>LR750205.1:386635-415127 GCA_902729485.2 Mus minutoides | reverse complement strand
TTTTTTTTTTTTTTTTTTTTTTTTTTTTTTTAAAGATTTATTTTTATTTATTATATGTAAGTACACTGTAGCTGTCTTCAGACACTCCAGAGAGGGCGCCAGATCTCGTTACGGATGGTTGTGAGCCACCATGTGGATGCTGGGATTTGAACTTATCACCTTCGGAAGAGCTTTAAGGCTTTTGAGGATTAGGTGCATCTTCTCCCAGTGAGGCCTGACCAGGCAGTCCTCTGCTATATATGTGTAGGAGGCTGAGGGGGATGGTGGTCTGACCAGACCAGCCCGTGTATGCTGCCTGGTTGGTGGCTCAGTCTTTGGGAGCTCCCTGGGGTCCCGGTTTGTTGAGACTGCTGGTCTTCCTAATTCAACCATAGGAGCCTCTGACTTCAGTCCAATGGATGGATGTCCTCTGAGAGGCCCTGCCTAATAATTTTTAAAATGTAAACAAAATTAGGTGGATGGACGATGGGTGGAACATAATTTTAAAAATTAATAAAAAGAAATATAATTTGTTTAAATAATAATAATACTACTAATAAAAAATACTGCTGAAACTCTGGTAAAACTTGGCAGTGGAGTTTGGGAACCACAAGGGTCCCAAAAAAGAGGGCAGTGAGCAGCTAAGTTGGAGACAACGTTACATTCATGGAGCCCAGGGCAGTCAGTTGATCTTGTGGCTCCTTGTCTTTCTGTGGTTTATGCCATTGTTGAGTCTGCCATTGTTGAGTCTGTAGATAGGCAGTGATCTGAGGTCCCGGAAAGCTGTCTTCTTCATCTTGGTAGGTTTCCTTCTTTACATACCAGAGACCTCTGCTGGTCACACTTAGCTTTGCAGACTGAAGGCTGGGGAGGTTCTCCACCCTCCCTACATGATCCGCCCTGAGACAAAGGGCCTCTGATCCCACAACAGTGAAATCAGTCCTGCCTTCTTACATTCAACACCTCCTAGATACTCATCACCTTATGGGGGAAACCTGGCTGGAACCATAGAGTTCTTGGGTTCTACAGTTGTAAATGACAGACAGGTGACTCTGGAGTTTTGTTTGTTGTTTTGTTTTGTTTTGTTTTCCCTCCTGCTGGCCCCAGCTCACCACTTTGCATTTATTTGCATTTGATAAGATCTGCTCCTGGCCACCAAGGGTGAGGCCCCCTCACTCTTCAGCCCTCCCCCCTGCTCTTCATACCTGGCTCTCTGGGCCTCCCTTGCCCTGAGACTGTGGCAGGACAAATTGAGATTCCCTAACCTGCTGTTGTTTCCTGAGTCTCAAGCTGCTGTGTAGCAGCAGTTCCCTCTAATTCAAAACCTTCAATCTTAGAGGGAAGCTCATAAAGACACAAGATGTTCTCATGGAGGTGAAACATGTCATCCTGCAGGGAAGTTACTCAAAAAGTAAACAACTTAAAAACAGCTTCAGGAAGTCCCTGAAACTAACTAGATCCATTAGCCGCACCCCCCCCCAACCCCAAACACTGGAAGTATTAAGACGTACTGAGACAAGACAAGCAGCCTAGAAGTAGCCACCATCTGAACTGCCTAGAGGAAACAGAGACCAACCAACTGCCTGGAAAAGGCTAAAACCACTGAGCCACCTGGAAAGGACACTTTTCAACCTTCTGAGCTGCCTGCAGGTTAAGCAGTGAACACCAGCTTTGATGGCTGTCACCTATACTGGGGTAGGCTTTGGTAGTACAGCTTTGAGCCCTTTCAGCTCTGTGAGGAACCCTTCACGTGTATTCCTGTAGGTAACTGCAATAAAATTCATGGGATCACCAAGTTGGGCTTTGGTAGTATCTGTGCTTTGGGCTTTCAGCTTCCTGTCTAGAGTAAATAGATACTCATAACCACAGGAACAAATGACAAGTGTCATACAACATAAGCCCTCAAGGTAGCTGGGAGTATGGGGGTGATTTTTTTTTTCTTTCAATTTTTTCTCTCAGGAGAGGGCAGGTGCACATGTAGAAGGTCAGAGGACAATCTCATGTCTCAGTCCTCACCTTCCACTTTGAGACAAGGGCTTTTATTATCCATCCCTGCCCAGACCAGAGTAGTTGGCCTGCAAGCTTTTGGACTTCTCCTAAGTTTGCCTCCTACCTCACCATCTTAGTGCTGGGACTGCAGACATGCAGTGCCATGCCCGGTTTCACATGGGTTCTAGGAATCCAGTCTCAGGTCCTCATCCTTGCTTAGCAAGTACTTTACCCACTGAGCCATCTCCCCAAGCTATCACCTTTACTCTCTCAAGATGGCACCCAAGCACTGACCTCTGCATCTTTCATCATGACAAATGGGATTCTCCTTCCCCATGGCCCACTTGAAGGTCTCTGTGTCTCACCATCATCCACAACTGGATTTGAGTTGTGCGAAGGTTGTATAGGCTTTTCCTGGGCCAGGCCCGCCAGTCTCCAGCCTGGTTCACCTTTGGGAGAGGCTTCTGCTCTCTTCCATCTAGAGACCCCATCAAAGCAGAAGCTGTGTTCATCTTATGCCTCTGTGTCTTCGAGCGTTTTTGTTTTATCTGGGTTTTTTTCTTTCTTCCGGGTATCCCTTCAGTTCCTTTATAAATTTCAGAGACTCTTCTCTTTTGTCTTTGGAAGAGTCTATTTTATTTGTCCTTACTTTAACTCCTTCCTTTATCAGCTCAGAAGGGGCAGCTTCTGGTGCACCACGGTTATCCAGAGGCATATTCCCTACATTTCTAGCTTAGCCTTGAGTTTGGTGAGTTCCTTGCCTTTCTCATGCTAAGCTGTCCTCGATTCTCTGAAGTATATTTGATGTGACGAGTTTGGCTTAGTAGATTTGTGCTTAGAATTTTGCATTCATGCTCTGCAGGATAGCAATGCTGCTCCTTCGTGGTTTTCACCTACATTATCCTTTTACTTTGAAAGCCAAGTGTACAGACTGAGTTTCCAGCCTCGAAGTCACCTTTGCACTGTTGGAATAAACTCTGTGTTCTCAGGTCAGTTTGCTAGACTTTGGATCAAATTCTCAAACTAATATTCTTTAAAATGTCCTATAATTTTTATCACTTGTTTTTTTTTTCTTTGACTCATGTCAATATAAGGGTTGTATTAGCATCATGATTTAGGAGAGAGAGGTAGATCAGTTGTCTGTATACTCACACTAATGTTTTATAGCAACTTTGAAGACTTACCAGGAATGTTGCCAGGCAACTGAATCCCCTGTCATAAGGAAGGCAGCTTTGATTGGGTTTCATTATTCCAAGAGTGGCCCCCCAGTCACTATTCTTGGTAATTATTTGTCCTGCCCACTGGCTCTGCCATGATTTCCTGCCTTTCCCTATAGAGGTGCATTTACCATTTCATCACTATCTTAAAGTGTTGGGGTCATGGTGGTTGATACTGGACACTAAAATCTTCCCCCATCCACTAGAAGCTAGGGGCCCAGAAGTCATTTTGAAATGTACCCAACATCAGTCTATTTTGTCTAGGATTGGTGGAACTGACTTATATACAACCCACTTATGAGTCCAAGGATCAGCTGGAAATTCCTATGATTTAGACTAGATGTGGTTGACCTTTTCTGACAGGTCTGTGTGCTGAATATTGGGGGTCATGTAGCATGCCCTTATTTATCTGCCTCACAGCTGGCTGGCCATGGGATGAAATGGCAAGGATGGCTGAGTTACATGTTTTTCACATTCAACAAGCCAGCTGAGGTGTGCATGCATGATGGGTCAGGAGCATGGAAAACCTTTCAAGGCACTGGCTAAGAAAGAACCAACACACTACCATTCCCAGGGCCATCCCTTCTGCTACCTTTTAAAGTCACTAGAGTAAGTGATGAAACCAACCCTGATGCCAAGATTAAGGAAGTGGACTCCACAACCTTGGAGACAAGCTGTCAAGTCATATCACAAATGGCGTGCATTTATGGCGGAGCGGGGAACTGGAAATGCAAATCTTTCATCTTTGGTGCGATAAAGCAGTATCCCAAAGTTTGTTGAAAGGTTTCCATAAGATTAGAATAATTCTTTGAATTTACAGTATAACTTTCCTGGAGAACTATGCCAAATACAAAAGGTTTCGTTTCATCCTAAATTATTATATTACAGTGTGAGCTAGTATAGCTCATGACCATAAATTTTTCTGGATTTTCTTAGTGTTTTATAGATTATTTATGTAAAGTTATATTTGCAGAAAGGCTTTTTAAATGCTGTGTTCTTCATTATATTTTCATTTTTAATTGTTAAACTATTGACATACACTTGTCTTATCTTCTTGTCATTCTGAGAGCTGCTGCATGCACATCTCCAACCTCTTTTATTTCTAATTTTATTTGAACTTTGTTTTTGTTATCCTTTAAAGCTTAGAATGACTGCGAAATAAAGAGAACTCTTAAACCATCTGTTTGTTTTCTACTGGAAAAAATTCACTTGCAGAATGCTCTCTATTAAATCTTTTTTACATTGATTGACTGATTTAATGTGAGTGTGCTCATGCACACGTGTGCCAAAGGAAGAGATCAGGGGACAACATGTGAGAGTTAGTAATCTTTTTCTACCATGAGGGTTCTATAGATCAAACTCAAGTTGCCAGTGCCTGTACCCACTGAACCATCTTGTGGGTTTTTTTGTGTTTTTTTTTTTTTTACATTTTTAGAGATAAGCCTCTACTTCTGAAACACCCTCCTCCCCCAGGCTTCCTGTGCCTGTGTGTACATTCACTGCACACCAGTTGCCCTATTCACATGAAGGGGTCTGGTAATACACAACACACACAGGTTAATGGAGGCAGCTTCACTAGTCAAACGTCAGCAATGGCGGACAGTAGAAACCTGGGATCCACGGCAACCTGGTCCTCCTCCAAGGTCTAGAAAAATGTTCTAGTATAGGTCCAGTGCTATCTACAAGTGTCCCACACCCCACTGAAGTGCAGACTCAGGAGCACACTGGACCATGGGTCTCGTGCCCAAGGAAAACTGGACTCTCTGAGCCAAATTCCTCCATAGAAGAAGGAAGGAAACGAGTGTGAATAGGAAAGGAATGGAGCCATGGCTGCTCCAGCCAGCTCCTGCTGGTCTCAGGGTACCACATTCCCCACATCAATATTTAGAACTACAAACAGAATGGTGGGAGGAGGCAACCCTCAAAGCCCTGCCTTGTCCAGCTTGTCCAGCATGTCCTCCTCTCCTTGATGTTGGTGACACTGAAATCTCTGGAGGCGTATGAAGGTTTCTGAAGTCCTCTATCTAAAGGGTAGATAGAATTCCTAAACCTTGTCAAAAGCAAAAGTCAGTATAAAAGTCTTTTAGTGGATGACATGGTGCACTAATATTGAGACCCAAGAGCCCACGCCTTCTTTCCTATCAGAGAGAGTGGGGAGGGGGAACTTGACTTATTACTTGCTCTGTTGGCTGTGTCAATAGCCTGTAACACCCGTGAGGGAAGAACTAGTAACAAACTATGAGTGAATCAACACTGGGCATGCCTGCTTACAGGGCACAGCCTACATTTCCATGAAAACCACTAATTGCTCAAGGCTTGAGGTCTATCGCCAAACCTTAGAAATGGGACAGTTGCCTAATTCTGTCTAAATCCATTAGTCTTTTTTTTTCTCCTGAAAACATCTCATTAAGTTAAGGGTATTTCTTATACATTACTTTATTACAGTCTAGGAAAGCCCTCAGGTCAGTGATTTGTCTTGTTTTCTTTCTCATTTTCAAAAATAATTTAATTTGCTTTGAAAATTACACCAGAAGAATGAAAATATTTGACCCAACCACTATCCTGAGAATGTATTTCCTAGAAGCCTAGAAAGTCTGCATCTAGCACAGAGGGAAGGAGCCTCAGTCTAATGTCTCCTCTTGCTTCTGTGGACTTTCCTCAGATACCTTGTGAATAACTATGTGCTGAAGACCTACTGTGTTCATGGAACTTGAGCCATGTTGCTTTAAAAATGTAGAAACTGTGCTGAGGGCGGTGAGGATGTCTCACTCCATAAAGTATTTGCCTTGCAAGCAGGAGAAGCTAAATGCGATTCCCAGAATCTATGTTTTAAAAATCCAGATATGTTGACCTGGGCTTATATTCTCTGGGAGAGCAGAGACAGGCAGGTCCCTGGGGCTGGGTGGCTGACTGGTGAGCTCTAGGACAATAAGAGATCCTGTCTCTATGATGACACCAGAGGTTGTCCTCCATCTCCACATGCATGTGCACACACATTAACACCCATGCATGTGCACAAACACATGAACATATATGCATACACTTATAAAATAAATAAGCAAAAACTGCAGACTCTTGCTTTTATCTATTTGCTCTTTATTTTCTACCTAGAACAGCTCCTAACAGGAGGAGAAATCTAGAAGTTTATAATTCCAACTGAACACACAGATAAGACTAAATTTCTATATCATTACCCAAAGGAGGGAGGAAAAAGTAATTTTTAATATAGTTGATAAAATAAGCCCCTGGTGCGTGTTCATTGTGCTCCTTAGGAGCTACACTTTCCCTTTTCCATGCTTGTGTCCTCAAATTGTAGCCTGCCCCTTTCTTGGTGTTTGAAGATGCAGAAAAGGTGAGTCTGGTATTCACTCTGCAAGGAAGTTATGAGCCCCATATTGCGAACCATCGTCTCCACAGCAAGGAGGATCAGCAGTCTCCTGCCTGCTCTCCTGACTGAAACCATTGTTTCTAAGCTATATTCTTTTGTGCAAAGCCTCTGGTTGTCACAGCAATGCCTAACTTTTGTGTCATCTCAGTCATCGAATGGGATCTACGTGTGTCTGTTTTTAAAATAGTTAGCTCCCATACTCTCAGAAACATCTAGTAAAGTTGCCTAACAAATGTGTGTTACATTGGTCTTTCTAGCATTTGAATCCGTGGTCATAGTAACAGATGGTCACAGACAGGGACCTACAGTTTTATATTAAAATATGCTTTCTTCCACTTCCCAAGAACTACACATTTGTATACTAATCTACTCTTTGTATACCTCTGTGTCATAGACTTTTAAATTAGAAGTCTCACATTGCACTCAAAACCCTCTTATAATTTCATATCACTCTAACTGTTTAACAAGACCTGAAAAATATTGAAATAGCGGTCCCAGTAACTAAGCAAGAGAGAAAGAAAAAAATCAGTAGGCTCTATTGCCTCTTCTCTAACTGCCCTTCAGATGAAATTAAAACCACACAACTCCATTGACCAGTCATCTTGAGACAAAGAACAAAAGCTTAGCCACATATCTAGACGGGGCCATTAAAGTCAAGACCACAGAAATCTAATTCCAGCCGCACATCCATGTATAATAACCACTTCTGGAGTCTCAGTCCTGGCTCAAAAGGCTCAGTGTCCATATAGTCTGTGCTTTTTAATCAAGAGACATTTCACATGAAGACAGGGCTGTAGGGAATCCAGGGGGTGAGGGGAGCCTCGCCCTCTCCACACACTAGGAAACTGGTTTGTCTGAGTCCTTCTTCTTTAAGGAAAAAGAAAAAAAACAGACAAAAGTTTTTGAAGAATTCACTACAAAACTTTTCTACCAAAAAGACATTCAAAAAAAGAGAGTCTTGGGGTATGGAAAGGCAAGATGGTTAATACAGGTTCTGCCTCCTACTAGATGTGTGAGGTTGCCACATTGCTTACTCTATGAGTCTCAAATCATCAAATCATCACCCTACATGCATGCTCACACACACACACACACACACACATACACACACATACACACACATACACACACACACACACACACACACACACACACACACACACACACACACACACACACACACACACACACACACACACACACACACACACACACACACACACACACACACACACACACACACACACACACACACACACACACACACACACACACACACACACACACACACACACACACACACACACACACACACACCTTTTAAAATGTTTGCTTCTTTAATGGCTCTTGCAAGCTGACTTCCAGGTTCTTGGATGGACCAAAGGGCTCTGTGCAGAATCAAATCATCTGGCTGAGAAATTTTTCCATTTAGTAACAGACTGAGGTCTCATTGGGAAAGCAGGGAGTTTAGAGAGGGCTTACAAAACAGCCCTTATTTCTCACTCTCTTGACTCCACCAGGAATCTCTGTGTTTAAAAATAAGTTCTCAGCCCAGAAAGATGTCTCAATCAAGGGTTTGCCATGCACGAGAACCTGGGTTTGTGTTCTAGCACTCACATAAAAGGCCAGGTGTGAGATTGGTGCACACCTATTATCCTAGCGCTAAGAAGGCAGAGACAGGAGGAGTCAGTCAGCTGGCAGTAAGCACCAGGACTGAGACTCCAAAAGTGGTTATTATACATGGATGTGAGGCTGGAATTAGATTTCTATGGTCTTGACTTTAATGGCCCTGTCTAGATATGTGGCTAAGCTTAGAAGCCCTGTCTGAAAAAAAATAAGGTAGGAGTGTGAATGAGGAAGACAACCAACGTTGACCACTACCCTACATGCATGCTTACATACATACACAACACACGCGCACGCACACTCACACACACACACACCTTTTTAAATGTTTGCTTCTTTAATGGCTCTTGCAAGCTGACTTCCAGGTTCTTGGATGGACCGAAGGGCTCTGTGCAGCCATGGCTTACCAAGGAGTCTATAGACTAGCAACAACTCACTGTCGAAGAACCAAAGCATGTCACCTTCGCACTGAAAGATTAGAATGACAGAGGCTTCTGGGAACATTCAGATCATCTCAGAAGCAAAAACCAAAGATAGATAAAAATGGACAATTTATCAAAAGAGCCACAATAGGAGAAAATGAGAAGAGAAAAATCTCACCCCATGGAAAGGAGAGGGGAGAAGAGAATGACAGGAAGGAGGGAGTTTCCTAGTCTGTCCTCCTCAGGAACCTTCTGCAACTGGCACCAAATGTCCAATCCAATGTATCTGCTGTGCTGGTCACTAACCAAGAGCAACCCTTGGGCTGCCTTGCATAAAGTCCTCATCAGTCCACAGACTGGTGTTCTATACCAAAGTATTTCTTTCTGCAATATCTGCTTCAAATTAAGCTTGTCTTCACAGCTAGAGAGAAAGTGAAACATGCTGTATCCTTGACCCTTCCAGCTTGCTCAGTTCTAACCAGCACTCTTCCACAAGACTCCCTGAGCTCCATCTGATGTTTGGCTATGGGTCTTTGCAGGAATACCTACAGAATTGGCCAGTCTGGGCCCATGTGAGCTCACAGAGCCTGAACCACCCACCAAAGAGCATGCAGAGGTTAGACCTGGGCCCTCTACACATTTGTAGCAGATGTATAGTTTGGTCTTCATGTGGGTCCCCTAACAATTGGAGCAGGGGCTGCTACCTGCCATTGGATCTCCTTCTACTACCCGACTGCCTGCTTGGGCCTCAGTGGGAAAGGAGGTGCTTAGTCCTGTAGAGACTAGATGTGTCAGAGTGGAGTGGTACCCAAGTAGGGGCTTTGCCTTCTTCTCAGAGAAGATATGGGGATATGGGGAGGGACTTGCAAAAATAGGACTGGGAGGAGAGGAGGGAGGGGTCTGCAATTGGGCTGTAAATGTCCATAATGAGGCTATGGCAATTGATACTCACTTAGCTCTCCCTGGGCCCTTGCCACACCATCTCTGCTAAGGCTGCAGTGCCAAGGCCTGAAGTTTACAGTCTCAGGCTAACTAAATTCTTGCACAAAGAAATACCCCTCTGAGCAACCAACATAAGGGACAGTGTCACCTTAAAAGGTTCCCCGGGACTGTGGACAGCTCTGTTGATTAAGTACCTGTCTTGCACAGACAAGATCTTGAAGTCAGTATTCAGAGATCACATTTAAAATAAAACAGGAGTGATAGCAAAAGCTGTAGTCCCAGTGCTGGAGAGACAGAGGTAGGTGAATCCCCTTGCCCACTGGTCAGATAGCCTTTTACTTGGTACGCTCAAGACCAGAGAAAGAAACTGTCTCAACAAACAATTCGGGTGACTTCTGAGGAACAGCACTCCAGGTTTGTCTTTGAGCTTTCACATGAACTAGAATCATATGTGAATTTGTACATATACAGTATGCACACACACATGCACATATACATACATACTCATACACATACATGTACACATAAATATATATTTTTACACACATACACATACAGATATGTTCATACACACACACACACACACACACACACACACACACACACACACACACACAAAGTTTCTAAAGTTGGCTTTAGAACCTACATACACAACAGAGCTGCTCAAAAAGCTCAGTTTTGGGCATTTGGTAAATATTTTCGGGCAGACATTTTTCTATGAGAAAATGTGTTTTGATTTATAAACAACCTATTTATAAACAGACTGTAAGAAGACCCATCTGTACATTAATCACTAAATATACGTGTAAGTGAGCATACAGGTAAATGTCACATCCTGTCAAACCTGGAGATAGTGTGAGATTGAATACAAGGTCACTAGCACTTGGCTGGGGTCCTCTAACAAGATTGCATGCTTAGCATGAAAGAGGAGCAGGGCAGAGGTGTGATAGGGAGACACTTTCAGAGACCATTGGAATTCTTTACTCATAATCTCTAATCTATTAAAGACTTGTTGCAGGTCAGCTTAACCCCATATAAAGTTGATTCTTTAGTCCTTTGGTTTTTGGAATGGCCATCAACTAATTTAAAACTTTGCCTTTTATTGATCTCTAAAAATAATACAGTGTTTTATTAAAAACAAAGTTATGTGCTTATTGAATAAATTATGTTAAGGTTTTAATTTTCAACACATGTATGTCAATATGCCATTTCAAACATGCACTTGAAAAGAATGCACAAGACTGAGAGCAATCTGGCCACTTTGCTCAGGCAAGGAAGCCGGGTCTCTTTTCTTCTCAGGCTACATCTCTGTTTCCTTTCTTTGAATGGCAATCTCCACAGCCGCCCCCCCCCCAACAGTACACTCCTGCACCACACTGTCCACATCGGAGGATAAGCAATATCATGGGCTTAGAGATGAGAGCTAAGAAATGTTAGGACCCCCGAAGAAGTTAAACAATAGGTTCCTGATTAGAGAAATTTGCAGGCTGCTTTCCAGACACATGCTGCACTGGAAAACATTTCCATTGCACTCACAGATGTGTGGACATCAGTGGTAGAGTATTCTTAGTGTCTGTGTTTACACTCATGGAAATGGCGCTACCGGGGTGTGGCAGAACGAGTTCTGATATAAGATTCTAAGAATACAAAGGCTTGCTTCAACTCTGCATTTATTTTCTGTGTGATCTCAGAGAAATCATCCAGCTTGCCTGAGGTTTGCTTCTCTACTCCAGAAAACCACGATCGGGGGTGGATGACTTCACCCACACCAGCTCCTCCATATGATATGTTAGAACCTTTCAGACTTTTCCTTTCCACAAATAGAAAGCTGTTTACAGAACTATCTGGCTTTCTTTCCTCCCAGGGCTGTCTTCAGATGCAAATGTGAATGTATGTGGATGGCAATGGATATAGGTCAGTGATGGAGCTCTTGTTTAGCATGTGCTAAGGCCCCGGGTCCAATTCCTAAAGAGAGAGAGAGAGGGAGAAGGAGAGAGAGAAAGAGAGAGAGAGCAAAGTGCTATGCAAATTTAGGATCTTTTAAAGAGAAATAATCTCATCCTTAATGTCTTTTGCTTTTCTACTTAATCTAGACCCAAGTAGTTTCTGATGATTTAAGATTCAAATGTGCTAATCTTTCTTTCCTAAGATCAGTTAGAAAGCTGAGAGTAACTTTGAACAGAAAAACACAGCCTAAGTCCAGATGAAAAATACCACCTATGCTCAGAAAAGAAGGACCTCATAATTTCATGGTATATAACAAATTACTGCTTTCTGCCTTTTCTACCAACCCAAACTAGAATGTGCCCTGAAAACCCACACATGAGGTCATATGGAGTTTGGAGAGATGGCTCAGAGGTTTTGAAAACTTAATTGCACTCTCAGAGGACCAGAGTTCCGTCTCCAGCACCCACATCCAAGGGTTCACAACTGCCCGTAACTCCAAATCCAGGGGATTCACAACATGTCCTCTATGACTCTGCAGGCTCCTGCACTCATGTACACATAGTATCACAGAGATACACACACACACACACACACACACACACACACACACACACACACACACACACCAGTTTTAATATTGTTTATTTAAAGACTAACTGTAGAGCAACCTCAATGTTCTACTCACCATTGAAAGCCCACTTATAGAGACTGACCTAACTTTGGTAATTTGACGTCTTTGTTTATTTCTTATCTCCATGGGCAAGACTTTTACAGTGGCCAAGAGCTAGGTCTATACAGCCACTGATAGCAAATTTGAGTTCTGATTATATCACTTGCCATCTATAAGAGATCAGGCAAAGAGGATAAATTCTAGGAGTCTGAGTTTCCTCTGTTTTAAGGAAATCATCTGATATACTTAGATGAATGTCATGCAACTGGTCATTGTGAAAAGCAGACGGGAAACAAACACCATACATAAAAGCTTAGCATGGTACCTGGCACACAGTGAGTGCTTCAAAACTAGGAGCTACTAATTACTGAATCTAGCCGGGATCCTGAAGTCTCAACATCACCAAGGGTAAGCCTTTCTCCCTCTTCATCTCACCCCTTGCTCTTCTGATTCTTAACTTTCTTAAATAGCATATTTATTTGGTAGTTGTGACCATGGGGTCCATTATGAAGTCAACTGGGTGAAATGGAACTATCTATCATCTAAATGAAGCAGAGGGGAACTGTACCAGGGTGGAATAAACTAGAATGAAGTGGAGTGGAACAATGTAGGATGGAACAGAACAGAACAGAAGGGAACAGAGCTGAACAGAATGGAAAGGAGCAGAACAGAAAGAGGCAGGATGGAATGGAATGGGGGGGAGGGGCAAATGTTCACAAATATAAAACACACAACACATCAAATAAATAAGTTGCTGGGCCCACTGAAACATGTCTCGATAGTATTGGGGAGCTGAAACCAAAGCTTTTGCATATCTTTCAGGGTGTGGAACTTTATGGTGCAAGTTCAATCTAGGGGTCACTCTTTGACCTACAAAGACCACTATGCACATTCTCTTCTACATGCCCTCTGATTGTCTCTACTATGCTGCCCTTTGGGCCTTTGGGGTCTTTTGGGCCTAAGGGTCCAAACACTCCTCATTTGGACAGTACAAGAGTAGGAGATTTGAAGCTCTAAGCCTTAACGAGACCATAACACCCCACTGCCATATATAATTCATAATATTTGCTTTTTAATGACGGGGAACTTCATGCATGCTGAGATCAAGTTCTCCTAGTTCGTAACTTCCTAACATATTACTAATAAAGTCATTATCCTGGAAACTTGAGCAGATTTGAGTCTGGGTTTGCATTGTATATTTTGGTACAGATTTTTCTCTTTTTCTCTATATAAGTATTTAGCCCATAGCTGGGGCACTCCACTATATGTGAGGCAGAAGACTAATGTTGAGTGAGGTTCAGAAGATCCTGTAATAAAGGCCACAAAATTAGCACATGAAGAGAAGCAGTTCACAAAGAAGACAGAACCCCATAACTGTCTGGAGCTGTGGAGCCACTGGCCCAGGCTCAGAGGTACTCCAGAGTGCCTGAAGGTAACCTGGGGATCATTTCAATATTACAATGCACAGCTCTGGATGGAAACCTAAGAGGCCAGGAAGACATGTGAGTCAAGTAGAGATACCACATGTACGGAAAGGGAAAGAATATGTCTGAAAAGGCCATGCTGGGCAAATACCCCTGCTACTAAGTAAGGAATCCCTGTCCAGTTCCTTATTCTGGGGCAGAAGAATCTGGAACCTCTTTGGAGGTACCACTTGACTCTGATATCATCTGTCCAGATTTGCAAGCATTAAGGCATGTGATTATTACATCCACAGAGGGCAATTGAATAAGTAAACATCTTAATGCAAATTACCTACAACTTGTAACCTTCAGTACTTCCCTGGATCAGAGTTTTACATTTATCTTACTCGTAATTAAAAGGCAATCTCTCTCATTCTTCAGGTTCAAGAGGTGGGAGCCACTTCACCACGCTCTCCCACTTCTGCCCACACAACCCAGATTGCCTTTCAGGGGAATCTTTGGACAGGTTTAGATATAAGACAAACCCTATGGGGATCAGGGGCAGGGTGAAGGAGGTGTCAGAACAAACACCCTAAGAGAAAATTATCTTGGGATTCCAGATTCAGTTTATGCTTTTTGTAAAGCTAACAGGCAAGTCTTGAGTTGAGACCAAGAGCTCACACTGATATAAACCTTTTGAAAGATATTTTTGCTGTGGATAATAGTTCTTTCATGTAATTCATGGTAATTCTTTAATGTTCTTGCAAAAGCAAGGCAATTTACTTAAATAAGATCCAGTTAACAGCCTGTGGGCTTGGGATCTCTAAGCAGGAGGTCACATGGAGGCCTGAGGCTGCCCTATGGCTGCAAGCTCCCATAGCCTCTCAAAGATCAGACCAGAGCTCCCAGATGCCTTTGTCCTTCTCAGCCCCATCCACCCTCTATAATCTCAAAGCTAGTATCATGGTGAGAATCACTGTTGGAATCAGAGAAATCAGGGATGGAAAGATGTCCTCAGGGCATCAGCTACTGGTGTTTGGGTGAATAGAACTCAGGAAGGCATTAGCCTGCTGAGCCTCCTTTTGGACAAGGTACTAATAAGAAGATGATGTTATGTAAGGCAATTACTCATACCATTCATTTACTTTCCTGACTGTGAAGATCACACACACAATGTACATTAGAGTTTTTAAAAGCAGAAAGATGAGCTGGAGAGGTGGCAGTAGTTATAATAACATACTATGCAGATGAGGACCCTGTAACTCCAGCCCTAGGGAGATCTAATGACATCTTCTGGCCTCCATAGGTACATGCAGCATGTGCATGTGCATGTGCATGTGCATGTGCATGTGCATGTGCACAGAAAGACAGACAGACAGACAGACAGACAGACAGAGACAAACGCATATACATAGATACAAAGACACACATACACACAGAGAAACATACACAGACAGACACACATACACACATACAGAGAGAGAGGGAGAGAGAAAGAGATGTGCAGACAGACCAGTACATATACCCTTTAAAAATAAAATAAATCTTTTTTAATAAAAAAAAAGAAAGAAAGAAAAAGAAAAAGTAAAAAAGAAAAAAAGAAAGAAAGACATCCCTCCCAAAAGGTGTAAGATTATCTTCAATCAGTCCTTGCCTGTTCTTCCTCTAGGTTTTAATTTTTATATATTTAAATTAACTTATGCAAATCATATACATATATGTTTTTAGAAACCCTTGCATTTCGTTTGTCCATGTGTGCTGTAGGTTATAGAATGTTCTATTATTGAAAAGTGCAGGTGGTTCCCATTATTAGGTAATGACAGGTAGCACCGCAGTAAAGATCCTTGAACAGAACTCTTGGCCTCATAATCTAGAACCGTGTTTAAGATAGACTCTCTCGAAGTGGTTCATCAATATATCTAACGTGGTCAAGTCAAACGGCTCTCCAGGAGAGCCCAGCAACCAGCCAGTGTGCTCAGCGGCAGCACAGGAACGCTCCGTATTTATTGCACTCTTCCACCCACGTAGAAAGTTTAGTCGGTAATAATTTAGCAGGCGCCATTACATATCTAAAGTCACTTGTTTTGGCTTATGATAATGAAATACAATATGAATAGCTCAGTTTGTGCATAGAGTTGGCCCATGTGCAAAGCCATAAAAAAATGGGCCATTGGAAAACATAAGTGCCCTCAAAGAGAATGTAATAGGCCAAAAGCGAAATTATCTGCCTAGGCCTCTCTCTTCAGTGATAAGCTGAGGACTAAAACCCAAGTCTTTTATTTCTCATCCACTCCAGGCTTACTAGAGGTTTTCAGTAGGATTAAACCCTGCTTTAAAATGGGGACATACAGAAAGGTAGAAAAGGCATTTGGTAACATGTGTTTCCCACTGGCTTTTCAAAGCCTTCTCTCGTTTCCTGGCAGGCACTTCTACCACAAGGCAGTTCTTTGATCTTACTTTTTAGAGGGGAAGAAACATGAAATATAAGTTTGTTTCAGAATGAACTACAGCAAAGGGGCACTGGGCTTGATCAGAAGCTGTAGTAAGAGGCTACCTGAGATCAAAGACGGGAGACTTCTGAGGGGTCTCTGTCTGCATCTTGCTAAAGTTGAGAGACCGTGGGAGGAGGGCCATACTCAAGCACTTCCTGCAATGTCACATTCAAGTCTCTTCTTTCTCTCAAACCCTACTGTAATTGTAGAAGAAGGCCCCGAACTCTTCATAAGGAAGGGAGCCATCTTTGCCCCCTTCCCTTGAACCTGGGTGGGCTTCTGGTTGCCATACGCAATAGAATTTTAACAGGGCATGCAATAACTCCACCCTAAGTGATTACAGACAATGAAGCTTGCTCCTTCCCAGCTCCGTGCTGGGAAGAATTCTTCTCAGAGTCATCAGCCACCACCTGAGAGAACCCTGTACCTTGAGACCAACAAACTGTGAAGAAGTCTAGAGCACATAAAAAGGCTGTGGGTAGAAGGGCTGGGTGAAGGTTTCAAATGAAGCAAGCCAACTCAGGTGCCAGGAAGGAAGGAGGGAGTCTCCATTGACCTCAGTCCAGACACTATGTATGGGGCAGCAAAAAGCCACAGTGGACACCTTTGCTGGATAACTGACTCACACTGTAACCTGGTGGATATGATGCTACCGTACAGATGAATAAACAATTTTCAATGCTTTTTTTTTTCAGTTTGAGAAACTTATGAGAGCTAAAAAATTTTCTGACACCACTACAAACAGTGCTTCCATGTGGCTCCTGATCCTTGAATGCTAAGAAGAGGAAAGGAAGAAAAGAATGAGTCGCAGAGGGAGCAAATGTAAGACAGGGGTCAGAAAGCAACATCTGTTCAGACACCACAAAGCAGAGTCACGACCACCAAAAGGAGACACCGCAAATGCCACCCGGTTCCCTTCCTGCCTGCTAGCTCCAGAGGGTCTGCTAGATTTAAAGCAAGATTTATTTATCAATGCACACAAACATGTGTGCACACATACACAATGGGGCAGGGACAGACAAGCCAAGAATGACTAAGCAACGTCTCTGTGGAAGCTTTCGGAGACTTTTACTAGAAATAAAGTGTGCCATAAAGAACTGGGCTTAGCGTTGAGACTCGAAATCACCGATGCTCAGAGAACCTGTCAACCAGAAATACACTTTCAGTTTTAACTGAAGCCACCACTTCTTTGTTTCTAATATAACTCATCTCCATAAATCCAGAGAACAAATCTGAGTCAGAACAGATTTCCCCTACGCCAAGGCTTGCAAAGTCAACAGAAGATGCCCTTAGATGCCCAAGACTCTACCTTGTGGCTCAGGAGGATGGAAGGTGGATGCCTCATTCTAAAACTTCGTGAAATGCTAAACATTCAGTAGTAGGAAAAGCATAGGTGAAGGTTTAGAGACCTTCAAGATAAACTTTCTCTCCTTCAACACAAGTGAAAAGGATCCACTGAGGAATTCAGTCTGTTTGAAGTTTTTCCTGCGGCCTTCCCATTTGTGTGAGATTTAGCCAGCACCCTGCAATGGCAAATGTCTCCTCCTTGCCAGGACAATCATGTCGACTCAGAAAAAGCCATCTTCCATTGAGAAGACAATTGTTGTCTATAGAGATGAGAAACAAATGCTCATGACCCGATTCACCTCATCCCAGCAGGCTTTTGCTTCGGCTTCCTCTGAGCAAACACAGCGAAGTCCAGAGCAGTCAATCCTGCTGCCCCACACTGGGCCCCTGCAGTTGTTGCTATTTACTCTTCCTATTAATCTGTCAATGTTCTGGTCAAACATGCGAAACAATATGGCGGGCGCATAGTTAAGCTGGCCATTGCTAAGTAACTTGGGCCAGAGATGGAAAAAAATGGGACCCCCACACACACACAACCAACAAAATGTGAGGCCTAAATGCAATTGCTCAAAAGGTTCAACAATGCCGGCACATGACAATTTTTTTAGAGTGACTCTGATTTAGCACCCCTCTTGCCAAAAAGAGGGATCCCCACAAACTATTCAGTTCCAGAATCTAAATGCAGATCATGTCACTGTCCCTATCGTCATAGGGTAACGCTGTCTGGGCATGTTGTAAAAGAAGCGGGTTGTTAGAAGATGCCTTTGCCCTGAACTGAACAAGCTACTGGGTTTAGTTTGACACACACAGTTGAGCTCACAACAGAAATACTCTCTGAGCCGAATAAGTTAGAAAGTTCTTCATTCAGCATGCTCCAGAAATTAAAAACACGGAATTTCTTATCTCCAAAATATAATCCAAATGTAGTCCAATATTGTTTAATACATTAAATAACTTGTTTCCTTACTTCCCTTTCTTGCTAGCCCAGAGAAGGCTTCAGCTGTGGTTTGAATATGAAATGTCCCCCCAGGGGCTCACATGTCGCAGCTCTTGATTCCCAACCTTTAGGAGATGAAGCCTTCCTGGAGTAGATGACTAGGCCCAGATCTACTTCCTGTCCAGTCTTTGCTTCCTAACAATGTGACCTAACAAATGCACAGTGACCAACTTGCCTCCCACTCTGACTATCACACAGTCTCTGTCATCTTGGAGTGCATCTTCTCAAACTGTAACCCCAGACAAAGCCCTCCTCCTATTAGCTGCTTCTTTTCAAGCATTTGGTCACAGCAGTATGGAACGTCCTTCTCAACACAAAGTTCCAAAGAGCCTCCTCTATCCCACTGGAGTTAGCACAAGCAAACAAACAAACAGAAACGGAACCCGCCTTGCCCACTAGCACTGGCCATAGAACCCAAAAACAATCAAGTGAAAACAACAAGTGTCTAACTAAGCCAGGCCCTGATGAAAACTGCAGCATGTGCATTCTCCTGCTGTGGTTTCAAGAACAGGACTGAATGGGAGTGGCTGACTGATCATCACTATGGGACGTCAGGACACAGCACAGCACATTGACAGAGACATGGTTGAAGTCATGCTGAATAGGTCCTAGGTAAGTTTCCCCTGTGTGGCTATTTAGTAGTTACTTGATTCCTGAGATGCAAATAACTTCTTGGAGATACGTCTGTTCAGCTATGTCTAGGTCACACGTTCATCTTGACACTCAAAACACTAGGGGACCATAACTGAGCTATATCCTCAGAACTAGAGGAAGCAAAGAGAGTTTCCTAAAATGAGCTTTGGGTGACAGGAATATTCTTGGGCTGGGTAAACAAAATAAGAAATGCTCCATGACTTCATGGGGTGAAAAGATAAAACAGCATAGGGTTAAGTGTATGTATATATGTACATCTATATATGCACATACATGTATATTTGTATGCATATGTGTATATGTGTATGTGGGTGTATATGTAATTATGTACATATGTATGAAGGATTTAGAAGCTGACACACAGTAAGTATTCTGTAAGTGGCAGCACAAAAATGATGGGGTACTTTTGTCATTACCAATCTTTGTTCTCAAAAATACCAAGTAATGGGGCAATTTATAAAAGAACATAAAATAGTGTGCAGGTGAGTCCATCACTAACTAGTGTCAGCTTAAATCTGACTAATAAGGTAATACAATACCACATATATATATATATATATATATATATATATATATATATATATATATATAGAGAGAGAGAGAGAGAGAGAGAGAGAGAGAGAGATTAGAGATTAGAGATTAGAGAGTCTCAGTAGACTAATCTAAGAAGAAGAGATACACAGGACACATAGTAAAAATTACAAGTTAAAATGGACATCTTAGTCTTTACTATAAAATAATTCCACATAAAACTTGATCTTCCAGCAAGCTTTGGCTTGTATAAGTAGGCAGACAACTACTACAAACCCAGACAGTATTAGACACTCTTGTCTTGGGACAGTTGAAATGTGGCTTTCAACAACCAAGCTGAAATCTCTCTTTAAAAGACAGGCTTCTTTATTTATTTATTTATATTTATTTTTTGTGCATTGGCATTTTGCCTGCATGTGTATCTATGTGGAGGTGTCAGAATTCCTGGAACTAGAGTTACAGACAGTGGTGAGCTGGGAATCGAACCCAGGCCCTCTTCCAGAGCAGTCGGTGCTCTGAACCACTGAGCCACCTCATCACAAACATTTTATACCAGATCAGCTCATATCCCCTAAACAGCAAAGGCTACTTACTGCTAAACAGTAAGGGAAGAAAAGCATCTCCCTCCTGCTGATTCTGAGAAGCTACTGGTTATGACATAAACATGTACCCCAGTTTCTAAAGAGCAAAAAAGGAAGTGTGGTATTTTGGCACACACAGGATTCTGTGACATGCACTTTCTTTTCTAGTACTGAGTGGTAGCTCATCCTTATAAAATACTTTGTTGTTTTCCAGCTTACTGAAGAACACAGCATGTTAAGGTGCATAATTACATTGATTCATTTGTGCTAGGTTCAGGGTGGCATAGGGAAGCAAAGCTAGCTCATGCTTCACCTCCAGCAGGAGACCCAGACAGAAGAGGGAAGAAGCTCTTTGGAGAAAAATGACAGTGTGAAGAGAGACAGCAAAGAGTGAATAATAGACACATGGCTCATTGAAGGTCCTCTGAGCAGAGATATGAACTGTGGCAGAGGGAAAGCCATTCCTCACCAAGGAGGGGCAGTGAGCACAAGGTTCGGGTGTGGCAAGATGGCCAGATCCAGAGCAGAACAAGCTAAGGAAGTGGAAGCGGGAAGGGAAGCTAGGACGTTCTCTTCAGTCCCTAGGCACTAACATCCCTCTAGGCACTAACACCCGCTGTCTGCATACCTGCATACCATCCAAAGGAACTTTGCAATTGTAAGGTGGGATTATCCTGGGAGAGCTCAAGGGTCCCTAACTGTTGAAGGGTGAGGCAGAAGACACCAGAGCAAGGCCACTCAAGAGGGACTCAATCTATGGATGCTGGCTTTGAGGAGGAGGAAAAATCCTGCAGGAGCCAAGCTCAGGCAGGATCAAGAAGCTGAAAAAGATGAAGAAATGGACGGTACCCAGGAAGGACCAGTACAATGTTATGCCAAATTTTTTTTAATCCAAAAGATGTGTTGGTTGGATGTCTGACCTGCAGGGCTAGAGAGGCCAAAAAAAAAAAAGTATTTTCTGAAGGCATACACAATTTGTTCTCATTTGCATATTTCACACATCATTGCAGCCTAATGAATAGAAACTAGCAGGATGTTTCACACTGTGAGAGCAGAATCAGTAATTCAAGAATCAAAATGAATGGCTGACCTGGAGCAAACACGCTGGTTCCAAAAAAAAAAAAAAGTAAAAAGTTTCTTTCACACATTACCTGCATCTTGTTTTTCAAGAGTCTAATACTTAGGCTTCTCCCATTCCTCCACACGAGTCACTGCATGCATCTATCTGTGCTTTTAGTCTCCTGTAACAACAGATGGAGAAAGAACCAGGTATAGATTTGGAATGATCAATTAAGACACTCCGTCATTCGATCGAAAACATGTTACTTCTTGACAATGGATTCTGATAACACTATACTTTTCCAAAATGTAAGACTATCTATTTGTAGGGTGAGGGTCCAGGGACTGCTTGGGTCTCTATTAGTTCGTAGATTTTGTTTTATTTTGTACTGAAATTTTTTTTTCCCTTTGACAAAGGATGTGGTTATATTGGTCCTCAGACTCAGAGAATCCCCAAGACCTGAGTGTGGAATTACAAGAGTGTGTATTTTTTTAAACCATTTCCAGGGAATAGAAATGTAAATGTGAGCAAAATTTTCTGTTTGTGGCCTACCATACTCAGGACTGTTAGGGAAGTTTATAGACTTACAGGGCCCATCAACCCAAGGACTGAGAGTATCTTCAGACAGTGTGAGGCCTACAGCAGAAATTTCCCTACTTTGACAGTTCGAACAAGGCTTAGAAGGTTTCTTAACTCAATTTATGACATTCTTTATTCTGTTACCATAAAAGACTCCCGAAACTAGTGCCTCATTTAAACATGAGATTTGAAGTAACCTACATCTGTGTCTCCAGACCACAGTCATGCCTTTTTGGCTCCAGATAAAACGCTCTTACCCCTTTGAGGAGAAAGCTGCTCTTTATGTCACCATAATCTTAAACGCAAGCTAGCCAGTGCTCATAGTAATGCTTAAATATGCGTCTGTGGATTACTGGTGATCTTTCATGTGAGCAGTTGTCCATCTTGCTAATACAGACAGCTATTCTTTCTTCTTCCTTTAAAGTTTTCTTGCCTTTAAAGTTGTTCAGCTTACTGCACTAGCTTGCATCTCCAATTATGTGAAGAGCTGTGGTGGTATGCATGACTGTTTTACCCCCAAACAGATTTATTATTAGGTAAATATAGTAAATCCATATTTGTGTGTCCCTCGTTGTGGATTCTAGAAGATTCTAGATTGTCAAAATGCTCTAAGTCGACAGGAAAAGCTAAGTACATCGGGAAACATTCAATTAAAATACCTTAGAAGACAGGCATGGTGGAGTATGCCTTTAATCTCAATACTCCTGAGTCAGAGGCCAGAGGATCTCTAAGTTCAAGAACAGACTGGTTCTCAGAGCAAGTTCCAGAACAGCCAGAGCTGTAACACAGAGGAACCTTGTCTTTAAAAGGCATATTTGTGTGTGTGTGTGTGTGTGTGTGTGTGTGTGTGTGTGTGTGTGTGTGTGTATTTCTATCATAGAAAGCAAGATATAAAACTGGCTACAAAGGGTTGAATATGTAGGAAAGAAAAGAATAAAGTACAAGAAATCAGAGGGGGAGATAGTGAGATATCAATCCTCCCACTCAAGGAATGGAACCCACAAACATTCAGTCTGCCCACAGGTTGGATATTCTTTGTTATTTTTGGAGACATCTTTATAAATTTGAGCAAACTCTTTTCTAGTCACAGTTTGTAAGAGCCTCGTTTTTTATTTTAAACTAGGAGCAGATGGTGAATCTATTCAGTGTTTTGAGATGATCACATTTGCATTTTTTACCTGTTAACGTGGTAGTGTGCTAATAAAGTTTATGACATTTACCTGCTAACATCGCGTTGTGCTAATAAACTTTATGACACTGAGCCAGTCGCGCATTCATGGTCATGGTGTATTTATTTGTCAGCGCTGGAATGTGTTACTCTCACGATATTTGTTTTCAGTGACCATGAGGGAAATTCATCCTACCCCCCTCCACCCTTTATGATCTTTACATTTTTATCAAGGTTATGCTAGTCCCACAAAAGGATTTAGGATATTCACTTTCCTAAACCACTGATAGGAGTTTATATATAATTAAAACACGTGTCTTATAGACTTGAACAAGTGTTGGTTAAACAGCTTATTCTCATTGTTGGTGTTTGACCTTTCTGGAAGTGCTGTGTTTTCATTTGGAAACAAGGTCTTGCTATATAATATTACCTGGACTACGACTCACTATGTAAACCAGGCTGGCCTTGAACTTAAAGATGCGACTGCCTCTGCCTCCTGAGTGCTGGATTAAAGGTGAACGCCACCATGCCTGGCTGGAAAGCGCCTTGCATGTGAAACACTTTGTTTGCTAACTTAAAGCATTAATTACAACGACAGAAGGAGACATCCTACAGCTACCCAGTTCTCATAAGAGAACAAAAGATCCAGTCTTTCTGCTTTTGAATTGATAGAAAGACACTAAATTCCAAAGACATGTTTCTAAATTCTATTCATCTCAGGCTGTGTTTCTGTAGGGTACATTGTCCTGGAAATCTACTTTTTTTTTTTAATTCTTGAATTTTATCATTTCTGTGCCTCACCTTGTGTGTTTTCCCCAGATTTTATTAGTGAGGCATATTATTTGCAACTAGTGTCTTTGTTCATTTCAACTGGCTTCATCTATTATTTCTGTCCATGACTCTTTATGTCTGAATTGCTTATAACATCTAGAAAAGTCCCAAACAGTGGTGACACTGTCTTATTGTGTGAGACTAGTTTGAGTCCCTTAGCTTTTGTTGTTAAGTATGATAGTGACCCTCAGTAAAATGGACACTTTATTATCTCAATGGGGGATGGTAAGAGAGGATAGTGGGATAAGAATACTAAAATGTGTTATATGCACATATAAAAGTGCCAAAAAGAATACATTTTAAGGTATTTTAAGTTTTTATAAAGAATAACTATTGTACATTTGTGTCTTAGTCAGGGTATCTATAGCTGTAGTCTGGCCAGAACCAACTTGCAAAGGAAAGGGCTTGTGTTCCCTTACAGTGATCCAGCCACACTCCATCAGTGAGGGAAGTCAAGGCAGAACTCACTCAAGACAGGAACCTGGAGGCAGGAGCTGAAGCAAGGATCGCTGAAGAGCATTGCTTACTAGCTTTTTCCCTGTGGCTTGCTCAGTCTGCTTCCCTACACAGCCCAGGACCACATTCCCAGGAATGGCATGGCCACAGTGGGCTGGGCTCTCCCACATTAATCATTAAGTTAAGAAAATGTCCCTACAGGCTTGCCTACAGGCCAATCTTATGGAGGTATTTTCTCCATAAGATTGTGGTCCCCCTTCTCAGACAATGATAACCTATGTCAGGCTAACAAGAATTAACTAGGATATACCTTATGTTTGGAATTTAACAGGAGTCATGGATGAATGTTTCTCCTACTCTTGTGATATATTTCCAAAGTGCTTAATGCTAAATTATCATTAAATAGTATCCACTTAATATGTACGCTCATGAATTTAATATATTCAAGATGTTTTCAAAACAGTAACATGCATATTTATGAGTAAAATAGCTTGTTGTCTTTGTTTTGTTATTCTTTTCCAAGTGAAAATACCATATGAACTGGGAAAGTCTCATCAGCTTTTTCATTTCTAATTGATTGTATTATCATGAATTTCTACATAGCAATCTCTTTAAATTGAAAGCTCTTTTATATTCTAGAGCAAGAGAAAATTAGTTCCTGTATTCTGTTTCCTTGGGATTACAGGTACCGTGGCTTCAACTGTGCCCTGCAGAGGGCATACTGAAACAAATACCAGGGTTATAGAGATGGTTCAACAGCTAATCACACAACCACTCCTTCCAGAGTACCCAGGTTCAAATCCCTGTACCCTCATGGCCACTAATAATCTTCTCTAACTCCAGTTCCAGGGGATCTGACACTGTCTTCTGCCTCCACGAGCACTGCACACAAGATCCACAAGCATACATGCAGAAAAAAAAAAAAAACCATAAACCATATTATAAAACTAAACAAGTCTTCAAAAAATATAATTCCTCCTTTCAACAGATAATTGGTGAGACTGAAGAAAACCTACATCTATTGGGATAAATTTACCAGGACCTTAAAAAAAATGGTAAGAAGACCAGGAGAAATGGTTCAGTGGTTAAAAGCACTGGCTGCTCTTTCAGAGGAGCTGGGTTCAATTCCCACCACCCACATGGTGGTTCACAACTGCCTGTAACTCTAGTTCCAGGGGATCCAAGGCCCTTTCTGACCTCGGCAGGTGCTACGTGCATGTGATGTACATGCATGCAGGCAAAACATCCATACACAGAAAATAAAAATAAACAGTCATGTCTTAAAAGAGAGAGTAAAATAAAGTAAGAGTCTTTGTCTCAGCCTTTGTGGCTGTCCTGTGTCCTTCCCTGGGCCCAGATGTTCATACCTAGAGCTCTTACTTCTCCATGGCAACCAGAATTTGTGGATGCAGTAGCTAGCCCGGCCAGATCCTTCTATCTAATGTAGGTCCTGTACATATAAGTGATCATCATCCATTTTAATCACCAATACTAGGAAAACTATTCTGGCTTCAGACAGAAACCTCATTCTTCAATTCATCTTTTCTAAGTCACTTTGCATACATCAATAAAACTGATAAGCTGATATGCAAAACTCAAAATGCTCCTTAAGTCTACAATCTAAGACTCTGAAGAGAAAGGGAAGGTTTAGCTGGGTTCAATAGCATACTCTTGTAATCCCTGCACTCAGGAGACTGGGGCAGGAAAACTATGATTTCAAAGTCAGCCTGTAGTGGTGGTTTAAAAGAAAATGGCCCCCACAAGCTCATAAGAAGTGGCAGGCACTATGAGGGGGTGTGGTTTTGTTGGACGAAGTGTGTCACTGGGGGTGGACCTTTACTCTCAGTAGTTAAAGCCAGGCCCAGTATCACTATCTCTTCCTGTTGCCTGCCGGTCCAGAAGTAGAACTCTCAGCTCCTTCTCTAGCACCATGTCTGCCTGCACACTGCCACGCTCTCCATCGTGGCAGTAATGGACTAAATCTCTGAACCCATTTAACTGGGTTCAGCCCTAAGTAAATACTTTCCTTGCCATGGTTATGGTGTCTCTTCACAGCAGTAGAACACCTAACTAAGACATCTGGTCTGCATAAAGCAGAGAGAGAGAACAGAGAGAGAGAGAGAGAGAGAGAGAGAGTGAGATAGAATTTATCTCCTGAATTCTCAAGAACTCATCCCCAATTTCAGGTTTAGGGGTGTGTGTGTGTGTGTGTGTGTGTGTGTGTGTGTGTGTGTGTGTGTATGTGTGTGTGTAAGTTTGTATGTATTTGTATTTGTGTATATGTCTGTGTGTTTGTGTGTAGGTTTGTATATGTATGTGAGTTTATACATGTGTTTGTGTGTCTGTGTGTTTGTGTGTTTGTGTGTGTATTTGTGTGTGTCTATGTATGTATGTGTCTGTGTGTGTCAGTATGTTTTTGCGTGTGTCTGCGTGTGTGTGTCTGTGTCTCTTTGCGTGTTCTTAAATAGACTTGCCAGTCATTTGTACATTGTCTCCTGATTTCCAAAATGCAGCATGGTGGAAGGCAACTATAAGCACCCTAGCTGCGTGTCATTACAGCTGTATGCCCCAAATACCTCTAGACCCATGGCACAGCTTCTCTTTGCTTCTCCCTGTTGGCCTCTATGACCCCGCACAGTGTTTCTTCTCTGTACTACTTCTTACGCTCCTACTCATTCACTCCATCCATTCACTATGACCCTTAACGCCTCCCTTTTTCAGGATGGTTCCTAGCTTCGCAAGTCTTTCTCTGGATTAATCTAAGATCAAATCACATTTCTGGTTCCTGTGCAAAAGTTGACAGTCTTACT
Source organism: Mus minutoides (assembly GCA_902729485.2). Lineage (NCBI taxonomy): Eukaryota > Metazoa > Chordata > Mammalia > Rodentia > Muridae > Mus > Mus minutoides. The sequence continues at coordinate 388,038 of LR750205.1, read as the reverse complement.
GGCCTCGCTAATCTCCTTATGTCATGTCAAATCGCAGGTCTCCAGAAAGCTACACAATGACTGCCCCCACCCCAGAGAAGTCAGCTGTTTGACCCTACACCCAGCCATTTAGCCCCTCAACAATAGCTCAAAATTAACACGTTGGAGCAGAGGTCTTGCTTTGCAGGTCGCATGCTGACTCACACCTGCCTTCTCCATTCACCACATGTGGAGCTGAGCTTGCCCTTGCTGCTCTCCTGTCCCAACCACAATTATTCATTCCACAGATCTCATTACTTTTCTCTAAAACAGATCCGAAGGCCACCCGTTCCCTTCATTCCCATTAACACAATTTAATCTAAGACACCATATATACCCTGTCTGAATGACGAGGTGGTCTCCCCACAGCTCTCTAACCAGCCACTGCATGTCTAATCCTGCCCATCAATCCGTAAGGACTCTACTCTCATCTAATGAATTGGCCAGTGCCCATTATAAAAGAGCTTAAGCTTGAGATTGTGAGCTCTCTCTCTCTCTCTCTCTCTCTCTCTCATCATAGCAGAGTATTGCCCATGTGTCTTGCATGATATAAAACAACACACTGCCAAGATCATAAGGTCCCTGAAACGAACCATCAGAACTACACCCAAAATAAGTTTCCATTCATTGGTATCGGTGGTATTCTGTTGGGGCATCACAAAGCAAACTAAGAAAATACTCCGCATAGCAGCAGCGATTGTCTTAAAAAGGTAAGCCCAATCAAAAAAAAAAAAAATCTAGCAACAACTCTAGCAGCTCTCTATATAGCCCTGGCTGTCCTGGAACTCACTTTGTAGACCAGGCTGGCCTCGAACTCAGAAATCCACCTGCCTCTGCCTCCCGAGTTCTGGGATTAAAGGCGTGTGCCACCATACCCAGCCTTCTCCATTTCTTTAGAATAAAAGCCCTTCCTTTGCAATGCCCCACAAGAGGCTTTCCTGATCCAAGCCTCGCCATGCTCTCTCCAGTCATCTCCCAGTATCCTTCCCATTTCACACAGCCCTAGCTTCTGACAGTGACTCGAGGCTCTTGCAGCTCCTCTGCTGGTCACAAACACATGGCTGATTTCTTGGTCCCCCTGCTTCGTCACTGGCTTCAGGTCACAGTTGACTCTGGCCTCCTCTAGTTTTATCCTAAGCAAAGAGAAGCTCGCCCAATTTAAAACCATGCTATTGTTTCAGGGTTTTATATGCTAGCCCACCTTTCTTTTTTTTTTTCTTTATTAGATATTTTCTTCATTTACATTTCAAGTGTTATCCAGAAAGTTCCCCAACCCACCCCCTCCCACATAATGGCCCTGGCGTTCCCCTGTACTGGGGCATATAAAGTCTGCATGACCAAGGGGCCTCTCTTCCCAATGATGGCCAACTAGGCCATCTTCTTCC
>LR750205.1:329259-386535 GCA_902729485.2 Mus minutoides | reverse complement strand
TGAAGACCCCTTCAGCTCCTTGGGTACTTTCTCTAGCTCCTTCCTTGGGAGTCCTGTGTTCCAACTAATAGCTGACTGTGAGCATCCACTTCCGTGTTTGCCAGGCACTGGTATAGCCTCCCACGAGACAGCTATATCAGGGCCCTTTCAGCATTATCTTGCTGGCATATGCAATAGTGTTTATTTTTGGTGGCTGATTGTGGGAAGGATCCCTGGCAGCCGCAGTCACTGGTTGGTCCATCCTTTTGATTCAGCTTCACACATGATCTCTGTAACTCCTTCAATGTGTGCTTTGTTCTTAATTCTAGGAAGGCTAGCCCACCTTTCTAATACATCGGGAAGGGAATGGCAAAAATCAAAGGAAACGCCAAAATGAAAAAGAAAGAAAAGAAAACTCTACAAACAGTATGAATAAGTCATAAAATTAAGGGACGATAAGCAATCTTGTGTGGTGGTGTACACATTTAATTCCATCACTCAGGAGGAAAAGGCAGAGGCAGAGGCAGAGAGATCTCTGCGAGTTCAAGACCAGCCTGTTCTATATGACAAATTCCAGGACAACTGGGGCTACATAGAGTAATCTTGTCTCAAAAAAAGAAAGAAAGAAAGAAAGAAAGAAAGAAAGAAAGAAAGAAAGAAAGAAAGAAAGAAGAGAGAGAGAGAAAGAAAGAAAGAAAGAAAGAAAGAAAGAAAGAAAGAAAGAAAGAAAGACGTAAAAAAGATAAACAGCATTCCAAGAGAAAGAAACACAATCTCACAATTTTTCAAATAAATGCAAATGGTATATATCCTTTAAGTGAATGAACATCCTAACTTCTTATTTCTAAATATTAAGTAAATTATTACTAATTCTCTTGTCTAGGAGGTTTGTATAAATTGACTGTTTGAATTCTAGTGAAGTCCACTGGTTTAAGAATGTAGCAAAAACACTGGCTCAAATTGAGTAAAAAGCATTTGAAAAAGTCATTAAGAGCCCTCAGAAGAATCGCTTTTTTTTTCTGGTTGTAAGTTTGTATAGCAAGGATCTAAGACGTGTTTTAAAGTAAAACAACTCTCTCATACAGCCTTGGCTACATGAAGCATCGTTCTCCAACAATGGCCTGGCCCTCTTGGCCTCTCTTTGTCCTCCAAAATGCCTCTTTGTAAATCACAGGTGTTTGTGGGCAGAAAGACCATCAGAGGGGAGTTTATTAAGAGTTTTTTCTTTCCCACTTGTTCTAAACCTGTTCAGAGAGCGCTTCATGCCACACACCAAATCTCCATAAAAATCAAGAAACAAGAAGTTTTCTGTACGTCTGCCCAACAGCCGCACTATGACATTAGTTTCGACAGCTCTGTGACCCGTATTGTCCCAACTTTATTCACCAGTCTCTCTTTCTCTTTCTTTTTCTGTTGCTTTTTTTTTAAAGCCTTTATTGGCATTTGGCATTTTTTATCTACTGTAAAATAAAAAGGAGAAGGATGGCTTTTTTAAAGCACTCTGTGTGACAGTTAAAAAAAAAAAAGAAAAAGAAAGCTAGCTACAGTTACTGCAGTAATGGTTTAAGGAGCGAGGAGAAGCACCTGCAAATCAAAGAAAGATGCCGTGGTACTGTCATCGGACTCCCCTCCCTTCTCTTCAAGTTATTTCGTGGCCATTATAGAGTAGACCTGGCAATGAATTTATGTGACAGCTATGAAGTTAGTATTAAAATTGTGAATACTCCCTAGCACTTTTCATGGCCTTTTACTATAAGATAGTCTCAATTTGCCACACAGCGGTGAATAGGGTACAGAAGGGGGTGTGTGTGTCCAATGAATGGGAGGAGGGTGGGTGAATGGGAGGGCTTCCCGGGAGGGGCAGCACAGTAGTCGCCAGAAAGTGATTTATTTTTGCCCTTCCAGAAAGGAAAGACCGAAGAAGCAGCAGCCTGAAAGTCCCTGAAGCATTGAGGATAGCGGGTGGGGGTGGGCATGGGGGCGGGTCCGGGGCGGGTGTCTTTACACATTTTACCATTCCAATGCCAGTTCTAGAAGCAGGGATCAAGGCTGGGCTGTGATAAACCCATTCCTCTAGTCTTCCCAGATCAACCATGAAATGCCAGCAGGGAGCAAAGGTGGGGCCTGCTACTACAGAACGGGAGCAAGGGAGGGTGTCAGCCTTGATCCACTCGGGCAAGAGTTCCGAGAGAGATGAAGCGTGCTGGGTGTGAGGTGGGAGAACTCTTCAGAAGCAGGGAGGATTTGGAGAGGGCATTCAGGGGGGAAAAATGAGGTGAAGTCACTGCAAAGAGCAAAGGGGCGTGCCCAGGGCGCCCGGCCCCTCCCCAGGCCCCTCCCCGACCCCCTATTAGCATGCGGGCAGCGCGGGCCACGGGGCGGGGGCGGCGCAGTGGGATCGCGGCGCTGGGCGCTTTTGTGGGCCGCGCTCGCCTCCACGGGGGACCATCTGCTCGCTGTCAATGCATCACCTGCTCGTCTGGGCTGTCGCCCGGGCAACCGGGGGGGGGGGGGGGGGAGATTAAGGAGCGTGTGCGTCTTGGTGTGGGTACTGGCTGTAGGGGCGGGGGCTGGGCACAGTTCTGTCTCCTCCACCCTGGGACTGGTCAAGCTGGATGGAGGGCTGGGGGGTGACGACCACCAGGAACGATCGGGCTCTGCTGTTCGCAGCCCCACGGCCCCTCCCAAGAGCCACCCCTACCAGAGGTAGCTGAAGTCTATAGAAGCCAAAAGCCCAGGGTTCCCTTCAAAGCAACCTACCTCCTCTGTGACCAGACAAGTCCCACGACTTGTCTTCTGCCTGTCTACCTGCAGATGCAGAAGCCCTGTCCTGTGCCCGCCGCTGCCTCCCCCAAGAGAATTGGCTCCACACTCCCCAACCCTTATGGACACCTCCGGGCACCGTTCCGAGAGCCCCTCAGTCTCCAGGCAACCACAATGGGACCAGCATCGCAAGTGGACCCTGCCCCGCCCTGCCACCAAAGTCAAAGACAGTGACCACATACATCTCTTCTGCTCTACCACCCAGCCCCAAGCCCTGGACAAGCCTTCAGCTTAAAAAGATGAGCATTACTTGATTATCTTTTGTTAACGAGTTGGTTTTTCACAAAGGAGGTAGTTCTAGGGGCTATGGAGGGTTTTTATTTTTTACTGAAGTCCCCTACCAATCCAGGCCTCTCCCTTGAATCCCAAGTAAAAGGAGAATGGTGCTGCAGCCAACAGCAGGGGGCAGAGCTACGCCATAGATGGGAAGAGTGCCCCTTTCCCTCAGTCTTTAAGCCATAGTCTCAAATTTCTTGAAAGTTCAGAAACTTTCAAGTAATTCTATTCCAACCAGTCAAGGATTTAGCTGTGCCCACAAAGGCAGTTCACATCTGCCTGGGGATTTTATTCAGCTCGGCAGAAAAAAAAAAAAAAACAAAAACAAAAACCTATGAATACTGTGTAAGGTTCCATGGACTGCAACCCAAGCCAAGGCCTAGGTTTAGGTTTGATTTTGTTCTGGGTTTTGAATTTGGATAGCGATGGTTGGATTTTCGAAACAATGTTTCATCTGTTTGCTAACACATACTGGCCTCAGACTCACTCACCAAGTGTGGCACTGAGTGCATTGTGTAGCTTAGGCTATCTTGTAACTCACCAGAGTCTTTCTATCTGATTACCCACATGGAAACCTAATGCCGGCAGGTAGTTAAGATTTTGTTTGTAAACAGTGTCTAATAAATTCATAAAGAAAAACAATAACAAAAAAACAGTTCTAAAGCCAGGAATCCCAGCACTCCTTGTGAGGCAGAGGCAGGCAGATCTCTGAGTTTGAGGCCAGCCTGGTCTATAGAGTGAGTTCCAGGACAGCCAGAGCTACACAGAGAAACTCTGTCTTGAAAATCAAAAACACAAACAAAATGCATGGGGGCGGGGAGAAGTGGTTTTTGTTTCTAACTCTTTTGAGTATCTTTAAGCTGGAAAAGCCTTATATGTCTTAGGAAGAGCTCATTACATGGTCTGGCAGATGTTGAAGAGACAAAGGTTGTTATACTATGTGCTTGCTTGGTGGCTTTGCCATGTCATATTGGACAATCACACACACACACACACATGCACACACACACACACATACACACACACATGCACGCATACATGCACGCAAAAATTGATCTCTTTCCAAATCAATTCTTTATGTTGAATTACTTACCCCAAATTTTCTCTTGGGCTTTCTTTATTTTCTTTTCTAACGGAGCTTCTATTCCTTGCCGTGAAGTTTATTATTGACTTTGCTCAGCATCTCTAAAAATCCAACTAAATTCCACCCACAAGTACAATTTCTATCCTCTAATTTTTAAATGCAGCACGTGAATCAGATTAATGTCTGATTAACTTTTCTTAGTTTGCTGTCACTGGGTAGCCAATGACAGTCCCGAGGATATCATTTTCAGTGACTCCCCCAAGGATATGACCCACTAACGTGTCACTAATATGCAAGATAAAGTTGAGCTATCAAAATATCTGTGGCCTCGATAAAATACGTACACATGAGAAAGTATACAAACCTCCTCAAAAGACAAAGGAAATTCTACTTAGCCAAAACTACTTGTAATTGTGACTCATAAAGGAGAATTCTGAGAAGCAAGAATTCTCTTTGAGGTGCACAATGCTTTCAATATATAGAATCAGTGTTCTCTAGAGGAACATAATTGATAGTATATGTATATATGCAAATGTATTCTATTACATATATATGGGATATTTATTCAGATGACTTGTTATTCCATAGAAATCATGCAGTCCAACAAAAGTTCATTCCACGAAGCTGGATACCTCAGCAGTCCCAATGTGGCCCTGAGGGCTTGCAGGTACTTAATTCACCAATCTTCAGTCCAGATTGGAAGGCCGAGAAGCAGGAGTCTGATGACAGAAGCAGCAGTAGCAACTACAGGCAGACACACTCACCAGCAAGAATGGAATGCCGGTAAGCAAAGCTCTCATTTTTCCTTGGACTTCTTTCCATCTGGGATGCTGCTGGAAGATCCTGTCAACACAGAGGGGTTATGGGAGGCATATCTCCTCCCCTCAGCCAATCCTCCCTGAATATGCCCCCTCACACACAACTAGACACAACAAGTAGTTTCTCAGTTGGTTCCTGATGCAGCCAAGTCCAGAGATGAATGCCCACCTATGGCATCCTAGCCACTTAGAAAGAGTCCAGTTTGAGTCTAATTATCATATCCAAATACAAGATAACACATGGTCGAGGTGGGGTAAGACTCCTTCAGCCTTTCAGAGGTGTCCCTCAGCTTCCTACACATACACAAAGTACCACTCAGCTGCCACTCCCAGTAAGTAGCAATAAAGAGAGCTCCTCATCAATAACAGACCTCAGACTCCTCGCTGAGTTAACACATACTGGCATCGCTGAACTGATACTTACCAGAGTGCACAAATCCTTTCCTCTCTCTGGACATGCCAGTTCGCTCCAGCAATCCCTGATGACTCTGGCTTGTGTCAAGTTGACAAAATTAACCAGCACAGACATACTAGGTGAGGCAGAAATCATCGTGCCTAATACCTTGTCTCCTGCCTACAGCCTCATCGAACAGGCACCGCTGCCCAACCCCCCGACCCCTTGAGTTCCTTAGAATGCTGTATACCTTGACTAGGGATGATAAGTCCTCATCAACTGTATGAAGACTGAGAGTGGAAAGAAGTCAGGACAGGCAGAGTGCTAGGAATTATACGTGGACAAAGGGAAGAAGGCTGCCGAGATCAGCAGCATCGCTTGGGCTGGAAAACTAAAGAATTCTGAAGATAGATCTGATATATTGTATATGGCCATAGGTATGGCCTTTCTGCTTTAAGGCGATTTCACCTCTAGAACACTTAAGTTTGGACATTTTAAAATGATTGATCTATGTGACAGGATGAGCCACTGTAACAATGACTGGTGTGCAAGTAAAATGACATACATAACAGGCTAGGCCACTGGAACCTTTGTTATGACCAAGGTATTCCTACATTTGCAAAAGCCTAGGAAAAATGCAAAACTCCTTTGCAGTCTGCCCTAATTGTAAGCTGCTGAGAGGAACAGCTAGAAGGTAAAGACAGAGAAGGGGAATGCACAGCTAAAACCTTCAGCTCATTGTGATCTGGGGAACTTAACTGCTGATTAATGATCAGCGACTTCATGACCTTTCTTGAAAGTCTTTCAAAAGTAATCTCTCCAGTGGTTTACTTAAAAGTCACAAAATCCATCTGTATTCACTTACAGTTAGATATGGGTGCTGGTTGGTTTTATGTCAACTTGACACAAGCTAGAGTTATCTGAAACGAGAGAGCCTTAACTGAGAAAATGCCTCCATAAGATCTGGCTATAGGGCATTTTCTTAATTAGTAGTTAATAGAAGAGAGCCCAGCCCATAGTGAGAGGGGCCATCCCTGGGCTGGTGGTCCTGGGATCTCTAAGGAAGTAGGCTGAGCAAGGATGGAGAGCCAGGCAGTAAAGTAGGCTGAGCAAGGATGGAGAGCCAGGCAGTAAAGCAGCATTTCATCATGGCTTCTGCATCAGCTCCGAGTTCCTGTCCTGTTTGGGTTCCCATCCTGATTTTCTTCAAGGTGATATGGAAGTATAAGCCAAATAAACCTTTCCCTCCCCCAGGTTGCTTCAGTCATGGCGTCTCACCACAGCAATAGTAACCTAAGATAATATGAATATGTTTGCCTGTTCTAAGTTCCTCACGGGCAGAAGGTTGTGGTTTAAAGAATCTAACACTTCTGGGAAGGGTAAAAGATGGGTATGTCCACACAGATAAGCTGATGGAAGAGAAGGGGCAGCAAAGGGAACCATGAAGCGAGAGAAATCCTCATGATGAAGATCGCCTGCATTCAGCCCAAAGTAAAAACTATAAATATTGATCACATAGAAATCAATATCACTTTACCACAAGAACGTTCTATAATTAGAAGGTCAGGACTGTTCGTATTAGTATACTTGCCACCAATGATACTGGGGTGCTAACAGCTCTCCGGTGCTAGAGAGAACACAGACCCTCAAACATGTCACTTAGCAGAGTGTGACACTTACCATCAAATCCAAATGATCCTTCAGATAACAGGGAAAGAAATGGCGGAGTACTCAATGCATGTTCCTGTCTTTCAACATCAAAAAAAGGTTCAGGGAAGAAACATTTATTGGGTCTCCATTTGAGACAGGCATTTGTTGGGCACTTTGTATATAGCATGTTGTTTAATCTTTGCTTCAAACCTGTAGGGGAAAAAGTCACTATGACATTTCAAAGAGGAAGCTATCCCAAAGTTGGGTTTCTTGACCAACGTAAGGCACCTTGTAGTTGGCAAAATAATAAGACCATGTAAATGCTTAGAGACTCATCCATGGGGGGAGAATCTTCCAGAAGAGTGAGGGGTGTTGGCGGGATACCAGAGCTAAGTAGTTTCCAAGATTCCTATTTGGGAAAATTGATAGTAACTGCACTTACAAGGAGCTATATTGAATTACAATGTTAAAAGACACAAAATGGGAACAAATTGTAGCCGTTCCCTCCTCTGTTCTAAGACAATACAGTGTCCTCCTTCTACTCTCAATAGGTGAAAAAGAGACCATGTCTTAGCTCAGCCTAGTGGCTCTAATTGTTCTTTCAACACTCAGGAGGCTGAGTCAGGACTGATGAGTTCAATATCAGCCTAAGTTACGTAGGGAGTCCCTAACTCAAAAGAAACAGTTTGTATGGTTCACGAGTCAGAAAGGTTTCAAATGCAGATGTCCAGATTGCACAGAAGTTGTGATTGGGTAATTGCCTGGTCTCCCCCTTGCCATAGTCTAAAGTCTAAATCCTTATAGGTTATGCAAGATTTCTTCTCATCCAGCAGTGTCCTGGTAAATATTGAGTTAGATAAAGCTCTGGCTTGTAGTATTTGCCAGTTTCCCTAGTGTAAATATTTCCACTGTGCCTGATCTCAAGCTACCCCGTCACTCAGCGTGGGGTCAGGACAGTGTGTGCATAATCAGCCGTGTGGAGGGCTCTTGCATACACCACCCTAGAGTCTGCTAGATCTCATGCCTTTCCTTCCTGCTCTTCCCTCCCAGAGAGCTGCTGGATTCTAGAGAAGGTGGAGGGGACAACCCTAGACACTACTTTCAATACAGTCACTGTTAAAATGTGTATTTAATGTTACAATCTGCCTCTGGGCAGCTTGAAGCATAGGAGAGGGAGGGGTTTTTTTTCCTGATTTTTATTTGGGCTGGCTTGTCACACTGCCTCAAGAGGCCACCTGAAAATTGGAAGGCAAAAAAATATAGCCCAGAGACATATAATTAATTTGCCAACATGTAAAACTCAGAAAAAAATATAAATTTCTAAATTAACTCAATCTTTCCCATTTAAAATACCGATATCTGGAAGGCACCTATGCCCAGCACAAGGAAATCATTCAAACAATACTCTGAGCATCCTTCAGCCTACCTGGCTGGTGTTTAGTCTCAGTTGCTTTATCATGGCACTCTGGAAGCCATGCCATCTGAACTCTCTCTTCCCTTACAGCTCCTCCCTCATCTCTCGGTTTCTATAAGAATCTTTCCATCTTTGGACTCTACACTCACCAACCTTTTTTTTCCCAAAACACTATATCCTCCACTGTTTTCACTTAGCCATTTCCCGTCTAGCTTACTCGGACTTTCTACTATGAGTGCTCAGTAAAACCACCAACCAACAGTCTCCATGACTCCTTCCCGCGTAGCCAGTGAGCTTTAAAATCAGAAATCACTGGTTGGAATGTGGCTCAGTTGGTAGAGCGCTGACCTACAACGCACAAGGGCTAGGTTTGATAACGGGTACAACATGAGCCGCGTGTTGTGGTTCACACCTAGAATCCCAGCTCCTGGGGAGCAGAGGCAGAAGAATCAAAAGTTGGAGGCTAATGTAATTGTGACTACACAATGACTTTGAAGCCAGCCTGGTATACATAAAACCCTCTTACAAAAATAAAAAAGTAAAATAATAAAACAGGAACTGGGAGATGACTGACTGGGTGAACGCTTACTAAGCAAGCATGAGGATCTAAGTTCAGATACCCAGCACTCACGTAAGTCGGGTCTGATGCTATAAACATTACCTCAGTGCTGGGGGGACTAGAAACAAGGAAATTCCAAGGACCCGATGGCCAGCCAGTTTCATCTAAACAGTGATCTCCAGGTTCAGGGAAAGACCCTATGTCAAAGCTTAGTGGGGAGGAATTGAACAAGATGCCTGACATTAACATCTGACCTTCACAGTCAGCTGCACACACACACACACACACACACACACACACACACACACACAGAGAGAGAGAGAGAGAGAGAGAGAGAGAGAGAGAGAGAGAGAGAGAGAGAGAGAATGAGAATAAATTCATTTAAAATATAAGTCAGTTTCAGGGATTATAACAAAACACAGATTCCTTAAAAATATCCCTAGACAAAATTGGAAAGCTACAACCAATAGTTGAAAATAAAATTATGTCAATATCAGACTGAGAGTGTTAAAAACCTGTCTTTGGAGCTGGCTGAGACACACTCTGATCTCACAGAATCTGTCCTAGCACTGTATTTATCCATGATGTATTTATTCGTGATATATTTGTAGAAACTGCCATCACCTATGAACACGAATGCCCTTCTGCAACTGCAAATTCCTTTAGGGGAACACAGCCCCAGAAGCCAAACAGTCAACACAAGGGACACACAGCGCCTGTTGCTCTGACACTTACCAACCTTGTATGAAGTATCTGATCTCTCTTGATTGCTAGTTTCCTCGCCTGTAAAAAGGTATTGATTGTTAAAAAATAATAATAGCTGATGTTTATAAGTGTTTAAATATAAGGTAGGAGGAGCTGAGCTTCAAGTGCTTTGCATGTAACATCTTAGTCTGTTCTCATGAGAACCTTTGGGGCATATTAATATATTTATTATTAGTTTGCATATGAAGTAGACTGAGGAGGAGACACAGTTCAGTGATTTGCTCAAAGCTTTAAACTCTTAGGTGAGACTATGCGTGACTCGTCCTCGGCACAGGAATGCTATGCTTACAGTTCCCTCTCATCCCAGGGCTTCTTCAAAGCCCTCTCTGTAGGCTCGGAGTTTTCAAAACCTACTTTAATAAGGGTTCTCAAACACTTCAACCCCCCTTCTAGCCCAAAGGGAGGGGAGAAAAGATGGTAAATAGGACAGATGGATGTGGACCTGTTTAGAAGTAGTTCTTTGGTGTGACTCAGATCTCCATTGTCAGGAAACCAGGAGTGACCAGAACCAAGAGAGACACCAGGAGTTCTCTGTCATGTCTCTCTCTCTCAACAAAGAGAAGATCAACGAAGATGAGAGACCAAGGAAGCGTTACAAAGCCAGCTCTGCAAGCCTGCTGTCACTGTCCACAGAGTCCTATTTATACACTCTCCAAACATCACGTGTCCTCCCACGGGTCTTGCCTCAGCAAAACACCATGTTAGTCTTCATCATGTGACACAAGCAGAAACTTCCACTTCACCTGGCATCTGAGACATGATGCTCCGGTCATAAAGTGAGTGTCCCTGGCACATACTAAACCTGTTAAGTGTCCTGCTCCTTCTGAAACCAACACTCAAGGAAGAATCATTTGCTGGAAATTAAACAGATCTACCATTCCAAATTAAAAGAAAATAATATTAAATTTCCTCCCCACAAGCTTCCCAAGCCTGAGCCAGCTCAGCATGGCTGGAAGCTGTGCAAGTGGTGACCATTGTCTTGCAGGGATAGTCTATCCCTAGAGGAGTTTCTGTTTTAGCCTGACTTCCAATTTTGATCAATGCAATCCAGCTGGCTTGCAGTCACTCCCACATGTGGACACCAAGCATCTCAACCCAGGGGCAATCCCCTCCCACACACCTAAGAACATTCCCGAATCTTCATCATCTCCGATCCTCTGACCGAGCCTTACACATGCTGAACCCACGGAGTTCTGCCATGGAAATATAATTTTCCTCAAGTCTCCCCACAGCAATCATTTTATTCAGGAACAATGGTGAAATTATAATATCACTGTCTCCCTGGGTGCCTTTCTTCTTGCAGTGTGGACACCAGAAAAATTAGATCAGACATTCCAGACCAGAAAATTTTAACACAAAAGTCAATATGCTCATATGTTGCCTCTTTGGTGGCAACAGCCAGGCTCTGTGCCATCCTTAATATCAGTCACACCACTGCAATCCTCTTTTATAGCCTGTCCTATATATCAGTTCCAACCCTTATTCTAATAAATGGTCATGTGTTGTTGGGTGTCCCTAAGTTAATAAGGAAAATACACTACGCTACGCTGCCATATTGGGGCGATACAGGAAGTCTTTTTATTCCAGCCTTTTCCCGTGAAACCCAGGGATAATGGTTGGCCTGACTCTCAAGAGTCCCACAGGCAAAGCTCTGCAACCTTACAATCACAGGAGAATAAATTGGGGTTAAAATGAAAGCACACTGGCAAAGATAATCATATCCCTTAAAGAATATTCTCCTCCACACAGGTTGTATACTTTCCTGTGTGCAGTTTTGTGTGCATAATGCAGACCTCAATAAAGAGACTTAAAGAGCAATACCTGGGAATGAATACCTGGGAGACAGTTCAGTCATAAAGTGCTTACCATACAAACATGAGGATCCAAGTTCAATACCCAGCACCCACATAAAAATACAAACACTTGAAATCCCAACACCAGGAGAGAGGAGCCAGGAGGACCCCCTGGAGCCTGTTGGCAAGTCCTTCCTGCTAAATCAGAGAGCTCCAGGTTGGATGAGGGGACCTCAAAAATCAACATCATCATCATCTGAAGGACAACTGAGGAAGAGTGTTGATATTTGACTTCAGTTCCTCACTTTAAAGGATCATCTGTGGGGTCTCAGCACAGGGCATGGAAAGAATCTGAAAGAGGTTTTTCCTAGGGAAAACTCTACTCAATCTTTTTTGGTGGAAATAGTATAAAAACCTTCTAAATCCAAACACCTTGTCATAATCTACCATAAATATTTTAAAAGGAAGAGACGAGCACTGACAAACTATTCCCAAACACACCTGCAGAGAAGGGACCCAACACCATTGTTCACAAATCAGTTTTGGTTTCTCATACTCCCAAACCACCTATACCCTCACCACCCAAGACCTAAAGTGTCTGGAGAGGCTTTCTGGGGCCCTGTCAGGCAGAGCGGGCACGACACTGCCATCTAGTGTGTGGAGGCCAGAGATGCTGCTAATCTTCTACAGTACATAGGACAGACTCCCTCCACCCTCCACTGCCCATACACAACAATGAGTGATCCAACTCAACCTGCCAACGGTGCTGAGACTAAAAAGCTCTAGTCTGGACTCGGGAGAGTCATTGTTCTCAGACTTTCTGCTAGTGAGTCTTAAACCTACAGTCCGTACGAAATCAGGAAATCATACCCCAAGTTTGGTCATCTTTCGCTTTGGTTGAGATTTGTAAAAAGCAAATATTATGCTTGCTGTTTCGCATTTAGGAACAACTAAAAAGGCAGTCAGTGCTCTCAAACTAAAGCAGGGCAAGGTTAGGGAGGGGCGTGGCTGGAAAATGGAGGGGCATGGCTGGAAAATGCTTCCGAGTTTGCAACAGCAAAGCTTAAATTTAAATATATAGATGAAAGTGTCATTCCAGAAAAAACAAAAACAAAAAACAGAAGGCCCAGGTATAGACCATGCTGGAGTGAGGAGACCGCCTTTGAAAGCCCGACAGGCTGCATAATTAAGTGATAATGAATGCAGAGCTGTGCTTTGTGCCCCATTCCAGCACATTGGACTTGAATCTGAGCTTCCAATGCTAAATCCCTCAGCGCTCTGGCCCCTCATCAGTGAAGTGCAAATCAAGGCCTTTGACTGCTCCCGAGGGCAGTCCAGAAAAAGAAAGCTGTGAACTGCAGACACGATGTTTTCAAACTGCCAACCGTCCAGTGGTGTGGGCTGCGTCAGACAGACAAACCCAGAGTCGCAGGTACAAGACTGTATTCAATAAACAATGTTTCCCTGGAGTGAGAAAGTGAGGTTAGCGGGTGTGCAGGGGTTCTTCATGCAAAATAGAAGAACCGTTTATTTTAAAAGTGAATTAATTTCCATTTCATATGGAAATCAGGAAATCTCTCTAGGTATTCAGTTCACTGATAATTTCACTTAAGAGAAAAACTACATTTTGTTTTTGTTTCTGAACTGTAGCTAAGATTATACAAAGAAGTGTGTGTGTGTGTGTGTGTGTGTGTGTGTGTGTGTGTGTGTGTGTGTGTTAAACTGAGCTTTGGTTATGAGTAATAAAGAGTGCTCAGCAGCCTGTTTGACAAAAATTATGGAAGTTTTTTTGTTTGTTTGTTTGTTTGTTTTAAGTCTCGGAGCTCTAGGGGTTGAAGAGAAGGCTCGGGAGTCAAGGGCACTTGTTGCTCTTATGTATGACCCAAGTTCTGTTCCCAGCAGCCCCATGGTGATTCACAGCCATCTCTAACTCAAGTTCCAAATGATCTGATGTTTTCTTCTGATCTCTCTGTGGGCACCAGGCACAAACATGGTGCACGTACATACATGCAGGCAAAACATTCATGTGCATAAAGTAAACTTAGAATCTTAAACCGCAAGATAACTTTTAAAAAGCCATTGCACCAAAATCACAATAGAGGTTCTGAAAGATGCAAGAAATCTGTAAGTTGGGCTACTCACCATCTTACCATCATGGTTAAATGTGTAAGTAATGCAAGCAACGCGAGCTTATGGCATCATTCAAAAAGCCGCTTTCCTGCTGTGCTCTTAGCGTTATGGTTTGGAAAGAAATAACGAAGTTAAAGAGAAACTTTTTGATTTTATATAAATTTGACTTCTTTTCAAAGGATTAAAACAAAATTTACACACACACACACACACACACACACACACACACACACACACTTAGAAAGGAAAGTCAGTGGGAACTCCAGAGACAGTAGCTCACACTCATCCAGCACTTTGTAAACAAACTTGGCTCTCCGGAGAAAGCCAGGACTCAGCTAAGGGAGATAAGAAGGGAAGGAAACATACTTGCTGGCTGAGCAAGCCCGCCCCTGCCAGGCACACTTGAGGATACAGGCTCTTACACAGCACAGGACTGTTGTCAAATGTTTGATGACATGGTAAGGTAGCAACTGAAGGACACACAGACATCCAAGTCTGCTTATGGACAGTGCCTGACTTACAATCTTATAATGGATCAGCTTAAGATTGGGGGTGAGGGTGGGGACTTTGCAATTAAGCAAAGGCAATATATACTCAGACAAACACACAGTTTGTCATTTTGAATTTTGATCTTCCCCCACACAAGTAATACAGCCTATGAGACTGTTGCAGTTTGTATATGTAGTGTGTCTGGTGTGTGAAGAGCTTTGTGTACAGACAGTGTGTCTCCTGAGTGGGGCCTGGATCATGGGCACTAATAGCTAGACATAAATGGAGGTGAGGCCCATTAGGAGAAGGTAGGTCATTGTCATTGAGGAGAGTGCTATGTCTCTGTACTTGCTGCCTCTCCTCCCTCTCCGCTTTCCAGCTGTCACAAGGTGAGCAGCAGCGTCCATCTATTGCTGTGTCACCAGGAGCTTTGGTTACAAACAACTGACTATCCTAAGGCCAGCCAAGGTGGAAAAGTTCATTAAAAGACACTAGGTAGCCCACAGAACCCATGAGAAGACAAGGAACCTCATCCTGATACCGTCCAGCCAGGATCTCCACCCATCCCTTAGGTTTCCTAGTGAACCACCACTGTCTGGTGCTCAGCATCAATCTCTGTAGTGCCAGACCACAAGCTCTCCCAGAAGAAGCAGACCCCACTGCCCCCAACCATGCTGCCTCTGCTGCTCCTCGCATATCTGCTTGTTAGGTAGTGTCTCACGGGGAGGGGGGGAGGCTACCCAATTAATAAGCCAAGCCACACATCTGAATGCATCCCTCTTCCCACGTTTACAATATGAGGATTGTTTCAATAATTTACTCAGAACCTTCTGGCCACTGAAAGTGAGAATCTAGATTTTTGAACCCAAGCCCCTTCTGAGATCCAAGCTCTGCAGTTCAACTCTGGGTTAAAAGTAGACTTCAAGCCTACACTTTATACTGTGTCCTAAAACACCAGGCACACTATACAGGATAGTCTATGCCATGTACCTAGCAAACGGTAGTTCAATTCCATCTCAGTATGTTCTATGTGCCCAGAATACAATCATAACACCACCACTGGGAAAATCACAGAAGGTCAGGCAACTTTCTTAGCCCTCGAAGTCTGTTTCCATATTTGCAGAGAAGGTATTGTGTGATTCTCATAGAGCTGATGGAACAGTATTTTTACAAATGAGGCCTGAAACTTGGGCTACAAGAGGCACATAATAGGCTCACAAAGAAAGGTGGGTCTGGGATGAGGATCAATAGAATAAGAGGCTGTCCAATCGCTGTGTTCAATGTCCTAGGAAGCCTTTTCACCTCTCAACCCAGCTCTACACAAGCACACACACACACACACACACACACACACACACACACATGCCCCACTGGTGACTGGAACAGGTAATCTGGGCAGAAGAAAGAGGATGACGAGAACCCCCGTCTTTGGGAAGAAGGAAACGAAGGAAAGAGATATAGGACAAGCACCTTTCCTAAATATGGAGAGTTAACAATTAATATAAACAACCCACAAGGCTCGGGGACAAGGGTCACAAAAGACCAAAAGACAGAAAGCAACAGTATCTAGACGGTCTGCCTCTGCATCCCTGAAGGGAACACGCTAGCTCCAGACCTCGGGAATAGGCATCCCCTCATGGGAAGGTTTGGGGCTGTTGCACAGGAGAGTTCAAGAGCCAGAAATCTATTTTACCAAAACCCTCATCATTGAGAGACTTCCTGTGCATTCCCTCTGTTGTAAGTAGATATTACTGGGACTACTTCCCCCACAAAATAATTCTCTATTTCTTGTGATCAAAAGGAAAAACTAACAACCAAAACATCAGGCTGATCCATAAATCCCTAAGGGAGAGTTTGTGCGCATGCTCAGAAAAGACACCAGACACCGCGCGCGCGCGCGCGCGCGCGCGTGCGTGCGTGCGTGCGTGCGTGTGTGTGTGTGTGTGTGTGTGTGTGTGTGCGCGCGCGCGCGCGCGCGCGCACACACACACACACACACACACACACACACGCACACACACTCTTCCAGTCTCTCCCAGTCTTCTGTCAATACCCTCCTCCTGTCATTACAGCATGGTTCCTAGTCACCCTTCAAGACCCAGCTTTTAAGTATTACCTCCCCAGGACCACAAAAGGATCTATCTCACCATTCCCTCCCAAGTCATGAGAAGATTGGATGCTCATTTCCAACTATTCTGCTTGGCTGCTCCTCTCATAGACAGCAAATGCTCCTGTATTGCTACACCGTATTTCTCTCATAGGCTGGAACCGATGGTCTGCGCTGTGCTCACTGACTTCATATCTCCATCCGTTAGCACAATTCCCAGGTGAGAAACTCTTAGCCCAAGTCCCCCCAAGTTTCTCTATAAGCAATCTGAAACCCACCTGAGAACGGAACGGCTACAGCGCAAGGAAATGAAGCTTGAGTGGAGTACTTCAGAGCCTGTTCACCAATCTCGGACTAAGGACTTCTTCCAACGAGCGTTCTATTTAAACCTTGAGTTGAAACAGTGCCTGGCATAGCAGGATTGAGGCTGGCGTGGCAGTGTTGAGAGACAAGAGCTTCAAAAATAAAAACCAGGTTGCACAATTGTCCTCAGAAATGGGTTGATTGTCATTTTGTGGGTGTGGGCTGGTTACTTAGAGAATGGGTTCCTAACACAGCCCTCAGTTTCCCCCTTGTCTTAGACATATTCGCTTACCTGCCTCACTAGAATGACCTCTCTGGATATCAACCCCGCGCTTGTAGACTTCCCTACCAACCAAACCATAAGCAGAATCAACTCATAACTTAACCTGTCTATTGTATCACTTAGAGTATCTCTGCTGTTTGAGTGTGAGCCACCTCCTGCAGGCTTGTGTCTTTGAACATTTGGTCCCCAGCTGGAGGTATGGTTTGGGGTTGGGAGTGTGGACCATTAGGAGGCAGAGCCTCACGTTTCACAACCCAGCCCTACTTCCTATCTGCTCTCTGCTTCCTGACCATAAGCACGATGTGACCAGGTGTGTCACACCCCTATCATCACATCTTCCCTGCCACACTGCATCATATCCCTTCTTAAACTGTAAGTCAAAATAAACCCTCTATCCCTTCTATTGCTCCTTGCCGGAATTTGGTCATAGTAAAGTAAAATAAAATAATAGGCTAAGGCACTCATTCTTGACCAGCTCTGCCCCAGCATTACCTGACAACCTTGAATCGCGGCTGTATCTAAGCTGTCTGCAGTTCTTTCTCTCTGTCCCAGGCATCATAATAGGTGTACAAACCTGGAAAAGAAGGGGTGTTAACATCCATAGATTAGAAACCCTTGGGCACTGGGAGATGGGAGTTGATGAAAATGTCCCCTTTTTGTGTGTCTGAAGAGACAATTTTGAGATACAGTGTACACAGAGTCCACGCAACAGCCTCCCCCTTGCCTTCAGTATGACCAGCTCGCAATGACATAGCCTCGGATTGCCTTTTACTTCTTCCATCTTGAAACTGTTTCCCCAAATATGCTGCCTGCCAATAAGCCTTCATCCAAGGCTTTGCAATGATACAACTTCCTGGTGATTTGGATAGCAGAGGCCAGCACATGTGGGATTCACTCCCACAAACGTCTGTGCTTCCATAAGCAGCGTGAAACCGCACCCACGGTTCCGAGGACTTTGAAAGGGGATCACAGCTAGCATGCTTTGTGGCTAGACAAGCACAAAGCCATCTCCCTCGGAGATGGAATGAATCTCAATGGTGAGATTTAAATGAATCTGTGTACAGCAGGGCCAGCTCCTACATCTAACCAAGCTTCAGATCATTAGCTAAGATACACGAGACCTGTCTTGGATGTTCACCTAGAGTTTTGTCCAGACCTTGGCTCACAGTCATTGAGAGAGCTGTGGGGCTATCATGAGGGCCTGTGATAACTGATTTGAACACTGTACCTTGCCAACAGAAGGATTGAATGGCTCTTCATTTGCATCAGTCTGCTAATATGTAATATGTCGTGGAAACTAATGAAATAGAAATTCATTCTGAAATACATCCTATATTTTTTTAAATAGCCTCTGGCCCTTATATGTCCTCTGTCAATGAACATAACACACACATCTCAGCCTGAAGGGTACCTGCAAATAGGGTTCATATCACAAAGAGAAGCTGTGTTCTCAGAGCATGAGGACCCCTGTGTGAAGTCACACCCAATAAAAAAAAAAAACTTGATTAATAACAGATTCTATGTCTCAATCACCTATGTATGATCTCACACACACACAAGTGTATGAGCTTATACACCTGGCCTGGCAGCTTAATTAATTGATTGATTGTCTTTTAACCTGCTTTATTACAACCTTTCTACTATTTGGTCCCCCTTCAAAGGGAAAAATAGATTTACAACAGGGTCAAAACTTGCCTGAGGCTAGAGATAAGTGATTTAGCTAAGTCCAGGATTGCGACCTGTGAGACCTTGCTGCCACATAATTCTGTTGACATGCTGGAACACGTTTATGCTATGTTCACTGGGAGGAGCACTGTCATTATTCAATCCCGGTCTGTGACATTTTTTCTCCCTACCAATCTCATTCCATCGTTCTGCCTTTCTGCTCACTTTAAGCAGGTTTAAGGTATAACAGAATCTGACTTTTCCTGTCTGTGATTTCCAAGAACTTCTTGCTCTTTGACCAGGGAGTCATTCTCTGGCCTTTAGCTCACCCACAAAAGGAGGTGCAGGTGGAGACAAGCTCCATTTGCTGCCATCTCCATGGCTGCCCAGTCTATTCCATGTACCAGGAAGGGCATCTTGGGCATCATAGAGTTATCAGAGAGCAAGAGTAGAATCCGACTACCTCCAGCTATGCTTTCTAAAGGTACCAAGTGACTGTAAGAAAGAAATGCATGGTCACATTATCTGAGTGTGCCCCTTTGTCCCAAAGTCAGAGCAAGCTGCTTTCTGAGCCCCCTCGTACCCTCCTCTGCTTGTATAAGCACAGAAGCCCCAAGAAAACCCTCCTTTGAAATGCCAGCCGTGCATACCCCATCCCCACTCCTGTAGCCCCAGGCAGCCATCAACCTTGTCACTTGTCAGAATGACTGTAGTGACACAGTGAAGCTGGACCCCATCAACCTTGGCTGATTTGCATGTGTAATTCACTAAGTCTATCTATCCGTCACAATGCAGCGGGCCATTCCCTGACAGGGCGTGCCATGATGAATGGCCAGGAAGACACAGAAGGGGGAGAAGTAAGGTTCCCAGGTCTGTCAACACAGAGGACTGAATGTCAGCACCAAAGCGGTTACAGGACATCTTCCCAGGAAAGGTTTCCAGGCAAGCCAGCGACGTCATAGTCACCATGACAACTCTGAATTACAGTACCTGCGTCTGGCCCATATATGTGTTGTCTTTTCCTGCATCTAAAGAATGCTAATGCTAAGTCACAAAGCATACGTGTCCCAGAAATTTAGTTAATTATTGCTTATCTAAAATTATTGTGCCTCAAAGAAGTAGAGCGTCACCTGCCCTTTGACCTAGCAATTCAATTACCCTAGGACTCTGTCCTAATATATGCAAAGATTTAGTTCATCCTGTTCCTTATAGATGAATTGATTATAATAATGATAATGATAAATGAAGTTTGGCACTGTTATATATGCCCCATGTATAATAACTTGGTTTATCTTCACATTGATTTTATGTGATAAAATATGAGTATTATTATTGAGAGTAAATATTATTATCAATATTTTTATTAACATCAATTTACAAATGTAGAATATGAAACCCCTGACAGTCAAATATTTAGAGGCTGCCTTCAGAAACTGCAAGAAGCCAGACCCCTGGTTTGCCTCTCAGCTTTTCCGAGTATTCCATACACTCTTCAGTGTACAACAAAAATGATAGGAGACCCATAATCATAATGATACTCTTGTACCCTCGGGCGGGATGAAACATGCCTTGATTTTCCCATGTTCCTGAGAATGTAGTTGTTGAATCAGTAAACACTACAGAAATGAAGCCTCTTACCTCAAAAAACTGGCATGAGAAGGACAAAAGATGATGTAACTGAAGCCTTTGGATATGTTTGACCATGCACGTTGTTTTAACAGTAGGATGAGTTTATAATGGGTCCTAATTACAAGGAAAGAAAGAAAAACTTAAAGAAGTAATTTGCCCAACACTGTGAGTTAAATTGTGTCCCCCAAATTTAGACATTGAATGCTGGCATGACAGTATTTGTAGTATCAAGGAATTAAGGACCTTAATCCAACATGACTGTCTTAGTCAGGGTTTCTATTCCTGCACAAACATCATGACCAAGGAGCACTTGGGGAGGAAAAGGTTTATTCAGCTTACTCTTCCACATTGCTGTTCATCACCAAAGGAAGTCAGGACTGGAACTCAAACAGGGCAGGAAGCAGGAGCTGATGCAGAGGCCATGGAGGGATGTTCTTTACTGGCTTGCTTCCCCTGGCTTGCTCAGCCTGCTCTCTTATAGAACCCAAGACTACCGGCCCAGAGATGGTACCACCCACAAGGGGCCTTTCCCCCTTGATCACTAATTGAGAAAATGCCCCACAGCTGGATCTCACGGAGGCACTTCCCCAGCTAAAGCTCCTTTCTTGGTGATAACTCCAGCCTGTGTCAAGTTGACACACAACTAGCCAGTACAATGACTCTCATAAGAAGAGAGATAAGAGTGGCCTCTTCCTCCCATTGTCCCTCCTTCCTTCTCTCCCTAGCCAACTGACACCTCAGTCTGGAACTCTAGCATCCATAAACACAGTAAAATAAGTTTCTGTTGTTCGAAACATACAGTCTATGGTACTTCGTTATGGCAGCTCGAATAGGCAGGTCACATGGCCATCAAATAGCAGAGCAGAATCTAATCCCAGGCTTCCTTTCTGGGTCTGGTTGAGTGTGGCTGGCGCTGTTGGTTCCCTGTATCCTCTCCTCTCCCCTTCTTTCCTCCCCCAGTGAATACTGGCTGAATTCTCACAGCCTGCATGCTGGTCCTGTTCTTATCAGAGATTGACCATGTTTACTTTGTTTCCATTTGAACAATAGGATGGAAGCGTGTGGGTCTACCAAAAGATTTCTTGACCAAGAGAGGTATGTGGGAAGAAATGGCCTCTGTTCTGCTGTTAGCCATGCGCATGCCTGCTCTTGAGAGCTGGGATTAATTTTGAGAGCTTGAGCGAGTGACTTTAAGGTGATGACGCTACGGACCGCTGAGTGGCAAGAGGGACTTGAACATCACGAAGATTCTCTCGCACACCTTGCTGATGAGCTAATGTGCTCTTACTGTTCATGCTATAGAAATACTGTTTTCTGGTACTTGTAATAGACATGCCAACCGAAAACACAATCACTGTAGGAAGCCCCAAATATAGCTATCCACAGGTAACAGAGGGGAGAAGTCTGACAGGTCCAGGGCCTGAAAGCCACTAGACAATGATGTCACCCTTGCTAATAGACGCCTTCCTAGTGCCAGATTCACTTACACCAAGAGAAAAATGCAGCTCGAGTGCCTCTGGCCACATGTTTCTTCTCTATAGAGCTGTTGACATTTCTACTCTTGAACTTTTTAACTTACTCAGTGAAGGACTATGTGGGCAGAGCCCCAGTTGGAACATGAGCTGAGTAAGTTATAGACCTTATATTATGTTAACGAGAGACTCAAAATTCTCACTATGGACATCCAGGTTCTTGAAGGCAGCTCTCTCACCTGAGGTCTCCAGTAAAACTGGAAACTCCCTGAAGACACAGTCTTTATATTTACTTCTAAGGCAGTGTTGGCCTGTTAAAAGCACTGAACAGAAAGAAATTATATGCCTTGGGTGGCAGATATGCCAATGACTTCATCAGACCATCACACATTATGTTCATGTGACAAAACACTACACTTGTAGCCCATAAACCTGCACATTACGGGAAGGAAATGTACAGTTGCTTGAAGGAGGTGCCTTAGAGGATAAACAAGTGCGGGCACAGAAACTGGAGCTGGGATTCCCAGCACCCAGGAGAGGCCGAAAGCAGTTCATAACCCCAACCCTCCCATGGTGAACAGAAGGTAGAAATGGGAGAATTCCCAGAAGCCTGCCTGGCATGTGTACCAGTAAACAGGAAACTGTCTCAAACAAGGTGGAAGAAGGGCACTGACACCCAGAGCTATTCACTGACACACACACACACACACACATGCACACACACGCACACACATGAGCATACACAAACACACGCATTGTACACATAGAGACACAGTTTTTAAAGTGAAAAATTAATAAACACTTAGGAATAAAATTGCTCCGTGTAGAACTATTAAAATAAGCAAATAAAAATACATGAATAAACTAGAATTAGTACCCATGCCCTGTAGACAATAGCATGAGAGCTATTAATTGACATCCAAGACTAAGTATAGCGTTGGGAGAAAATTAAGCCAATTGACTACCATGTTAGCTTTTGTTTCCATAATAGTATACTTGAGGTAACATATTGAGTCATAAGAGTTATGTTTGACACAGTTCTGAAGCTTCAGCGAGATCACACGGGACCATCTTGCCAGGAAAATGGTAAGAGTTCTGAGTGGCTAAGGTGAGAAAAAAAGGCAGAGAAATAATCTAAGACCTTTGAGGTGTGCACCCCCCAAAGGCTCCAGGATCCCCTAAAGGTTCACAGCACCTCTGACTTGTACAACCATGGCGATGAAGCCATTGGTACACAGACCTCTGCAGGAGGCTTTGCCCAACATATAGCACTTACTTTGTACCAAATACAACAGACATTCTTGTATTTCATTCTCCAATAACCGAGACAGGTGCTGTCTGCTTGCTTGTATTTGAGCTACCAGAGAAGGCAGGGCTGAGACACAGGTTCAAAGTCACACAGCCAGTAAGTAGCAGATTTAAAATTTCTAGTCGCTGGATCACATTCTTTGTTCCCACCATTTGGTGTACGTTCTCACCATTTCCAAAAGAGTCTTCCAGCAAAACACCAATGCAAATCATATTTACTATTCTAAGCTCTGGCCTTGTGGAACCTCTTATATGTCTGAGTACTGAGATCAATGGGTCAGACACAATTTAAAAAGAGAGATGATTCTCAATGTCTACCTTGTCTATTTCCTCTCTCTGGGCATCCCAGTGAAAGACTTGCCTGCTCTCCACCCTTGCCTGCATTTCTGTTACTCTTTCTGTATGAGGCATGTGGGGCGTGCCATCAGAGGCCACAGACATTGGGTGCTGCAAGAGTCCATAGGATTTCCTTTAACAAACGAGGATTTGACCTGAAGTGCCTTTCCTCAGAGCATAATTTCTGAAACCTTAGTTTTTCTTTATCTCCTCTATAGATGTGCTGGTACCTCAAGCATCAGAGCCTCTCCCAGTTGACAGCTTTTGTGGCTAAGGATCATTTCCAGGCTTCTCAGATACAGGTTGCCAGGTAAACACACAGCTTAAACAATGGCCTGTTATCAGCAGACAGGCGCTGAATTAGCCCAGTGAGCCACAGGTCTGGGCTGGCAGCTGGAGATAGTCAGGGGTGGGAGATCTGAGAAGCTTGCAGACTGCTGGGGTCCTGTTGGAGTGGATTAGTGAATCTGCATTCGGCTCACAGGAACCATAGCAGCTGTAATAGATTTCAACCTTCAGTTTGCAGACCCAATGCTTTTTTTATGGTGGTCAGCTATTTGCACAGCGAGACAAAAATCTCCCCCTCGTGTGGTCATAGAAGTCTCACCATTGTTAAACGAGTGTTTCCACATGCCACCCATGGAAAGTAATCCACAAAAGTTCCCTTTGCAATCAATCTTTTTTTTTTCTTTATTAGATCACAAACTTCCAGATTCTCCCCCCAAGGACCACAGAAGGGATCTTGGAAATCTCTCTTAAGATCACTCTAGTTGGCTTGGTTTCTGTCAATACAAGGTACAAGTTATTAAGGTACAAGTTATTAAGATATGTATTCTTATGTTAACTCGGGCTTTAAAAGTGCAAAGTCTCTCTGCAAATGATGGATCCTGTATGGGATAGTCCCCTTTTCGTAGGAGGTTTTTTGTTTGTTTGTTTGTTTGTTTGTTTTTTGGAAGAGCCTCTGCATCAAGATGAGCAACACCAGGACCTCACGTTACCCGGAAGATGTGCGGAGACTCCCCAGGACAGCTCATCAGAATCCAACCTGTCAACAGCACATGGCCGGGCTGACTTATGAGGCGCGTCACGCGAGATTGTTTGGTATTCTGAAGAGGCAGTGGTGTATGTTGGGGGCCAAGGCGTGCAAGACACTTTGGGGTCTGCCAGACTTTCATTCCCTCCAGATCGCCCCCTGCCTCCCAGCAGGAGCTGACCCGGGCTTGGAAAAGGTTAACGAGCACAAACAGCCATCATTTGTGGCGAGTGGGAAAACCCCATGTGCTACCCAGCTTCTCTTTATGAGGCATGCGGGGTGGGTCTGCTCTGTTGTTCCATGGTTGGCACTGGGTAAATGCCCAGCGTGCTTCTGCTTGAGGGACTGGAAGGGCCTGTCTCCAGGACAGAGCCTAGGAAGAAGAAAAGAAGCCCACCCCATGCCATCAGTACCCTCCGTGTCTACAACCCCGGGGGAAGCGAAGGGTGAAGGACGGAGGGACAAAAGTTGGGGACAGAATGACTCTGGAGGACTGAATACAGGCGTTCACCTAGACCTAATCGGTTCAAATGCTCCGTTTCAAACCCCATCTGCTTATCTCAAGCAAAGTTTGGGGACCGGCTCCTGTCCTATTGTGACTCCATCATTTTGCAAATCTATTCCTGTCTGCGCTCTCATTATAACAGATGTCAGCAGAGGAATCCGAGCTGTCAGGGAGCCGCCAGCCATGAAAAAGAGTAGCAGAGGCAACAGGCCAGGCAAACAAAACAAGTCGCCGCCACTGCAAGCGTAAACAGCAATGTTTGTCACAATATTTTCCCACATCGCCCAACAATTCCAAGGGATAGTGCTTTGCAAAGAGAAGGAGAAAAAAGTCACAGGAGCAATAATAAAGAAGCAGGATCGAGCCATTGGATTTATCCGCAGTGGTGAATGCTCTGCGTGCTGCCTATGCCTAAAAATCAACTTTCTCTGTAGCAGAAATTAATATACATCCAAGTCTCATGGCTTCTTCTCATATTAAGAACTGTGTTGCAGTTGAATTTTAGGCTGGGCAGCAATGAAAAGAGCTCAAGAATTCTGAGGTTTGGTGGTTTGGTTGGGGGTCTTCTACACCCCACCCCAGGTCTCTCCCTTTTCTTTTACCAAAGCTGTGGCATCATGGATGGTAACCAACAGGAGTTAACATCTCACTTAATGCAAGGAGACTAGCTGGTGTAATTGCCAGCCTCTCCCTCTTGCTTAGTATTAGGCTAACCTGTGAGGCCACCAGCAGCGGGAGGCAAGGTGATCAAGGGCTGTTACCCTCAATGGGGAGTTGGCTAAGCCAGGCTTTCTTGTCAGCAGAAAGCAAGGAGCTGTGTTTGGGAACTGGATGTATTGAGATGCCTGGGTTGTCTTCCAACTCCCGAACTCACTGGTTTGGGTGAGTCCTTTTCATTGCATTAGGTAAAGAATGGAAAGCAGGGTATTAAGTAGCGTTAGCATCCATCAAAACACACTAGTTTCCCACATCACCCTCTGAGGGCCGTTGGCTATGTCTTAGTCAGAATTACTGGAGTCAAGAAGCCATCTCTGCCTTTCCACCCAGAAGTACAGGCCACCCTCAGTTTTAATTCAAGAGCAAAAACTCTCACTGCACCTGCAAATGGAGCATCCAAAAGTCACCCACGCTCTTGGAGTTCTTGCTGAAAAGCAGAAGAAAAATCACTGAATGGGTCCGCTGGCTCTTTAGAAATTGTAATTGACCCTAAACTTTAAAAGTGGGTTGAAACTTGGTGGCAAAGGGTTTGACAAGCATGCGGGAGGTCCCAGTTTCAACAGCTAGTTCCACAAGCGAAATCGACTTAATAAATAAAGGGCAGCAAAACAATCTTGCATGAAAATCTCTATGTGTAGCTCAGGCTGTGGTGTCTTCTGGGGGACTTCTGTTTTGTAAGAGTTAGAGGTTAAGGCAGACCATCAGTGTAATGGCCTATCTAAACCTCATGTCATCAGACACACCTTTAAAAGGATGAGTCATCCTACTCTGCTCTGTAGAAACATAACTCACTTTCCATCCCAAGACAGGCAGGGGTTGAAATTACTGAAGAAATTGAGACTATTGGAGAGCTGAGCCCAAAACCTGTGTCTTCATACCTGCCTCTCCATGCCTCTCCCTGCACCTTATGTGTGAAAAGTTCCATCAGCTCCACAGTCACTCAAGTGGCTGGGAACCATGACATCATGAACAAAGAGTGAGTATTAAAGCTTGTAAATGTTTGTAAGGTATAAAAATGGAGAGAAAGCCAAAAGGCAGAAGGTAACGTAATATGACCCAAATATGTTTCGTAAGTGGGTTTCTTTTTGGTACCTTGCTTAGAAATACATACAAAATATTAACCATGATTGTTATAGGATGGTGAAAATGTTGCCTCTTCTTCCAATGTGACTTGTACTTTGAACATTTTAGACAACATGCATGTGAAAGCAGTATGATGCCTTACAGAATAAAACCAATGCATTTGCATGGTGGTACACATCACAGAATATGCTCTAAATTAGATACAATAAGGAAGGAGGCTGGGCATGATGGTGCGATATCCCTAGCACATGGCAGTCTGAGGCAGGAGGATCAGAAGTTCAAAGCATCTTCTATGCAACATTAGCTCTGTTGACTTGACATAACTTAGAATAACCAGGAAAAGAGTATCATGAAGGATTGTCTATACTGGGCTAGCCTGTAAGTTGTCTGTTGGAATTAATTGGTATGGAAATACCCAGCCCACTGTGGGTGGCACTATTCCTTAGGCATAAGATCATGAATTGTGTTAGAGTGGAGAGAAGCAGAAAAGCTTTTGACTGTGTATGTGATGTGAGCTGTTCAAATCTTCTACTCACACACTGATGAACTGTAACCTGGGATTTTAAGCTAAAATAAACCCTTTTCTCCCTAAGTTGTTTTTTTGTCAGAGCATTTTAACACATCAACAAAAACACAGCAAGAACACAACAAGTTTGAGGCCAGCCTAGACTACAACCAAATAAATTCAGTGTAATAAGAAAGGAAAATAGCTCTTTTTTTAAGAATTATTTTTATTCCATTTATTTTATGTGTATGAGTGTTTGCCTACAAGTGTGCCTGTGCACCTCATGTGTTCCTGATGCCATCAGAGGACATCAGATTCCCTGGAACTAGAGTTATAGACAGTTGTTAGCTGCCCTATGGATGCTGGGAACTGAACCCAGATGCTCTGGAAGAACAGCAAGCACTCTTCATCACTGAGCCATCTTTCCCAGACCCACTCTGTTCTATCTTTAATCACTTAGCTATGATTGATATGATCCTGTAGACTCCCTGATCTACTATGCTCTCTGGGGAGTGAGGAAGAGGACACTGTCATCTGCCATTCGAGTGACACATTTGTTAAATGTTCGTGATGCATTTGTTATACTCTGTGAGAGAATGCAGAAACATGAAGATGAGACACTGAAGTATTACCATTTGGCTCACTAGACTCCTCTAGCATGGGGGTAATGCACAGACACAAGTCATCAGTGGTTGAAGCAAGCCACCCTTCCCCACAGCAAAGTAAAGCACAGATCACACGACAACGGGAAATTGTGTTCCTACTGATATAACAGAAACCAGTTACCTGCCATGGGAAGCTCAGCGTTCAGTTGGTTCCTTGGTTCCTTGTGGACTGTGGATCCTGTCCAGCAGACGTGACTGGCAGTGTGAACTCCTGGAAAGTTCTTGGCTATGTGTCATAATACTGATGGTGTAAATGACTATTTAGCCAAGAATGTTAAGTTCATGTAACAATGACAGCTACATCTTCCGGCTCAGTGATTGTTTCAGTGTCTTTGTCTGTCACCACCCCCAAACCGCTCCTTTGTTTCAGGGAACTTGAATGTTCATGAATAATCTCTTCATATTTTTTGTCAGGGCTCGATTCTGACAGGATAAAGTTTATATTTACATTTATATTTGTATTTATATTTATATTCCATCTGAAACCTTACAGCTAATTTGATTTCGTGTGCTCAGTTGCATTCAGCAGCTACTCTGGCTTCATTGCTGGCCTTGTCCTTTCTGTTTTTATTTCTTGTGGGTCTGAGTTTAGAATCTCTCTTTCACTAGTATCTGCTTTCCACAGAACATGTCCCCTGGGTACCAATGAAAAGTGAATCTGGTACCAGAAGTGATCTGGGTACCAAAGCACACACGGTGTTGGGGAGAGTTAATATTTCTAAAGCTGGTTTTTAAATGAAGTATCTCAAGAAAACATTGTTCATGGCACATATCGTACGGCAAAATGTGTGAAATGGGGTTTCTGTAGTTCCGGGGTTCTCAACTTTGCTAATGCTGTGGCCCTTTAATAGAGTTCCTCGTGTTGTGGTGACTCCAAACCATGAAATCATTATGGCTGCCATTTAATAACTATAAGGTTGCTACTGTTGCAGACTAAAATGTAAAGATTTTTGGAGCTGGAGGTTTACCAAAGAGGTCACGACCTTTGAGAACCTGTGCTGTAGATCAAAGGATGCAAAGAGCAACTTGCTTTTGTTCAGTCACATGCCATCTGACAGGTTCCAGACTTTCAAGAGTTAAAGAAGATGTACCAAACTTGTATCTCAGGGATGCTTTAGCCCTGCTTCCCATGAATCCCAACACTGGCATGGTTTTGAGCCAAGGCCTGCATCTTGTTGATGTTGAATCATTGCCTTGGTTTGAACACCAGCCCAGCACTTCCTAACAGATAAGTCTTTATTTCTCTCAGGCCTCAGTTCTTTGCCTGAGAAATGGGACAACATGGTATCTGCTTTATATTAAGCAGTTTAATTAGAATTAAGTGTTCTAGTTCATATTGTTAAGCTTCCTTCCCAGGTACATAAGTGAATGTCAATGAAATTTTAGTTCTTTTTTTTTTAATTCTTACCGTGGTTTATTTTATCCTATTATATTTTTTGGTTTTTTTATTAGATATTTTCTTTATTTACATTTTAAATGCTATCCTGAAAGTACCCTATACCCTCCTCCCACCCTGCTCCCCTACCCACCCACTCCCACTTCTTAGCTCTGGCGTTCTTTATATGCCTGTACTGAGGCATATAAAGTGTGCAAGATCAAGAGGCCTCTCTTCCCAATGATGGCCGACTAGGCCATCTTCTGCTACATATGCAGCTAGAGACACAAGCTCCGGGGGTACTGGTTAGTTCATATTGTTGTTCTACCTATAGGGTTGCAGACCCCTTCAGCTCCTTGGGTACTTTCTCTAGCTCCTCCACTGAGTACCCTATGTTCAACCCTATAGCTGACTGTGAGCATGCACTTCTGTATTTGCCAAGCACTGGCATAGCCTCACACGAGACAGATATATCAGGGTCCCTTCAGCAAAATCTTGCTGGCATATGCAATAGTGTCTGGGTTTGGTGGCAGATTATGGGATAGAACCCCAGGTGGGGCAGTCTCTGGATGGTCCATCCTTTCGTCTTAGCTCTAAACTTTGTCACTGTAACTCCTTCCATAGGTGTTTTGTTCCCTATTCTAAGGAGGAATGAAGTATACACACTTTGGTCTTTGTTCTTGTTTTTCTTGTGTTTTGCAAATTGTATCTTGGGTATTTTAAGTTTCTGGACTAATATCCATTAATCAGTGAGTGCATATCAAGTGACTTCTTTTGTGATTGGGTTACCTCACTCAGGATGATATCCTCCAGATACATCCATTTTCCCAAGAATTTTATAAATTCATTGTTTTTGATAGCTGAGTAGCTCCATTGTATAAATGTACCACATTTTTGTGTGGTTTAGGTATCAGAGTAATTGTGGCTTCATAGAATAAATTGGGTAGAGTACCTTCTGTTCATATTTTGTGGAATAGTTTGAAGAGAGTTGGAATTAGATCTTCTTTGAAGGTCTGATAGAACTCTACACTAAACCCATCTGGTCCTGGGCTTTTTTTGGTTGGGAGACTATTGATGAATGCTTCTATTTCTTTAGGGGAAATGGAACTGTTTAGATCATTAATCTGATCCTGATTTAACTTTGGTACCTGGTATCTGTCTAGGAAGTTGTCCATTTCATCCAGGTTTTCCAGTTTTGTTGAGTATAGCCTTTTGTAGTAGGATCTGATGATGTTTTAGATTTCCTCAGGTTCCGTTGTTATGTCTCCTTTTTCATTTCTGATTTTGTTAATTAGAATACTGTCCCTGTGCCCTCTAGTTAGTCTGGCTAAGGGTTTATCTATCTTGTTGATTTTCTCAAATAACCAGCTCCTGGGTTGGTTGATTCTTTGAATAGTTCTTTTTGTTTCCACTTAGTTGATTTCAGCCCTGAGTTTATTATTTCCTGCTGTCTTCTCTTCTTGGGTGAATTTGCTTCCTTTAGATCTAGAGCTTCTAGGTGTGTGTCAGACTGCTAGTGTATGCTCTCTCTACTTTCTTTTTGGAGGCACTCAGGGCTAAAGTTTTCCTCTTTGGACTGCCTTCATTGTGTCCCATAAGTTTGGGTATGTTGTGGCTTCATTTTCATTAAACTCTAAAAAGTTTTTAATTTATTTCTTTATTTCTTCTTTGACCAAGGTGTCATTGAGTGGAGTGTTGTTCAGTTTCCACGTGAATGCTGGCTATTATTTATGCTGTTATTGAAGATCAGCCTTAGTCCATGGTGATCTGATAGGATGCATGCGACAATTTCAATATTTTTGTATCTGTGGAGGCCTATTTTGTGGCCAATTATATGGTCAATTTTGAAGGATGTACTCTGTGGTGCTGAGAAGAAGGTATATCCTTTTGTTTTAGGATAAAATGTTCTGTAGATATCTATTAAATACATCTGTTAGTGTCCATGTATCTCTGTTTAGTTTCTGTTTCCAAGATCTGTCCATTGGTGAGAGTGGGGTGTTAAAGTCTCCCACTATTATTGTGTGAGGTGCAATGTGTGCTTTGAGCTTTACTAAAGTTTCTTTAATGAATATGGCTGCTCTTGCATTCGGAGCATAGATATTCAGAATTGACAGCTCATCTTGGTTGATTTTACCTTTGATGAGTATGAAGTGCCATTCCATGTCTTTTTTCATAACTTTGGGTTGAAAGTCAATTTTATTCGATTTTAGAATGGCTACTCCAGCTTGTTTCTTCAGACCATTTGCTTGGAAAATTGTTTTCCAGCCTTTCACTCTGAGGTAGTGTCTGTCTTTCTCCTTGAGGTGGGTTTCCTGTAAGCAGCAAAATGTGGGGTCCTGTTTTTGTAGCCAGTCTATTAGTCTATGTCTTTTTATTGGGGAATTGAGTCCATTGATGTTAAGAGAAATTAAAGAAAAGTAATTGTTGCTTCCTGTTATTTTTACTGTTAAAGTTGTGATTCTGTTCTTGCGGCTGTCTTCTTTTAGGTTTGTTGAAGGATTACTTTCTTGATTTTTCTAGGGTGTAGTTTCTGTCCTTGTGTTGGTGTTTTCCCATTATTATCCTTTGAAGGACTAGATTTGTGGAAAAATATTGTGTGAATTTGGTTTTGTCATGGAATACTTTGGTTTCTCCATCTATGGTAATTGAGAGTTTTGCTGGGTATAGTAGCCTGGGTTGGCATTTGTGTTCTTTTAGGGTCTGTATAACATCTGTCCAGGATCTTCTGGCTTTCATAGTCTCAGGTGAGAAGTCTGATATAATTCTAATAGGCCTGCCTTTATATGTTACTTGACCTTTTTCCTTTACTGCTTTTAATATTCTATCTTTATTTAGTGCATTTGTTGTTCTGATTATTATGTGTCAGGAGGAATTTCTTTTCTGGTCCAGTCTATTTGGAGTTCTGTAGGCTTCTTGTATGTTCATGGGCATCTCTTTCTTTAGGTTTGGGAAGTTTTCTTCTATAATCTTGTTGAAGATATTTGCTGGCCCTTTCAGTTGAAAATCTTCATTCTCGTCTACTCCTATTATCCATAGGTTTTGTCTTCTCATTGTGTCCTGGATTTCCTGGATGTTTTGACTTAGGATCTTTTTGTATTTTGCATTTTCTTTGATTCTTGTGCCCATGTTCTCTATGGAATCTTCTGCACCTGAGATTCCCTCTTCCATCTCTTGTATTCTGTTGCTGATGCTCACATCAGAATTATGGTTCCTGATTTCTTTCCTAGGGTTTCTATCTCCAGAGTTTTCTCACTTTGGGTTTTCTTTATTGTTTCTACTTCCCTTTTTAGGTCTTGGATGGTTTTGTTCAATTCCATCACCTATTTGGTTGTGTTTTCCTGTAATTCTTTAAAGAATGTTTGTGTTTCTTCTTTAAGTACTTCTACCTGTTTAGCAGTGTTCTCCTGTATTTCTTTAAGTGAGTTATTAATGCCCTTCTTAAGGTCCTCTACCAGCATCATGAGATATGATTTTAAATCTGAGTCTTGCTTTTCGGGTGTGTTTGGGTATCCAGGACTAGCTGAGATGGGAGTGCTGGGTTCTGATGATGGTGAGCTGTCTTGGTTTCTGTTATTAAGATTCTTACATTTGCCTTTCGCCATCTGGTAATCTCTGGAGTTGGTTGCTATTGTTGTCTCTGGTTGCAGCTTGTTCCTCCTGTGATTCTGTTGGCCTCTGTCAGCAGACCTGGGAGTACAGCTCTCTCCTGAGTCTCATTGGTCAGAGTAGTCTCAGCAGGCGAGCTCTCCTCTTACAGGGAAGGTGCACAGAGATCTGGTGTTCAGACCTGCCTCCTGGCTGAAGATGAAGGCCCGAAACAGGGTCTGTTTCAGAAGATGGGTTGCCTCTGCAGTCTGCATGCTCACCTGCACAGACTGGTCTTCAAAGGACCCAAGACACAAGATGGTTCCCTCACCTGCTCTGGAGGTCAGAGCCCTCCCAGGTGGTCACCTCTCCTCTGGGGAGGAAGGTGCCCGGATGTCTGGAGCTGGAAACAGGGGTCTGTCCCAGAAGCTGTGTCACTTCTGCAGACTGCACTCTCACCTGCTCAGACTGGTCTTAGAGGGACCCGTGAGTCAAGATGGCTCCCTCACCTGCTCTGGGGGATCATAGCCCTCCCGGGCAGCCACCTCTCCTCTGACAGGGAAGTTGCCTGGATGTGTGGAGCCTGAAATGGGGATCTGTCCCAGAAGCTCTGTTGCTTCTGTCTGTCCCAGAAGCTGTGTTGCTTCTGCAGTCTGCTGGCTCACCCTCCCCAGTCCAGAAGCTGATCTGTGCAGACTGGTCTCAGAGGGACCCAGGAGACAAGATAGAAATTTTAATTCTTTAGTTTGATCCATAAAAATGTTTTATGGACCTATTGTCTCCAAAAGTACTTATTGTTATGAAATGCATATTCTAATGAATGCTACACTTACAACAAATTTCTCTGACATCTTTTTGCATGTTTTCCATCTATCAGCCATTATCTTAGAGGCAGAAGTAGGATTCAAATAAAAAAAAAACACAGAAGTCATTCTGAGGCTCTGCACATCTGGTTATATGCCATTTCTCTTACTTTTTAGTGTGTTGATGGTGTTGTCCTAATAGGATGAGAATCTCATGCTCTAGAAAAGAGGAGAGATGTTGGAAAGCTGTAATTAATGCTTTCTAATCAAACAATTATGTCCTCGATACTTAACAAGGTCTTTAAAGATCCAGGACTGAGGGCAGAAAGACTACAGAAGTCACAGGAGTTGGAGGACACCAGGAGAACACAGCAGGGTTCACAAGGCCTCACAGAGACTGAAGCAGCAAACACAGGGCCTGAAGGGGTAGCACCAGGTCCTCTGTGTACATGCTGTGGCTGTGAGCTTGGTGTTTGTGGGGGACTCCTCACTGTGGGAGCAGGCGTGTCTCCTCAGACTCTTTTACCTCCTGTAGGGCTACCTTGTCCTTTTCCTGTTCTATCCTGTTTTATTCTGTTTGGTTGATGTCTCCTGGAGGCCTGCTCTTTTCTGAAGAGGAAATGGATCTGGGAGAGGAGGTTTGGGGGCTGGGAGGGGTGGAGGGAAGGGAAACTGTGTTTGGGTTGTATTGTATGAGAGAAGAATCTATTTTTAATAAAAATGTTTCAAACATCCATGACTAGGAGGCCAATATTACTTGTTCCTCGTGCATGTGACCCAGCACAACCTTCTTTCCAGTATTTAATTTTCTTATGATCAGTCTCTCCCTACTGAGAAAGCCCATGAGTGGGTGTATTCTCTGTTTTTCTCATTTATTATCCACTATTTTACTCATTATTTGCCTCCCCAGAGTCTAGCACAGTACCCACAAATACCAACTACATAAATAATACTATCTGAATGGATAACTAAGCAAATTAATCTGAGCAAACACATTTCACCTGTAACAAAACTTGGTGGTTTTGATTTATGATCTCTTGAGCAAAGGCAACCTTTGACTCCCAGCACCAATGAGGAGGAGCTAGAATATTCCAGAAAACAATCCATCAATGTAGCTTTTCTCTTTTTTTTTTCCGAGAGACTGATGAAAGTACTTTTTCTAAGGGAATGGTTGACAACCAGACTATTTGAATTTTCCAGGTTAAGAGACAATCCAGTGATCCTCAGTGAGTTCTTTGGGGGAAAACAAAAATAGCTGTTTGACTTCCAAGGCTTCTATGAAACCAGAATCAACATTTCTAGAGTTGTGGGAATTATACACTCCACAACCAGGATCCAAGCATCACAGATGCAGGAGATCCCAAGCCACTCCCTACTATACACAATAATTACTATATAGATCTCTACTATATACAATAACTACTATGTGGGCACACAGGAGCCCCCCGCAGGGGGGACCACATCCATCCCTCAAGAACAAAACCAAGGAAATGCTACCAGCTATGCTCAGACCTCCGTGAAGGAGTCTGTCCTTGGTCTGGAGGAACTGTGTTAGTTTCTTTTCTGGTTGCTGGGATGAAACATCCTGACAAAGGCACCTTAGGAAGGAAAGTGGGATTTTTAGCTCCCAGTTCCAGGCTACAGTCCGCTACAGCAGGGGAGTCACAGAGGCAGGAGCTTGAGGGGTTGGTTATATCTTTTCCATAAGCAGGAACCAAGAAGAATGAATGCATGCATTCTTACATTAAGCTCACTTTCTCTACTCTCACACCGTCCCAGGCCCAAACCCAGAGAATAGCATGGCCCTCAGTGGTAGAGTCATCCCACTCCGATGAACATAATCAAGACAGTCTCTTACAGACACACCCCCAACCAGTGTGATCTAGAAAACCCCTCATTGATACTCTCTTTGCAGATAACTCTGTATCAGCAATTCTCAACCTGTGGGTTGCAACACACAACATTGTAGGAGCTCAGCAACCTGGTAGGAGCTCCTGTATATCAAATATTTACATTATTATTAATAAAGGCAGACAAACTACAGTTATGAAGGAGCAACAAAATAATTCTATGGTTGGGAGGTCACCACGACATGAAGAACTATATTAAAGGGTCGCAGCATTAGGAAGGCTGAGAACTACTGGTCTAGATTGTACCAAGTTGACAGTTAAATCTAACCACCAAGGGACTAAATCAGGCATTCTATAGTGATAATGTCTGGCCAACAGGACTTGGGACTGCTAGAAGCAGGAGTAAGTCAGGGACTGAATGAACAGCAGTGATTCTCCAGCCTCGATATTGTTTTCAGCCTTCAAAATAGTTGAAGGATGGAGTGCCAACGGGCTCAAGAAAAACATATAATCAATTTCCTGTTAGCTAGGCATGAAGGGTATCATTTAGAAAAAGAGGTCTTATGACTAATTCTATTGTAAATCTGTAGACCGATTATTATTAGTTTTGTGTAGAGCTAAAAAGAATAGACAATTTGATAAAGAACAAAGTGTTCGGCATTGTTAAATGCTATAGAAAAAATGCTGCTAGAACAGTGAAGGTCACGCGCAACCCTGGTGCTAGCTTTCAAGACAATTTGGGTATAGAAGCCAAACTGAGTTGAGGAGAATAAATGGGAGGTGAGGAAGAACCTACGGTCTGTACGGATATTCCGTCCAAAACAATTCTAATGAAGAACGTGAGAGCACACCCAACCAGCACATGGGGAATGGGGCTAAGAATTTTGCTAAAGTTCCAGCAGGGAAGTATTGCTGGAAGAAAAGGGATGTTAAACTCACAGGTTTTTTTTTTTTTGTCTTGTTTCTCTTTAATTCTTTAGCAACAAGAAGTATCCCCAACTCCTTCATTGCTAATTTTACTTTAGAGACTAGGAACCTAGAAACCATCTCTCCCAGAATCCCTTAGAAGAGACTTCAGATTTCACCCATGAGAGAACAGACATGACATTGAAAGGTCCAAAGTCAAGCAGATGCCATTACTGATTGCCAATGGGACTGAAGGAGCGGGATGTATGTCTGTCCTCCACCATTTTGTGGCCTGATACTCAGTGAGGCCAGAAGAAGGTTCGGATCCCCAGTAACAGGAGCTGCAGATGGTTAGCCATCATGTGGGTCCTGGACCTTGAACCCTGGTCCTCTAGAAGAGCAGCCAGTGAGTGCACTGACCCATCTCTCCAGCTTGTATTTTTAATTTAAAAGATTTTCTCATCATTTTAGAATGCCATACAATGTATTTTGCCTTTACTCTCCCTCCCCCAAACCCAGATCCACTGACCCACACAACTTCAACTCTTCTTAAAACAAACATCAACAACAACAACAAAATCAAGTCCAATTTTATTGCCCAAATATTCTTGGGTGTTGAGGTGATCCCTTGGAGTGTGCAACCTACTAGGGGTCATGCCCTTATGACTTGGGCTTGTACAGGTCTTGTACATGTTGTCATGACCACTAGAAATATATATGTGCACCCACCCTGCTATTTCATTTTACACACACACACACACACACACACACACACACACACACACGTATATATCTTTGTAGTTACCTACCTTGGCTCTTACACTCTTTCTCCCCTCTCTTCCACAATGCTCTCTGAGATGTGGGAGGAAAGAGTATGATCTAGGCATCTCATTTAGGGCTGAACACTCCAAAGTCTCTCATTCTATGAAAGTTGACCAATGGTGGGTATGAGTTCACTGCCAGCTACTGAAAAAGAAAAGGCTTTGATATGAGGGTTGAAAGATGCACAAGTCCAGTGGCTCTCAGCCCGTGGGTTGTAACTCTTTATGGTCACATAGCAGACACCTTGCATATCAGATATCTGCACTATCATTCATAACAGCAGCAAAATTACAGTTGTGAGGTAGCAAAAATAATTTTATGTTTGACGATCACCACAACATTAGGAACTAAACTAAAAGGTCGCAGCATTAGGAAGGTTCAGAACCATTGTAGTAGGATGTTGACAAACGGTGAGAAGTTAGTTAACGTTAATAGCATGTCTATTTAGAAGAATAACTTTAGTAGGTTCTTCCCTAGGGACTATGACCTATCCTAACTACAGGTCCCCAGCTGACATCCCAAGGTGGGTGGGGGACATTTCACAATATCCCACCCCTAAAGGAATCACTGCAGACAATTAATGGCTGATGAGAGAAGAAGTAATCTTCTCCAGGGAGAAAGTAAACATGAGTACACATGAGTAGTGTTAAATGGATTCAGCAGGCTCTGTGTGTGTGTGTGTGTGTGTGTGTGTGTGTGTTCATGCATATGCACACAAGTGAGAAGGGTATGTGTGTTCACACATATGAGCATACATGTATATAGGGTGTGTTTACACATATGCCCATACATATGTGTATGTGTGTGTTCACACATGTGCACACATGTGTGTAGGGTATGTGTGTTTACACATATGCACATAAATATGGTTAGGGGGTAGGTGTTCATGCATATGCACATACATGTGTGTAGGGGGTGTGTTCATGCATATACACATATATGTAGGGGGAGGTGTGTTCATGCATGTGTACACACATATGTGGTGTGTGGGTATGTGCACATGTGTAAAAATAATAATTTAAAAGATCATGAACTTTAAGTAGGTTGGACACAAGCAGAGCTGGAGATGGAAGAGAGATTGGTGGAAATAATGTAAATACAAGTACTCAAGTGTGAAATTTTCAAAAACATTATTTAAGAAAAGTTGCACTTATCTCTGAAGAAGAGATTGCATTTGATATCCCATTGAACTTGAGTCTATGACCAAATAGTCATGTCATCACCTCCTCTGGAAAGATCCAAGATACATGTCTCCTAAAAGATGACAAGATTCATCCGATTCTTAAACTGCCATTCCTTCCCTAGTTGCCTTTAATTTTTCTAAAACACTGATCAGAATAAGCATTTAAGGGAAATAATATGTCATGAAGATCTTTAGAGACATAGAAAGGGTAGGAAACAGTAGGACTTGCCTGCTAGTTACATGGCTTGGCGTAAATAAATAAATAAATAAATAGGCATTGTGACTGAGGTCTGTGTAGAAGTGAAGGTCTTTGAAGTCTGAAGATATTAGAACCTCATACTTGTCCAGATTTTCCATGTTCAAATTACAGGTTGAGATATGACCTTCCAGTATTTGCTGTCTTAGTAAAGTGTGTGTAACAAGCTGAAAGCAATAGAAAGAAAACGGGTATAAGATTTTTCAATCTCCCCTCAACCAGTGGTTCTCAGCCTTGCCAAAGCTGCATGCGACCCTTTAGTATAGCTCCTCATGTAGTGGTGACCCCCGATCATATTATTGCTTCCATTACTACTTCATAACTATAATTTTTCTACCTATGGAGTATAATGTCAATAACTGTTTTCCAATGGTCTTAGTCAACACCTGGGGAAAGGATCATTCAATGCCCACACGCCCCCCCCCCAAAGGACCCAGCTATAAATGTGACCAGGGTTCATTATGTGAAATTCCCAAATAATCAATAAAAAAATATTTTGTAAAAATAACAACAACAACAAAAAAAAAACAACCCTCATGTGAGAGGTTTGGTGCAGAGCTACCCCTGGAAGAATTCAGCATCCTTATCCCTGAGAGAGACTGCAGCAAGCAGATATGCCAAGCACTTACTGGACGCAGCCAGTTCCTTTGTGCTATAACTGATTCTCAAATCGTTCTGCACTCTCCACCAAGGCTGTGTAAAAAAAAAAAAAAAAAAGCAGGACACTTAGCATCTCTTCAGCTCCTGATCTCTCTCTCTCTCTCTCTCTCTCTCTCTCTCTCTCTCTCTCTCTCTCTCTCTCTTGGTTTTTCGAGACAGGATTTCTCTGTGTAGCTCTGGCTGTCCTGGAACTCACTCTGTAGACCAGGCTGGCCTCGAACTCAGGAATCCACCTGCCTCTGCCTCCCAAGTGCTGGGATTAAAGGCGTGCACCACCACGCCCGGCTCAGCTCCTCATTTCTTTGCAAACCTCCAATTTCATGAAAAACGTACATTCACTGACTATTCACTCTTTCAGTCAACTGCCTTTCATTACAGGCATCCTGGCCAGGAGTTCAGAAAGATGTCACGAAAGAGATTTCCCTCTCCAAAGTGTCCAGCATGTCCAGTGTGTCCACCTCTAGCTATCTGCAGCTGTTTTCATTAATTTAATTTAAAGAAGTTAAATGCCTCAGTCTTTCTCTCTGTCGACATTTCAACTGTTCAAAGGACATTGTAGCTAACAGTTAACACAACTTGGACACTGAGCAGTGACAGTCTCACTTCTCTAGAAAGGTCTGCCGTGCTGAGCTTGGAACTAGCAGGAAACAGTCTACATTATCCTCCACATGTTCAAATGTAATGGTCTACGCAGGTTGTCTTTGACGTTCCACCTCCGTAAGCATTTTATTAAATCATTCTCCAGAGAGCCAGTCATTGAATCAAGTCCGAGAGAACTTTTCTTTTTTTTTGTTTTTTCGAGACAGGGTTTCTCTGTGTAGCCCTGGCTGTCCTGGAACTCACTTTGTAGACCAGACTGACCTCGAACTCAGAAATCCGCCTGCCTCTGCCTCCCGAGGGCTGGGATTAAAAGCATGCGCCACCACGCCCTTTGGCGAGAGAACTTTTCTTTCTTCTTCTTCTTCTTTTTTTTTTTACTTTCCATGACTCTTTTTTTCTTTTTATTAGATAATTTCTTCATTTACATTTCAAGTGTTATCCCATAAGTCCCCTATACCCTCTCCCCCGCCCTGCTCCCCTACTCACCCACTCCCACTACATTGCAAGAAGTTTCTACTGTGTCTGGGGGTGCAGTTCTGCAATAGAACTCCTCCTAGTGTGTGTAAGGCTATAATGCCTTGCGTTGCTAAAATTAATTTATTAATTATTAATTTTTAATTAATGAGGAAAGTGTCTCTGTGGCTGGAGAATGTGAGCAGTGTATCCTCAGAACTGAGTTCTGCCCATTTAAGTGCGAGGTAGAGATCACTTCACCTTGTTCCCTGTTGGGTAAAACTCTGTTCTCAGCTTCCTGAGAGAAGGAAGGCCTACAGAGTTGGGCCTTGAGCTAATTGCTTGTTAAAAATGAACACACTGCCCTGTGAAATGATTCATTTCACTGCAGAGAGTTCGTCTAAAAGGCCTGTGCATTTTTATCTGAAAATATAAATGAAAAGAAAATAAAGGTTTTACTAATCTGACTTTGACCCAGGAGTCACCCAGAATCTGCATGCAGTGTCTATAAGAAACAACAGAAATCCTGCAGGGGTGTCACAGCCTTTTGCTTTCAGTGTTTTGTGACATCCTACAGTTGTGGGTCAAGTTAGTAGACGTAGTCTTACTTCTACAACCAGTTGTCTTAAGACAGACGTGATTTTAAAAAGTCACTCAACGATAACGTTCACAGCGCAGCTACAGGCTACGCCTTATGAAACTGCCGATATCTGATATCTGTTGCTGTTACATTAAGAAGGACTGCTTGAAAAGAATTCAGACTAGTGCTTACAAACAAGAAAATAATACTGATCCAGGTTCAGACTAACCACATCTTAGAATAAAAAGTATGGATGTATAAAAGAGTAGGCTCGAGGGAAGCCAGAAGAACGTAGTATTATCAAGAAGATGCTCTGAAAGTCGCTGCAAATAGGTGAAGGTCTCTGAAAGAATAAAGGCGCTGCAAACGACCAGTTTTCTTCTCTTTACAGTGACCCCTGGTGTTGGGGCGTGTTATATGACAAATGCAGTAGCCGGGATGGCTTGCCCAGGGGAGCCTACGCAGGGACATCGGATGCCTTGGGCTCTGCTGCCATCTTGTGACCGACGCACTGAATATCTACCTCTGGGAACAGCGTGAAGAAAATCCAGAAAACAAGAACCAAACTGTAAAAAAAAAAAAAAAAAGAGTTTTCGTGACCATGTCCCCTACTGCATAGAAAGCTTCATAACTCAACCCATACTCCCATCAGGCAACGGGAACTCAGCAGGTAGCCTTACGTCTTTGGATCTGTTGATTCTTCCGTAGCCTCCCCTCGTTTTCTGAGCTGCACAAACCGCCCCCCTGGTTCCCAAACATCTAGATTAGTAATCAAGAGTCGCTGTGCGTATCTTACAAGCTCCCAAACCTTTCTTTCCTTCAGTCATTTATTCCATGCAGAGCTGTAAAGGTTTCAAAAGACATCATCCCTGTTGACACTCTTTCAGGGTAATTACTACAGTGGGTAGTTTTGGGTTTTTGTTTGTTTGTTTGTTTGTTTTGTGGTGGTGGTGGTTTGGGTTGGGTTTGGTTTTTTGTTGGTTGTTTTTTTTTTTTTGTCTGTTTTGCTTTTGGTTTTGTTTTTCTATTTCTACATTAATGTAAGCTTCTAGGCTAGAGGGGAATGCAAGGAAGAATAAACGGAGAGGGAAATTTCTTTTATTCTTATTTATTCTATGAATAAAATAACTCAAAAGATTGATCAGCTAAAAGTAATGCTTAATTAAATCTTTCGCTGTGTAGTAAATCGATGTTGAAACCCAGCTCTTCACTCAGAACTGAGCAATGATTTTTACTTACTACCCAATGATTTTTACTAAATTATTAGCTCATTTGCTATACTGACCTTTAATACATAAATGACTTCTATATAAATTACAGAATCTCTTAAATCTTTCAACTGTTTTTGGGGGGGTAGCTGGTGAGGGTCTGACAGAGTTTGGATTGTTTGTTTGTTCGTTTGTTTTTTCTATTTCCAATTGTAACGAAGGCCTTTGCATTAAGCATAGGCCTTACTCCCAGAGCCTGTTTATCCATCTCATAGACAGCACTGGCTCTTTAAGAAATGACAGTATACAAGCGAGGTGTAGCAATGCCTGCCTATAACTCCACCACTCGAAGCTGGAGGGCTGTGAGTTCAAGCTCAGCCTGAATCACAGAGTAAGTACCTGTGTCAACAGAAGAAATATTATCCTGATAAGCTCTACGGTTCTGTAATAGTAAAACTTTCCTTTTAATATTACCCCTTTTGCTATAAAATAACTATTCACTTGCAACAAAACCACCAAACAGTATAAAAAAGAGGTTCCACATCTCTTGTAGTTTCATCTACTGATAATGCACTGTATGTACTTTGAAGACTCTCCTTGGATTTCAGTCTATTCTGTGCCTAGTTTTATATGTCCGGGTAGAATCCGAACAATCAGAGACTATGATACTTCCTCTGGAACCAAATTATACTCAAAATTTCTCAGCAGTTTTGAGTAGTTTATCTTTTTCAAGTAAAATCATCTTGAAGCCAGGCGTGGTGGCACACGCCTTTAATCCCAGCACTCAGGAGGCAGAGGCAGGCGGATTTCTGAGTTCGAGGCCAGCCTGGTCTACAAAGTGAGTTCCAGGACAGCCAGGGCTA
This sequence comes from Mus minutoides, assembly GCA_902729485.2. NCBI lineage: Eukaryota > Metazoa > Chordata > Mammalia > Rodentia > Muridae > Mus > Mus minutoides. Next base: position 343,606 of record LR750205.1, on the reverse strand, counting down.
TACAGAGAAACCCTGTCTCGTGAAACAAAACAAACAAAAAACAACAACAACAAAATTATCTTGAAGGATTTCTGTTATAAAATATGATTCTAATATTTGGTAAGTACTTCATCATGCTCATATGCTAATATTAATATTTTATATTTATACCTGCTGTTATGTATTTATTGTATTCAATATTTAATAAAAATTTCAATTTTTTCAAATTGTTAGATACTTAGTCCCTCCTTTCTTCCTGTCATGTAAACCTGTAAAAAGTGTTATGATTATCGGGTCAAAGTTTCTTCATATAAATCTATACTGATGAATTATATTCCAAAACAAATGCGCTTTGTTCAAATTAGATGGAGTCAAAGGGTGGTTAGACTGGCTGTAGCACTGAAGCCATCATGGGGCTGCTTCACTGAAACACAACTGATGGTGGGCTGGGAGACCTGACTAAAGATTTATGTGGGGAAAGGCACATGGTGCCTCGTGTCCATGAATACACAAGATGTCTTTTAGAGAAAATGGTGGCAGTGCTGTGGGGAGAAAAGTCTGCCCGGCAGGAAGCCCCATGGGATCACTGGGAACAGCCTCCATTTGAACTCAGACCTACTGGGTGCCCGTGTCCCTGGACAGAGCATCTGTATCAACCCTTGTGGGCGTTTGAATGAGGATGAGAACATGGACCCCACAGGCTGATATGTTTGAATATTTGGTCCCTAGTTGATAGAACTATTTGAGAAGGAGTAGGAGGTGTGGCCTTGTTGGAGGAGGGACACTACGGGGGTGGGGGGAGCTTTGAGGTTTCAGAAGCCCACACCACTCTGTTAACTTTTTCTGCTTCATACTTGTGAATCAGATGTAAGTTCACAGTCAGCTCATATAATCCAGCCTGCCTCCTGCCACGTTCCCCACAAAAATGATATTCAATATTGTAACCGATTAGCTTTTTCTTCTATACATTGCCTTGGCCATGGTGTCTTAGCACAGCAATGGAAAAGAAAGTAAGGCAAACGTACTAATCTGAACTGTATTGTAAACAAAACCTGCTTTATAGGTGCATGAAATCTTAAGGAGCCCTGACACAAATGCATCCGGATACACAGAAACCTCTAGAGCAATGGAGTGGTTCTATGATCCCTCTCCCGGTATCAGTTAAGAACCGTGAGGGTTGTGGTTGATCCATTTCTGCTTCTAGCTCATCCTAGACACCACCTCACTTGGCTTCCACCCACCCCCCCTCCCGTAGGTCCTGTGTCTGGCAGAACCACCCTTGACAACTTTGGAGAGAGCTTCCAAGTAAGCAGTCACGGAAGAGGCTGGCGTTCACTTCTCACAGACCTGGTTTGTCAGCAAGTTCTGCTACTATCAGTTTCTATCTGCTAATGGATGCTATATTCTAACCGGGTATCCTGTACTGCACAGAGATGCAACCAGTAATAGCGGGTGTGAGCAGAAGCTTTGTAGTCACTTGACCTTGGATTCAAACCTGATGCAGATCTCAACATAGTTGATGTTAGAAGTTACATCCCATTTTTAAGTTTGAGTATTCCTCCGTCTAAAAAGACTGCTATTTGTATCTTCATTGAATTCTCATTGTTTGGAGCACTGTAAGTTTTCTGGAGGAGGAGGAGGAGGAGGAGGAGGAGGAGGAGGAGGAGGAGGAAGAGGAGGAAGATTTCTTTTAATGTTTTCATCTCTTGTGGCATAAGCCCTCAGCTATGAAATCTCAAAGACTATCAGGTCTCAGGCATAATGAATCAGGGCAAAACATAGGAAAGTCGGTCAGCACAATGCCAATGGCAGCCGCTTGCATCTCGGATGTACCAGCCTGCAGGTTTACACCATCAGGAAGAACATCCTAACAGAAGCTACCTGGTGATGTAGAGACACCAGACTGATCTTGGAAATTTTCCACCTGCTACATATAAGTAAGAACCGTCAGCCTGTGTGTATGTCATGGGATTTAACAAATCCTATGTGTCTGCAGCGGGTTGAGTGACAGCCCCCATAAAGACATGTCCATGTCCTGGCCTCTAGAACCAGCAAATGTGACTCTAACATCAATAAAGACTTAAGCCGGGCATGGTGGCGCACACCTTTAATCCCAGCACTCGTGAGGCAGAGGCAGGTGGATTTCTGAGTTCGAGGCCAGCCTGGTCTACAAAGTGAGTTCCAGGACAGCCAGGGCTACACAGAGAAACCCTGTCTCGAAAAACCAAAAAGAAAGAAAGAAAGAAAGAAAGAAAGAAAGAAAGAAAGAAAGAAAGAAAGAAAGAAAGAAAGAAAGAAAGACTTTAAAAAATGTGACTTTTTTATGCTATCCAGATGAGCTATAAACCCCATCACAAATGTCTCCAAAAGAGGCAGATCGTGGACAGGCAGAAAGGATGAGAGGAGCGTATGAAGACAGATACAGATGCTCGCTTTATACCTCCATAAGCAAGGAACACCTTCCAGCAAGGTAGGATTCTTCCAAGAAGCCCTTCCTGGAACCGTAGCCCCGCTGACACTGAGTTCAGATTATGTTCTTTAAGCCACCATGTGTGAGAAAAATCTGTTCAAACAGACTTAGGGAAGTAATCAGTGTGCAAATGAAGTGATAGCAAGGCAGCTATGACCTCATCCAGACCCGGGCAATGGATTGCAGAGGATGGAGAATCAAACGGTAACAAGTGAGTGTGTAACTTGGGTGAAGCTCCACCAGGGGGCGCCAGCCGTTCTTGTTTAGTGTGGTGCCACCAGCATACAGTCTCGTGTCAGGCACATTGTGGATGCCAAGGCAGGGTCGCTAAAACAAACGAATGCATAAAAATAGGCAGCAGAATAAACGAGCTGAGGGAGGAATCTGTAATTTACGTGATGCCCTTACAGCAAAAGTAGCTCTGGATGATCATTTTTACCCATAAGCATGGCTCAGTTCTGCACATTTGCCTTCTCGAGTCGTATGACTCTAACTATAGCAGGACAGTCAAAACACCAGGGGGAAATGCTTCAAACCAGAACCAAGCTTTCAGGCATTTTTGTGAATTTTATCACAATGATGTGGTAATTATCAAATGTAGCTTCAGGAAAATGTGCAAGAATTTGTGCAAATTACAAAGTTCTCAAGTATACTGGTCATTAGCTGTGCATTTTCTAGATAAGAAACTGAAAGGTTGCTTTGTCAGCAGTCACAAGCAAACCAGTGAAGACTGAAGACTGCACTTTTGAGCTGCTCAATGACCCTCCTGTATCAATCAGACGTGCCTCCAGGCCTGTCTGATAACAGGGATTCCTCAATCGAGACTCCCTCTTCCTGGGTGTGTCAAGCTGACTATCAAGGTTTACCAGAGGATAAATCCATGGATAGATCCTATAAAGGTATCTATCGCTCCCATGAGCCAGCCCGGAATCTGTCTTATTCAGTCATCTGACTTTCACTCCAAACTCCACTGACCATAGCCACATCTTTGCCTGTCATGATCTTTCCTCTCACTCCCCTTGCCTTTTCGGCTGGAATTGTACTTTTCAAACGTCTTCGTCCTAGGATTCCTTTCAGTTTTAAAGAGCATTAGGTTATACTTTTATATATCTTGTTTCCTTCTAATAAACTTAAATGTATACTTTTTTAAAAAGCATTACTCCTGATGTTTTACTTTCCAAGGACCATGGGTGTGTGTATATGTCTGTGTCTGTGTCTCTATGTGTCCCTGTATCTCTGTATGTCTCTGTGCTCATGTGTCTGGGTGTGTGACTCTGTGTATAGGTCTGTATATCTGTGTGTGCCTGTGTGTGTGTCATCTGTGTGTGTGTGTCTGTGTGTGTCTCTGTGTGTCTGTGTGTGTCTCTGTGTGTCTGTGTGTGTGTGTGTGTGTGTGTGTGTGTGTGTGTCTGTGTCTGTGTCTGTGTCTGTGTCTGTGTCTATGTCTGTCTGTGCATTAGGTAAGCTCATTATTGTGCAGTGTTGGCTATCAGAAGGGCAAGATGAGCCAGCATGTGCCTCTCTCTGGGAGGCTCCTAACTAGCAGGGTCCCAGCTAAGCTACGAAAAAAAATCAGTTCATTAATTTTGTGCCCCTTGCTGTGGAGCTGCATGGACATAATTTTGAGTCCTGTGCCTTCACCTCCTGCAGTGTCCCACCCTACTGAAACTCATCTGCAGGACTGGGAATATAGAATGTTTGCCCAGTTTGCATGAAGTTCCCCCCCCACACACACACACACCTCTGGGAATTAGATTCCCAGCACAAACCAGGCATGCTGGTGCATTCCTTCAACCCCAGCATTTAGGAAACAGAGGTGGGAGTTTCAGGAGCTCCCTGGCCACACAGGGTGCTTGAGATGAAACTGGGAACATTAGAACCTCCTCCCCCCCCCAAAAAAAACCATCAATTACTGGTACAAAAACCTGTCTCAGGCTAAGGCTGCTGTGTTTTCTTTCTCTTCTCATTTCAGCAGTTGGAGGAGCCAAAAGTATACCCCTCTGGACGGCAGCTGGAACCCTGTCTGGTAGTTGGAACCTGGCAATGACTTTATTTCCTAGGTGTTCCTGTTCCCTGGCCCTAGGTTGGCATGACCAGTGCTCAGTCTTCAGTCTACAGCAGCGACAAAGGGGACATGCAAAGAAGTCACCTGACTTTCCAGTGCAAAGTGAGAACAGTCTGCCGGTTGTGGGAAGAGAAGGGCGTGCCAGCTTCACGGTTTGCTTCTCCCCCCCACACCACCCCCCCAAGGCCATGGCTTCATCCCGCCAAAGCCAACACCAATGACTTGTTTCAGAAAAACAAAGATATAAATAAATGTGTCGCTTGCTTCCGGAATATCCTGAAATTCCATTCATCTCCACGGTGGAGCCTTTGACTCCCCACAACAGTGAAATGAGCCTGTTCAGAACTCTTGTTGGCCTCAAACTCAGAAATCCACCTGCCCTCTGGCTCCCAAGTGCTGGGATTAAAGGTGTGAGCCACCACTGACAGGCTAAGATTTCTCTCTCTCTCTCTTTTTAAAGCTTTATTATTATTATTATTATCTTATGTGCATTAATGTTTTGACTGCATTCTCATGCCTGGTGCCCAAGAGAGGTCAGAAGAGGGCATCCGATCACCCAGAGCTAGACTTATAGACAGTATAAACAGCCGTGTGGATGCCGGGAATCCAACCCAAGACTTCTGGAAGAGCAGCAACTCCTCTTAACCTCGAGCCGTCTCCCCAGTCCTGGAAATCCTCATACCTATCAGATACGGGTCTTGGTCTTTCACATCTCTGACGCTTGCCTTTGTCATTTCTACAAAAACCACAAGACAGAAAAAACTCAATTTAGGCCACTGCAGAGGACAGATAAGCCGTCTTTTGAGGTCTCTCTTTGGTGTGTGTCTTCAATGTCACTTGTCCTTCAATGTCACTTGTCCTTCAATGTCACTTGTCCCATCAAAGTGATTAGTTTGGAGAATTTTTTTTAACTCTCCCCATGCCGCTGGCTGTTGAGGTTTGGTCTGTTGCTGTGTAATGAAAAGCTAAATACTGGCCCTGGTTGCGCCTCAGGGTGGGTGAATCATGAAAGCACAGCCATGAGGGCTGGCCAATGGAGTTAAGAGCATCCCAGATGCAACCCAGCAAGTTGGAACTCAGGGTTACTGGCAGCAGAGTAGACAAAATAGCTTAGAGGGGAGATATCTGCTCAGCTCTAGTGCAAAGGCTTATAAATATAAAAGGTTGTGTGTCTTTTATCTGGGAACTGAATGATTAAAAACAGGGGAAAAGCCCCTGATTAAGATTCAATATACTTACTACAACACCTGGCCTCCCTCTTCTAATGGTGCATGCTATAGGAAAGGTACAAATTCTATTCCAAAAACCTCTGCTGTTCACTCTTCTCATCTCCACAAAACCTGTGCCACCCAACAGAACAAACATCTTCACATCTCTGAGCCTCAGCTTTCCTGCCCGGACACCTAAAACCTCTGACTCCCTGTTCAGAGAACCTCTGGAATGTTGTAAGAAAGTTCCCAGCATGCACCACAAACATTTGATCCTTCCCCATCTGCAAAAGAAGACTTTAGAAGTGGGAGGAGTCAATCAGGAAGAGGTAAAGGACATTACTCAGAATAGTTTAAGGGGAAAATGGATATTGGGTTCGATTAACTGGAAACGTGGGTGTGGTCTTCTTAGGGACCTTGAGAGGGCTGCACCTGTCCTTCTCTTTAGAGAAGGCTGGCGCTCTCTCTCTCTCTCTCTCTCTCTCTCTCTCTCTCTCTCTCTGGCTGGCCCTCCCCCTCTCTCAGTGTCCTTGCTCATCTCCACGTCATTTCCTAAGCGTGAGTTCTCTTCAGTGACTCGAAGCCTACCTCTCAGTGATCCAAGTCCAGTGGAAGATGGCCAAATACTACATGAGAAAAGCTTCTAAAAATTATTTGCTGTTTTCATATTTGTTGAAATACAGAACTTAAATGAGTGTAGGATGCGTTTACTCATGATGTCTACTTTATTCAGAGCAAGATGATGCTACTGTTACTGTTAACTGAAGGAAGGAGAATGGACCTGAGGTCACAGCACACACACTCACACACTCACGCACAGAGAGAGACAGAGACAGAGACAGAGACAGAGACAGAGACAGACAGACAGACAGACAGACAGACAGATAGGGACAGAGAGAGAGAAAGCAGCAGGTCTATGACAAGAAACTGTGTTTCTTTCTTATGTATATCCTGAGGCTGGAGTTAATCTGTATGTCTTGGTAGACAGAGGGAAGATGTTTTCTTTCCTCATGAAAAGGTCATTTACATGCAAGCATAAAGCTTAAAACCAAAATTGAATGTTATTTAACAGACAAAGGCTCCAGGACTCCAGTAGTTGAGATACCTGTGTACATGAGACAGAATCAGCTCTCAGACTCTGATTTTCTCCAATATGATCATAGAAATTCCCACTGTTTCTCTGACAGTTGGCGTTACCTAGGAAAGAAGACACTTGAGGCTTCTTGGGTTCCTCCATCTGAGAATTCTGGGCCATTAGTGAACATATTTTAAAATAAGCACAATAATAATAATGATATCCCCACTTTCCAGACAGGTGGGGTTCTGTTAATTCTCTTCTTGTCCAAACTAAAGAGTATTAATAGCAAACAGAGAATCCACTTTGCCGACATAAGCCAGTTTCAACTCTGCCACATGCTAGCTGGGAGAAATTTCTGAACGCCATTAAACTTCAATTCCTCAGCTGTAAGATGAGCTTACTAACCTCATCTTCCTTAAAGGATTACCAGAGAGCTGAGTTTACAAAACAAACAAACAAAAAAAGACAGAGACCCCCCCTCAATATTGTAGTCAGTCCTTCAAATGAACTCAACAAACTTGAGATACTATTTCTTTATCAGAATATATGTAATACTAGAAAACCAGTCCAAACAATTTTTACATCCCTGTTATCTGAACCTCCTCCTTACTGTCCTTTCCCCTAACAATTCCGAGAATGTGAGTTATCACTCGAAAGTGGGTTAAGCAGTGACTGGCAGATGATATATTACTTCCTGCTATTGTTACTGTTGTTGGTAGCAGCACTATTATTACTGAGTAAGAAATAAAGCACCATACTTGTGGAGATAAAAATCAATCAACAGGACCTATCTGATTACCCCACATATTTATGCTCTGAAAGGGTCATATTCTGGAGTCCTGGCTGACCTGGAACTCTTTTTGTAGACCAGGCTGGCCTCATACTCCTAGAAATCTGCCCGTCTGTGCCTTGCAAGTGCCTTTAAAGCTCTGTGGCCTGGGCCTTTGACATGCGATTTTAAGAGGAAAAAAGACAATAAAATGTACAGGAAAGTGAGATAAAATATGGTCACAATTTAGCTAAAACAGGAGTTGTCCAAACCAACACCCACAAGGAAAAGTGGTGTTACCCGCCACACATTTTGTAAACAGTTGTAAATAGTTGTAAACACAGTCCACTCATTTGTCTTCACAATGTCTATAAATTGTTAATCATACTACAAGAAAATGATGTAGCTGCCAGATAGATATGCTTATGGCCTATAAGCCAAAGGTTTTACCCTCCTTTACAGAGAAAGTTCACCGACTTTAAAGTCTGAAGAGAATGCAGGGATTTAACAACAGCATCTTACACGGAATATGTCATCATTGGATTTTTCCCCCAAGAATGAAGTAAGTGAATAAATGAAGAAACAGGAAACAGTTGATGGATGGTCGTCCCTGACCACAGGTTTCATGAAGTCACAACCACCTCATACTGGTGTGTCAGCTCTGTTTTTGTCCTGAAGAACTGCCTGAACCATTGTTGGGAATGAATGGGCCATAAATTGTGCTTGGAAATCAGATAATAATACAAAGTTCCTTCGAGCTGGCTTCAAGTCAGGGAAGGGGAAGCTGGTAACTGCTGAGTGTATCTCGGATTTGGCACTGAGGTTGTGTGGAGAAGAGAGAGCAAAGGAGAAAGGTCTAAGACTAAAGGATGCACTTGTCTCCAGCAGAATGAAGGAAATGACTGTGAGTGGTTCGCAGTCCTGCTGAGCTCATCAGTACACTGAGAAGGCCGGCTCTACACTCAGACATCAACCACAAGCTCTTAGAGAGCAAAACCTAGACAAAAGCTGGTTTAGATCTAGTTAGAATTTGGGATGTTGATTTCTAACACAGTTATGACCTAAAGTTTCTGTGGGAGCTCCTAGTCTAACAGTGTTTCCTCAGTCATCCCCTATGGCACTGGGGGGGGGGGGGGCTTAGCTTTGGCTTTTGATCTCTACACTCATCTGTAAGAGTTTAGTATATTGTCAAGAGCTCAGGGTCCTTGAGCAAGACCAGATGAATGAATTGAATCTTACATCACAGGTTGTAACCCTAGCACTTGAGAGGTTGACATAAGAGGATCACCACAAATCTGAGGCCAGGTTGGGCTCCGAAGTGAATTCCAGGTCTTCCATGGCCACATAACAAGACCTTATTAAAGAAATAAAAGGAGTTAAGTGAACAATGGAATGGTAGACCAGTTGTCAGATTTACTGCACAGTAAGGCCAACAGTCGATGATGTCCTTGATTGAGAGATTTGGAGTGAGGCCCTTCCTCGATCTACCCTCATCGTTTACTGTGGACAGAACAGCATCTCCTTCACCCTCTGCACTAACCTGAATGTCCTCTGAGAAACCAGCCCTTCCCCATGCTTAGCTATGCTGATGAGACCCTTCTAAGTCCCAGATTGCCTGATACTATATTCCATCCCTACAAATACTTCAGCAGGCCATTTTATAATAAAAAAAAAATAGTCAAGTAGAAAATCTGTGGCTTTAATGTCATATGGGGTAGACTCCTAGCCAGTTAATGGGCCTGGCCCTGGATTACTTACATACTGGATTTCCTCCTACTTGAGGGACCCAAAAGTTGTGCAGCTGGCCTGCTTGGAGATCTCTACTTACTTCATCTTTCTGATGTGATGCAAAGATATAATATGGTGTTCCCTGTGGGAATTTTGAAGGGATTAAATAATACAATGTAAAGGGCAGACTACATGACACATGTGTGTAAACTCACTCACTTAGTCCATCAGCTGGCAGAGCATGAGAGAAGACACGCAGAGAGGTGTTATCCTAGACCTAATGCTTCAGTGCAGAAAGACAGATGCCAACTAACACGACATGAACTCACAGATCTAGTAGAGTTTGTGCTGAAAATGAAAATGGAACAGTACAACAGAGTGGCTTAGTGCCTACACCAGCTCGAGTGTAAGATTCTCTAATGATGATGACAATTAAATGGATACCAATGACAGAGAAGAGTAGCAGTCAATCAGCCAATAAGCAGAGGCAAGAGCCCCCCCTCGAGGGGGAGGGAATATTTCAAGCAGAGGAAACAGCTAATGAAAATGCCAAAGATGAGTGGGACTCACAGGACGGCATTGAATATATACGTAGGATAAAGTGGGGTCAATACAATGCAGTGAACTCTAGATGCTTCAGCCTGAGACCAGAGAGAGAGGTTAGGGAAGACTCAAAGCTATGGCCAACACTTAACCCCAAACACACTCGCTCTTACTTATATCTGTAAAAGAGATTCCTGAGTGCTGTTTGTGGGAGTGAGTGCTGTTTGTGGGAGGATTGTAGAGAGTGGAGGGAGTTCAATAAGATGCTGCTACAATAATGTAGACAAGCAATCATGATGGTCTCACCCAAGAAGAGATGGTGGGAACAGAAAGATCTGACTGGATTCTTGATAGGACACTACCAGTTGATGGTAGACTCAACAGCAACCGCTAGTATTTCTGGTGGAATAAAAAGTAGACAAAGAAAAATTATTTGCGCTGCATATGGTGATGCACACCTATAATCCCAAACTTAAGAGGGAGAATCAGGAGTATGTGGAAAAGACCTTCCTGGATATGTGGGACTTTGTCCTTTAAAAAAAGAAAAGGAAAAAATAGAAAGAGAAATCACTGGGGTGGTAGATAGTACATGCTCACTATTCTTACATATTAAATAATCCCTGTCTGCCATAGAACAACAAGCACACCAGAAAGGCATCATGGGAATGGCTGAGAACCCACTGTCTACTGATTAATTAAATGACTGCAGGACAGGAAGAGGAAAAATACAGAACAGGATGTGAAGAGGTGGAGTTAAAAGAAACTTGGCCTATGTTTCAATTTTGCCTACAGCAAGATCAGCTGAATATCTTCCAGAAAAAGGAAAAACAAAAATCAGACACGTGCGTGCTTACGCGCGCGTGCTCGAGTGCACACACACACACCCCAAGGTTTTCTGTGTGCATAGATCTAAACCATCAGAGGAAAAGGAAAGGCCTTGGAGACAAGGACATATGTTTTGGACACATCCCCTGCTTAGGAAAGCTGACATCTCAAAACACCAGGATCTAATGAGTGTCCAGGAAATCCTACAGCTATGTCAGCACCTAACAGCAACCAGAAGCATTGATTGGCTAAGTCAGAGCACCATGCTAAGGAACCAGACAAGCATAGGTCCAGGCACAGGCACGGACCTAGGAGGAATCACCCACAGGCAGCGCCTTGGCCTCAGAGTGCATCCTACCCGAGACATAAGCATTCCTGCTGAAACTGGTGGACTCTGGAGCTCCCAGATGTGATACCTCATAAAAGCAACTCTCCTTTTAAAAATAAAAATAAACAATCCCCTCAAGAAATGGTAATGAACTAAAAACATCATCTCTGTGTGAAGGTATAAACAGGAAAATTTCTTTTTTTTAAGATTTATTTATTTGTTTATTTATTATATGTGTGTGCACTGTAGCTGTCTTCAGACACTCCAGAAGAAGGCATCAGATTTTTGTTACAGATGGTTGTGTGCCACCATGTGGTCGCTGGGATTTGAACTCAGGACCTTTGGAAGAGCAGTTGGTGCTCTTAACCGTTGAGCCATCTCACCAGCCCCAATTTCTAATATCATTTGGAGCTAAGTGGGTCTGTGTTCAGGTGTTGGCGTTAGCTTGGCTTTTGACCATCAAGAGTGACAATTCTGTGTAGCTCAGTCCACCTCTGCTGATGAAATATTATGAGCAAATCCCATCCTGGCAATAAATCCTTAGCTTCAATATATTCCAACTATTCTGCCTACCTCAAGATCCTATGGGGTTTCTGCTTCTCCCTTGGTACTATAGTTTTGAGGGTGGAAGCAATCCTGTATGGTTTGAAGGGGTAACATCAGTATTATAGCAAGGTATCATACACATGCCTGCCATCCCACCTACTCTGGAGGAAGAGGCAAGAAGAGAGTTCCCTGTCACCCTCAGTCATGTAGCAAGTTTAGGTTGGGCTGAAGTCGAAGCTATCATGTTGTATGCATAAGTCACATGTCAGATATACCTATATAGGCCTATCTAAGCTGTATCTTTTACACAAAGCTTGAAGGGTCAGGTGATCCAGTTGGCCCATGTTATGCTACGCTGAGATGGCAAAACCAGTGGGCTGGCTAATGGGCCATCAGTGCGAGTAAGTCATCTCTTTCAGTCCTGACATGTACCTCCACCATAGCTGTTACATGGAGATTGGGTCTCACTGTATGGCTTTAGCTGGCTGGCAGCTCTCTACATAGACCAGGCTAGCGTACATCAGGCATGTCTGGCATCAACCACAGATCTTCTGCGGTCATACCTCAGTGCAACAAAGAGGAGACAGCAGCCAGTTGTATTGGGTGCACCACAGATCGTGTTTAATTAAAATGTCAGACACACACAGAGTGGTGTGCCACCCATATAAGCAGAGATCCTGAGCAAGTAAGGAAACTGAGGCACCTGTTACTATAGCACTATCACGCCACCTTATTAACCGTGAATAAATCACTCAATTTCTTTCGGCCTCATTTGCTATGCCTGCCAAACTGAGGTGGCTTTCCTTGTCTGTTCTGGTTTGTAAAAATATTTAGATGAGACAGTATGCAGGCAAGTAAACTGGAAGCTGTGATAAACAAGGCAGATTGCAGAAATCCACAAAAAAAGGACAAAACATGCCATAAGAAAAATATCAACACTATCTGGGAAGAGAAACACAGATCGGCAGAATGGGAACAACCCTGGCCAGGGGAAATCCCAGACCCCTCAGACCCACAACAGGAGGAGAGACTGGGCCAAGTCTCATGCCCTCCACATTGCACAACCAACGCTAGAGAGTGATTATTACCCACCGTGTGCCTGGGATGCTCTCAGCTGCTTCTCAGTTCCAGGAATCTTGGAGGACATACTGACTGGGATTTGGAATACGTTGAAGAGCTGATGTTTACAGCACGCAAAAGAATACAACCAAAACAAAATTAATTAACATGGCTATGCAGACAATTACTGGCCTATGAGCAGTATTTGTCAGTGCCTCTGATTGCTGAAGTCTGTACACAGGTCCTCAACAGGCTAACTCTACTCCCTGATAACCTAAAAATAAAATAAAATATCTCCCCGATAAAGTCTAACACCATTTTTCCCTAAGGCAGACCACGAGAGCATCAGATCTAGAGATTGCTGACAGAATCATAAAAAAATAAAAATAAAACAAAAATCTCTGTCTCAAAGGTTTGGAAACATCCTCAAAGTTGAGCTGTTTCTTCCTTGTCCCTGGTGTTTCTCTGCTATAAGAATCAGACCCTCAAACTAGTCTAACAGGAGCAGTTAGCCAGGGAGAAAGGCCCCTGGGGAGGGCTTTCTTCTCCTGAGAGCCTATAGCTTCTCCCAGGACTAAACAGTGACTAGAAACATAATGTCACAACTGTGCCTGGAACAGATCACATTCCAAGCCTCAGATATGTTCTTCACACCCTTCTAAAAGAAAAGGTACCAGAAAGAGACATCTGACAGATCTCTCTCTCTCTCTCTCTCTCTCTCTCTCTCTCTCTCTCTCTCTCTCTCTCTCTGGTATATTAGCTGAGGGAACATGGCTGCCAGGAAAAGTGGCCTTCAGCATCTCATTGCTATCACTTTGTTCCTCCTCAAGTAATCTTCCAGTCAAACAAGATCAACTAAGAAACCCCAAGAAGTCCTCACCTGTCCAGGAGCTCGAAGGTGGCTTCTCTGGGGAGACACTGGGTATTAGAGGTTTTAAGACTCCCCCTGGGAATTTTAATGAGCAGCCACATGGAGTTTCACTGAGATATGAATATTCATGACTCCCCTTTTCTTACCAAACAGTCTATGCTAGAAAGCTCTCTGGTGACTGGAGCTCAATATGGCGTATAAATACTTGGAGCAAGGCTATAGAGAAAGGTCATTTAGCCAAATCTATTGCATGGTCTACAGGTTAACTCATTGTCCTATTTGTGGATGGCCCAAGATGTCATTCTTCCTATTCTGGGTCTGACTCTGGCCCACCATGGTTTCAAGAAGGGCTGGGGATCTACCCAGTGTGTGTGTGAGGGGCAGAAGGCGGTGGGAAACAATACAGACTCTGGATTCAGGGCTGGGTTAGCCATGCCGCAGCTGTATAATCAAGATACTGGCTGTCCTTGCTTGCTTTCTAACACCTGACCAGAAACAACTTATATGAGGAAAGGGTTTATTTCACCTCATAGCTTACAATCCATCATAAAAGACTGTCAGGGCAGGAACCTGAAGGTGGGAGCTGATGCAGAGGCCACAGAGAATCAGTGTCCATCAGCTTGCTCTTCCTGGCTTCCTCAGCCTGCTTCTTTCTTATACAACTCAGGACCACCTGCTCAGGGCTGGCACCGCCCACAGTGGGCTAGACGCTCCCACATCAATTATTACTCAAGAAATTACCCCCACAGACTGGCCTACAGGTTCCCTGTCCCCAATCACCGAGAGGACTAGAACAGCGCCTGGCACATAGTGAGTTTCCAGGGTGTTGGCTGTTGTTATTTTTATTATTTTCAAGCCTGGGTTTCTGCTCTAGGCTT
>LR750205.1:321759-326759 GCA_902729485.2 Mus minutoides | reverse complement strand
AGCTAGAAGAACATATCTCATGGACAGGCAACAGCTTTTGGGATAGCCTCAGCTCCAAATGTTTGGGACTCACATGAAGACCAAGCAACATATCTGCTGCATATGCCGAGGTCCAGACTGTGTGTGTTCTTTAGTTGGTGGTTCAGTCTCTAATAGCCCCAAGGATCCAGGTTAGTTGGCTCTGTAGGACTTCCTGTGAAGTTGCTATCCCCTTCAGGGTTCATAATCCTTCCCTCAACTCTTCCGTGAGAGTCCCCAAGCTCCGTCCACTGTTTTGCTATGGGTCTCCTCATGTATCTGAGCCAGCTGCTGGGTGGAGCCTCTCAGAGGACAGCCATGCTAGCTAGGTTCATGTCTGCAAGCATGACAGAGTCTCATTAATAGTGTTAGGGGTTGGTGGTTGCCCATGGAATGGGTCTCAAGTTGGATCAATAAGTGGTTGGCTATTGCCTCAGTCTCTGTTCCATCCCCTGTGCCTGCATTTCTTGCAGATAGGATAAATTTTGGGTAGAAAGTTCTGTGAGTGGGTTGGTGTCCCTATCACTCCACTGGGGTTCCTTCATCATTACAAGACATGGCCTCTTCAGGTTCCATATCCCCAATGCTGTGAATCACAGCTAAGGTCATCCCCATTGATTCTTGGGAGCCTCCCCTATCCCAGATCTCTGAGATGCCCTCTACCTCCTCACCTCTGTCAGCTGCAGATTTCCAATCATTCTCATGGATATCTGGCTATCTCTCCTGCCCTTACCTACACCTAATTCTGAACTCCCCTATTCCCATCCCCATCCCTCTTCCACCTAGTTCCCTCCCTCCATCTGCCCCTTAGGACTATTTTATTCTCCCTTTCTAAGTGAGATTCAAGTATCCTCACTTGGGCCTTCCTTCTTGTTCAGCTTCTTTGGGTCTGTGGAGTGTAGAATGTGTATTCTGTATTTTATTGCTAATATTCATTTATGAGTGACTACAAACCATGCATGTCCTTTTGGATCTGAGTTATCTTACTCAGAATGATAATCTCAAGTTCCACCAATTTGCCTGCAAATTCACAATGTCTTTTAGTAGCTAAATGATATTCTCTTGTATAGATGTACCACATTATATTAGTGGTATAAATTGGTCATGTAAACTTGCTGTGTAGCTGAGGATGGCCTTAAATGTCTGATCCTCCTGCCTCTACCTCCTGAGTGATAGAATTATAGGCCTGCCACACCAAATGGTCTTATGCAGAACTGGGGATTGAACCCAGAGCTTTGTACATGCTGGCAAGGATGCCACATCCCCAACCCAAAGAATTTCTTTAAAAGAGAGTTAAGTTGGTCATATTAAGAAGAAAAACTGGCCAGACAGTGGTGGCATATGCCTTTATTCCCAGCACTTGGGAGGCAGAGGCAGGCAGATTTCTGAGTACAAGGCCAGCCTGGTCTACAGAATGAGTTACAGGACAGCCAGGACTGCACAGAGAAACCCTGTATCGAAAAACCGAAAAACAAAACAAGAAAGAAAGAAAGAAAGAAAGAAAGAAAGAAAGAAAGAAAGAAATTGAATATGACATCAATTCATCCATCTATCAGAAAAGAAACTCTAATGTAAACAAAACCTTGCTTTTAGAAAAATTGAGTCATGCCACACAGTTAAAGGGAGTATTGCATTATTATATGAATAGCCAGGGGTGTTTTGGTTCACAATGATCACCAAAAGAAAGCTTCTAATAAAAGTAGAGACAGTTTTTCTCTGTCACTTGGGTGCTTGAAGAAAGGGCTAAACGAGGAATCAAGAGGCTGATAATTCATATGTGACCTGGGGCAAGTCACTGGATATTCGAAACTGTCTTCCTCCCTCTGCCCCACACCCTCTGCAATGAGAGTGGTGACCCTTGGCCTACTCTCTGGAGCAATGAAAATCAGATTACACTTTTGGAAGTCTGCATAGCCCCTTGGTGTTCTATAACTTCACATATTCTGATGACCTTAGAGGTGATGACATTCCCACCACACCTAACCAGGGCTGGGCTACTAGAATAACAAAGAAATATAAGGTGTGGCCCTGAAGTGTCTGTAATTCTTAAGTAGAGAGCAAAGACTAACAACTGGGGTGCTAGGGTCATAGCTCAACTGGTCTTTACCCAGCATTCACAAGACCGGGGAGCCTATCCCTGGATCTGCATATACCCATTGTGCTGGCGCACACCCAGCAGCAAAAGGATCAGAACTTCAGAGCCATTTTTGGCTATTAAGCATCTTTGAGGGGGTGTGGCCACTTAGGACCCTTTCTCAGAATCAAGAACAATAACAAACTGCTGGAAGACTTGAAGTTGAACAAAGGAAAGAAAGAATGAGAATGGTTTTGTGGAAGAGACAGGGAAAGCACGCCCTTGGTGGATGGAGGTTAGTTAGCCTAGGATAGGGATGGATCACCCAGGGTAAGGCCAGATCCCAGTCATACTCAGTTTCTCAGGATGAAGAAACGTTTCAGGAAGCATCATCTGTTACTATGTCCCCCAAGCACTGTGCCGGGCAGCTTGCACCTGATACATTATGGAAAGTTGGCTACTAATGTCTCTATTTAACAGCTAATAACAAAGAGTAGGCACTCAGTCCAGGCTGCACACTTCACAAGATGTAGAATTTGATCTACACTCCGCACTGGGCTCCGAAGTTTAGTCTGCCTTTTGTAGACTAAATTTGATGGAGAGATTAAGGAAGCTTGAAAGGTCTATCTAGGAGGATCAGCTCCAGCATTAGGAGCAAGAGTAGACACACCACAGTCTGCTTGTTTCATTCATTTAAGCAGTTAATTCTGGGCCGCCTTATGTTGCCAAATAGCTAGCTGTTCCTAGTATGCTTGCCTGATGGGTTAATTTAACCAACATATATTTGCTGAATATCATGATGTGTCTGGCAGCATTCCAGGGACACAGGCCATACCAACTAACAACAGCAACAGCAACAACAACAATAACCACCACAACAACAATCCTTGCTCACATGCTACATGCTTCTCAGTTGGATTGAAATCTAAATACTACAGAGCACACTGGAACAGAAGCTGTCTACCCTAGCATTTAGCACAGCACTAGCCCCACAGCAGATATACCTGTGGAAACATTTCTAAATATTATTTCAATATTACCCTTGAGAATCAATCTATGAACAATTGGTCTTGAATAACCTTCTATAGTATTAGCCCACTTGAAACAGGGACTCTGCAATACAGCTCCGGCTCCTCATTTTGATAATTGTATTTAGTGACATGAACCTACCTCGTGGGGCTCCAGGTTCTGGATGAAGAATGGTGTATGTGTTTAGCCAAGCAGTATCCCTGTCCACCCCCACATCCATGGCAGACATTACTTGCTGATCACTGATTCCAGATAGATAAGACTGAGAGGAGCAAGCCAGAGAAGTAGCCATACCAGATATTTTGCAAGGTTCTGATAACAGGAACTGGTATTCTTTGCTGTATTTTCCCAGACAAAGAGATGTGATAGGAAGTCTACTCTAACCATCAAGACGGAGTGCCAGTCCTGCTCGGTTAACATTGCAGTCAAGTGTCCAGATGGCTACATCAAGATGACCAATGGCACCGTCGGGGTTCGAGATTGCAGGTAATCATTATGACGAGATACATGTGCCCATGATTTGGTACCCTAAGAACTGTGACTCCAAATTAGAGCATCCTGTCTCAAACACTGCAAAGTAATTCCAGGATTTATCTCTAAGACTATACTTAGAGCAACTCATAATCTGTGGACTTAGTGTAAATCTTTATTATTATTAACTGACATTTTAATACAAAACTGTGTTGCACATAAACACTCTCTTCCTCTTGCCCTTCTACTTTTTTTTCTTCAAATTGGAGTCTTGTGTTATTTGAAAATGGTTCTCGAACTGGGGAGATGGTCCATTGCATATGTGAGCCTGAGAACCTGAGGGCAAAACCTAGCACCCACTCCAGTGCAACTGTGGGTGCCTGTGACCCAGCACTGGGAGCCAGAGAAAGATGGAGATCTCTGGCCTGCCAGCCTAGCCCAAAAGGGAAGTTTCCAAGTCAGTGAGAAACCCTGTCTCACAGGAACAAAATGGCAGAGGAAAATACCTGACACCCTGCCCTAGCCTCTGTTAACAAGCATAAATGTGTATTCCTACATGTTCATGTGCATGCAACACACAAAATAGATAGATAGATAGATAGATAGATAGATAGATAGATAGATAGATAGATATGTAAATAAATAAATATGTAAATAAATAGAAATAGGATTTCAATTTGAACATGTAAAAAAAAAAACTAGAGGTTGCCTTGGCTACATAGCAAGATCCTGTCTCAAAAACAAAATCAATTTGTTAAGCCCTGAGCCTGGTGTTTATTTCACTAATAAGCTGTGGATCTTACTACTAGTTAGAACCCAAAGAGATGGGATGGAAAAACTCTAACAGTGATGGATTACATCCTTGTAATTACATTACATTCTTGAATTGTAACTGAAGCGTATCAATCCAGGACATGGTTTTTTGTGCTTAAAGGCTTACCCTGAGAAAGACTCCAGGCTACACTGGGATCCCGAACACCCAGCTAGTAAAGACTTTCTGTTATCTGTCCTTCTTTTATTTTTTTTTATTTCATTTTATGTCCATTGGTAGTTTGCCTGCATGTATGCCTATGTGAGGTCTGTAGTACATTCTTGAAGGTCACCTATGATCCAGAACTTTCATAACTCAAGGCTGGTCCTGTCAAAGGGTGGACAGTGGGGTCTGCACACCTGCTAACAGGTGCAGTCAGGAGGCCCAAAGGCAAATGCAAGCTTGTATTTGTCCAGCTAGCCCAGTTAGAAATGATGCATTGCTCAATAATCTAGTTTTTAGTTTATACATTATGCACATGTGTACATGTGTGTTTGTATTTGTGTGTGTGTGTGTGTATGTGTGTGTGTGTTCATGTGTGTAGACCAGAGAGTAACACTGGGTGTTTTCCTCAATCACTGTCTAGCTTATATTTTG
>LR750205.1:251759-316759 GCA_902729485.2 Mus minutoides | reverse complement strand
CACCAAAAGCAAAATGAAAAGAAGAAAAAAAATTACCCATCATCTTCTAAAAATAAGACTAAGTCACACATCCTCGCTGAGGGGGAGAAATGGCTTCCTAGGAGAAGAAAGATGTCTTTACTTCAGTTTAATCTGATTCACCCTAATTAAAATTACTGCTACTATTTCAAACATGCTTCACAGAGAAACCTATTTTTACCTAATCGCATTTGAACCAAGTTTTGCTGCCTAGCACAGGCTGTTCCAGCGCTTACTATATAACCCCGGCTGGCCTTTAAATCCTGGCAAAGGTCTTGCCTCAGCTTCCAAATTTGTCCGACGACAGACATGCACCACCATCTTCGGCATTGAGCAGAGAATATTCTTTATTATTATTATTATTATTATTATTATTATTATTATTATTATTATATATTTTCTTTATTTACATTTCAAATGTTATCTCCTTTCCTGGTTTCCCCTCCGAAAACCCCCTATCCCATTCCCCCTCCCCCTGCTTACCAACCCACCCACTCCCACTTCCCTGTCTTGGGATTCTCCTACATTGGGGCATCGAGCCTTCTCAGGACCAAGGGCCTCTCCTCCCATTGATGTCCAGCAAGCTATCCTCTGCTACATATGCAGCTGGAGCCATGGGTCCCTCCATGTATACTCTTTGGTTGATGGTTTAGTCCCTGGGAGCTCTGGGGGTTACTGGTTGGTTCATATTGTTGTTCCTATGGGGCTGCAAGCTCCTTTAGCTTTTTTGGTCTTTTCTCTAGCTCCTCCATTGGGTACCTTGTGCTCAGTCCAATATTCTACTTGAGATGAAACCAGCTGTTTTTCATTTACACATCCCTTTTCTTTATAGCTACTCCCGAGTGCCATGGTTTTGTACATCGACACAAGAGTATGACCATGTGCAAAAAAAAAAAAAAAAAAGTCACATACACTACAGGTCAGCTGTGTTCCTAGCAATCCATTTCAAAGAGCAATGGTCTTTTAAGAGTTAGTTAGTTAGTTAGTTAGTTAGTTAGTTAGTTAGTTAAGTGGGTAGGCAGTCGGGTAGGCAGGTAGGTAGGTTGTTGTGAATGTGTGTTTGCCTGTTAGAATTTATCTACACCACATGCATGTAGGTACCAACAGAGGCCAGAAGGGGGCCTTGGATCCCCCTGGAACTGGAGTTGCAGATGGTTGTAAATCACCAGATATGTGTTCTGAGAGCAGAACCCAGGTCCTCTCCAGGAGCAGTAAGCACTCCTAGCCACCGAGCCACCTCTTCAGGCCCCAGAGGAGAAACTGACTCAAATCTCCCTTTCCAGCTCAATGTTGCTATATTCCGTGAGACTGGGTTTTGTGCTGTGTTTGTTTCCATTCCTCAGTCCTTTCTTTTCCACACCGTGAACCTCGCTAGGTGCTACGCACTTTACAAATACAGAACGGATCTGTGAACCAAAGCCATCTGTCCTGCTAGTTCGTGTGTGTTTTGAGGGATAAATAAGGCTGAGTTCACATGAGAAACTTAACTCACATCGGTTTTCTGGGCAGAGAGTTCCAACTAAAGAGATGCCTGGAATGCTGGCATACGTTTTCTGCTAGCACCGCAGTAAGCAGAGGTTGCCTGGCTAGACGACCTCTTAAAAGATAAGGGTCTAGGGAGGGCCCTCCTGCCTCTTGCTGAGCAGGAAATGAGTTATCTTATTTTAAAGCAACAGACCAGCTTGTGATCCACTGACAGCTTGTGATATATGTGGAAAGCCTTGACACGGAGGCCACCCACCAGCAGTGACCTAAGGAAACCATAATAACAACCTAAAATAGCCTCATCAGCTACTTCAGCCTCACAAGGCACCACAAACGTGCCCCTGAAGCAGATTCTGTGATTGCTCTCTCAAGCGCAGTGGCTGAGAAAGCCAATTCTGCTACCCACGTCCCAGGGTGACCCTGAATGACCTCAGATGCGGAAAATAAACGTTCAGTTGTGCTTTAATTTCTTTATTTTAAAACCAATTAAGTAGTTTTCACGTATTATTAAAAGGCCATCAAGTGAGGACCCTCTCCATCCCCACATTCCTGACCTTTTTCCCCAAAGCTCCTCCTAGGAAACTGTTTATTGATCACCTACTACATGCTGCATATAATCACACATAGGCAAAGGCTAGTCACATTGCCCATGACCCTCTAAGTCACAGATGATTAAGAGAGACTGACCAAGAAACAGGGACCCCAGTGAGGATCCCAGGGCTATGCAGACACTGCCACTAGCCCCATCTGCCCACTCTTCCACAGCTAATCGTTTCCAAAAGGCCCCACCTCCCTGGCATCATCACACAGGAGTTGGGCTTCAACACAGATATGTTTAGGGGACACTTCACCTAACAATAAGTTTTCAAACTAGTGAGTCAGGAAAAGGAGTTTCTACAGAGAAAAAAAACACTGTGCCATTTCCTACAGAGTGGCTGCTGCTGAGGCTTTAGGAAAACCCCTAGGGACAGATATTGCCAACAGATCGCATGCACAGCTGCAGGCAAGCATGAGGATAGCCATGAGCCAATGAGCCACTCACGTCAAAGATAGACACTCATCAAGGTTCCTCTTTAGAAATAAGCCTAGCCAGTCCCTCCATCTGACTAGACGTCATTTGACTTTCTCCCAAAAATGTAAAGAGCTGCCATTGCCAGCTTGGAAAGCGATAACTGAGAACCCACCAGCATTGCATGAGTCAGTCGGCTGAACCAGTGACTTGTGAAAATCTGTAAGCTAGAGGGAAAAGAAGCAATCATGCAGAGAAGTCATCACAGACTAGAGTCAGAGCCATCGAGAATCCGTCCCTGTGACATTCAAGGCTGTATGACTTTGTTATCTTACCCCTCTGTGCCTCGGTTTCCTTTTAGGGGTCTTGGGCATTACAATGTGCTTGTCTTTCTGCTCTGGGTCTAGAAGAAAAGTAAGGATTATGATGATGATGGTGATGGTAATGATGATGATGATGGTGGTGGTGATGATAATGATGATAACAAAACTCAAGGGCTGAGACTGTGGATCAGAATCAGAGGGCTTCCTAGAAACATAAGTAATAGCTGATAGGTAGATAGATATAGATGATAGATAATGGTAGATAGATAGATAATAGATAGCTAGATGATAGATAGATAGATAGATAGATAGATAGATAGATAGATAGATAGATAGATAGATGATAAGTAAGTAGGTAGGTTGATCAATTGATTGATCGATGATTTATTGATTGATTGGTTGATTGATTGACTTATATATAGTGATAGGTATCAGGGCCACCATCAAAGAAAAGCAGATGAACATAGAAAACTTTTTAAAAGCATTTGGCCCTCATTTTGGCCAGCACAGCTCTGATTTGCCAAATGGTTGTTTAAACCCTGGGCAAAGTCTTCCTGAACTCTCATACTGAGGTGCAATGAGACCATGGTATGTAACATGTAATGATACAGAGACACACTGAAAAGTCCACGTCTGGACGAGGGCAGTCAGGTGATATAGCGTGTGTCCGGTGTGAACAGAGCCTTGGGATGGTCCTCGGCCCTACAACAAATAAACGTGTCTACCTCTTAGACCCTGCCCTCATGCCAGTGGGTATGAACTAGAGAGAAAGGCACGGCTGTGTTCTAAATAGAAGAAATTGTCCAATGAGGCTGCCTCAGGCATCAGGCTCTTCTTCCTATTTGCATACCTTTAGGATCAGTTTTTCTCTATCGTTACGTTTGGAGAGGTCTTTAAATATGTTAGACACAGGCTGTTTATTGAATCTGTGACTCACAAACACTTTCTCTCCATCCACGCCTCCCTTTGTGCCCTCTAAACAGCACCTTTGCAAGGTGAGGCAAGGGTGGGTTTTTCTTCTACAAACTGTTCCTTGTGTCACGCCTGGGCATCTTTGACACACCTAGCATCGCACAGGATTTCTTCTAAAAGCTTCGCAGTTTTAGGTTTTATATTTAGGTCATGTTAGCCTTTTTGTCTGAGCAAAGATATGGATCAAAGCTCATTTCCAACTATTTCTAATAATTTCAGCAACATTTGTGGGAGGTGTTTGTTTGTTTGTTTGTTCGTTCGTTTGTTTTTGGCTCTGTGTGTGTATGTGCACATGCACATGCACACATGCCTGCCTATGTGCACAGGATACCATGTAACCAAGGCTGGCCTCAAATTCAGTATGTAGCTGAGAATCACCTGAAACTCCTGATGCTCCTAAATCTTCCCCTGATGTATGAGCTGTCACATCCAGCTCCAGCAACATTTCTTCAAAAGATTCTCCGTTCATTGTACTGCTTTGGGGAGAGTCTAGAAGAGAGTTAACCATATGTGTACTTCTCTTCTGGACTCAGATGGGCATGTCGGGCCCTTCACCACTACCATGCAATACCAATTCATCTGGCTAAGGAGTAAATTACTCTCAGTTACTCCCCTGCCTTATGGAAACTGAGTAGTGTATGTCCTCCAACTCAGACTCTCTCAAAGTCATTTTGGTCACTCTAGTACCTTTGCCTTTCCATTCATGGTCTGTTTGTGAATGTCTACCATAACATTATGTTAGGGTTTAATAGGTATCATCTTGCCTCCATACATGTGGTCAGGAAGCAGTCTTAATATGATTTCAGACTCTCCAAGTTTGTGAAGAGTTGCTTTAGAACCCGAAGCCCAAATATCATCTCTCTTGGAAATTTGAGCCCAGCCTAGTCTACATTGTGGGCTTCAGACCGGCAACACATGGAGATCCTGCTCAAAAACAAACAAAATAAAATAAAATAAGTCTTCACAAATGTGATGCATCCTGTGTGTGGGGGGGGGGGTGCACTGATGTATATGTGTATGAGCATGCCTGAGGCAGATGTTGCGAGTCTCTCCATCACTGAGTTAGGTAGGGCCTCTCAGTTGAATCCGATGCAACCAGTTAAAAGTCAGCTTGCCCTGAGATTCCCGTCCTTGCCTGGCACTTATATGGGTTCAAAAGATCTGAACTCCAGTTTTTGCTTGGTGAGGCAAGTGCTTTTTCCACTAAGCCATCCACCCAGTTTAGTTCTTAACTTTTCATCTAGTGTGATAACCCACACCTTTTAATTAAGATATTTAGACCATTTACACTTAATATGGCAGGTTTATATCCACTATCTGGTGTGCTTTCTACTGTATCTGCTCTGTTGCTTTGTCTCCTTCTTTGCCTCCCTTTTAATTATTTTATATAATCCTACTTTCTTATCAACGTGTTTGCTGTACTGCTTATTTAGGGGGTTAGGCATTTGCTTCTGTGTATATAGAAACACCTGGCATTT
The DNA here is from genome assembly GCA_902729485.2 of Mus minutoides. Classification (NCBI taxonomy): domain Eukaryota; kingdom Metazoa; phylum Chordata; class Mammalia; order Rodentia; family Muridae; genus Mus; species Mus minutoides. Next base: position 311,474 of record LR750205.1, on the reverse strand, counting down.
CCTGCAGTCTATCTTTAAGTCGCATTACATCACGCTATGCACAGACACCCACGGCATCTCGTTTCCATCCCTGCATCCCAGGCCTGCTGCTCTAGTTCCCTGTACTTTACTACAGAGTGCCATGAGCCACCTGTGCTGCACTGGCAATGTGGCCTTAACCAGCCATGTTTTAAGCTCCCAACGATGACACTCAGCATTTCCCATCCCTTTGTCTGTCTCTAGATCTCTCTCTCTCTCTGCTCTCAGTTTGCTTCTTTCAGATCAATTAACTACATTTCTCTTTCAGCTTTTATATATCTGAAAAAAACTTCATTATGTCATTATTCTTTGCATATATTGTTTTAGGTGATCTTTCAGATTGTTTCTGTTCTAGTGCTTTAAAGATAAATTAACCACTGTTGTCTAGGTGGAATCGAGTCCAACCAGGGAGCTGTTGTCATGGTAACTGGACTCTATTATCACATTACATGCTGGTTTTGCCTACTTGTAAGATGTTCTTGTCATTGATTTTTAAGTTTGTGGTAGTGTGAGATTTTCTCCGGGGTGCTTTGCATGCTGAGAACTGGTTGTTCAGCATCTCTGTCAGGTTTGAGAAATGCTGATTCTAAATTTCAGTGTCTTTTCTCCTTCCCCTTGACATTGTCACACAGCTCGCTCATGTTCTCTTTGTACATCAGAATTTTCTCCATGTTTCTTTTTGTCTGTACTGTTTGCCTGTAGTTTGAACATTTGTCAGCGTCTGAGCAGCTGTAAATTGGATACAGTGTGTTTTAATGTAAATGTTGTGTTTCCATATGTAAACTTTCAGCTTGGGTTTTATGTACATCTCTCCCTAACACACTTTTCCTTACCACCCTCTTGAATATATGGAATAGAATTGTAATGTCCTCTCTGCTGATTTTAATTAGCTAGTACACAGTGTGACTCTGTCTTGGAAAAAAAAATGAAAATATGTCAACCACTTATATTTTGAATAGAAGGGGCCAGAGGGGGGGATACTCCTGCACATTGGCTAAGTCAAGTCTCACCCTCCACTGAATCTGCAAATTTCCAGCCATCCTTTAAGGGACCAACATATTGAGAGAGCCACCAATGTCATTCAGAGAACAGCCTTCCTCTGTGCTTGGAAGTCACCTTATCTAAGAACTATTTCTATGGTCTGAATAGTTATGTCCTGCCCCTATGTACCCACCTGGTTTGTTACTATAACAAAACACCTGAGGCAGCCTAACTTTATAGAGAAGAGAAGCTTATTTAACTGACAGATCTGGAGTTGAGGCATAGTGTTGGCAGGGGGCTCTATTGCACCATGGCAGGAACTCATGTGGGAAAAAGAGACCCCATAGAGAGACAGGTGTGGGAAGTCTACCATTGACCAGATAACCGTTTGTGGCTTGGCATGTAATGGGGAATCTCTTTATTAGCAGGGCCTCTCCTTCTCTGATCTTGTCTGGGGAATTCTAAGCCTTCGTATACACCTCTACCTGAGCAATGTCATGTAGCCTCAATTAGATTACAGGATCAATGTGTTTTCTCCTGATAAAATCTGAGCTTTTATTCAGCTAGCACCCAAGGTTCCTGATACTTTTCTCCATGCTAATGAGGCATTGGCCCTCAGCCAGTGACCTTTGCCCACCCTGATGTTCCCACCCTCAATCCCCCCAAGCTCTATAAGCCTGGAATCACCCCAAGTAAAGTTGATCTGCCTCCTGATAGCCGGTCCTGCTGTGGCTAGTCACCAGATGAAGGGCTTCCAAACCCCCATTTGTCATCTCTGCTCCCACAGCCCTCACGGGCTGTTTTGGTCCACGATCCACAAGAGCAGGGAGACCCACAGAAAGGAAGCTAGGGGCTAATGTCAGCTTTTTATAGCAACTCTTGTAGAAGAACACAGCAGGATCTTAACCAGACACACCTCAAAGTCCCTTCTGAGGACAGATAGTGAAAACTTACTCAAGTGAATATTAAGCCCATGTCAACATAGCTCACATGGGCACATGTGCACGTGTGCAAGCACACACACACACACATGCACACACACACACACACACACACACACACACACACACACACACAGAGTAGACTGAACAACACAAAACAGGAGAGGAAATTCCTCAGGGTAGTCATACCTTAAACTTCTGCCACTTGCTACCATTTTAAATTCTGTCTGGTTAGACATTGTCCCAACTGGATTCCTTGATAAATGTGGCTCTGCCTCAGTATGCATGCAATGTTTGGTAGACTGTTTGTTGACTGACTGGAAAATCCTCTAGTGAAAATCTAGGTCATAGCTCTAGTTCAGCGGAAGTGCAAAATGCACACTTACTTCTTTGCAACCAGCCCTAGGGGAAACCCGACCCCTTTGTTCAACTTATGTGCATCATGGGGGACTGGAGAGATTGCTCAGTGGTTAAGAGCACTGGCTGCTCTTCTGGTGGGTATGGACTCAACTCCCAGCACCCGCATAGTAGCTCACAACTGTCTATGGCTCCAGTTCCAAGGGATCTGACACCCTTGCATAGTCAGACATGGAAGCAAAACACCAATGCACATAAAAATAATAAAAAATAAAATTATTAAAAATAAAATAAGCTCCTGCTCTGGGCATGGTGGCATACACCTTTAATCCCAGCACTTGGGAGGAAGAGGCAGGTGGATTTCTGAGTTCGAGGCCAGCCTGGTCTACAAAGTGAGTTCCAGGACAGCCAGGGCTATACAGAGAAACCCTGTCTCAAAAAAACCAAAATAATAATAATAATAATAATAATAATAATAATAATAATAATAATAATAATCTCATCATGGAATGGGTCAAGTCACCACCCCACTGCACTTGATAAGCCCCATCCTGGCTGCTCCTAAGTTCAAATCAGAGTCCCCCTGCAATCCCCCCACCTCTGCAAGTGCTCTAGCAAAAAGCTACTCCTCCTGACCTTAGTTTTTCAAGACAGGGTCTTGTTATTCAGTCATGGTGGCTTTGAACTCACTGGGTAGCCCAGGCTGGCCTCCAGCTTGTGATCAGAGGGTTACGGCCTTCCATTGGTTTTTGTCTTTGGCAACTAACACACTAAGTGGCTGGTGGCACCTTGTAGCATTCCTTTGTTCAGTCTAGAATGAATGGATTAATCTGGTCTGTTTCATTGTTCCAGAGTGCCCAGGAGGAGCAAGGGCACCATGTGGTGGCAGGGGTGTTTGTGATGAAGGCATGGAAGGTACCGGAAGCTGCTCCTGCAGGGTAAGTTCCAGGATCTGCTCCACCCAGAAGTGCTGCCTCTCCCTTCCCACCTATTGATTTACCTTAATGACAAGCCCACACAAGGAGAAGCCTCTAAGAGCAACACGATTAAAAGATGAATTCTCGATGTGCAACAAAACCATCTCTCACTCTTATACCCAAATATAAAGCCTGAAGAAAGATCAGAATGACCCTCTTTGAAGACATAAAATGGGGTCACATATCTAAAGCTATCTTATGAATACGTTTAAGGATATAAGCTGTCTCTTCTCGCTGTTCTTAGTAATCATCTCTACCTCTGGGGCTGTGCTCTCCACCCTGGGCCAAGCAGGGGCATGGGGCCATTAAGAAATTCTTTATCTAACAAAAAGGACTCCTGTCAGTTTCAAATTGTAGAGGAATGAAACACAGGCCCTTCTGCTGGAGATTGAGTTCAGCCACCTTCACAACAGAACTGGAAGTGGTTTTGTTTCATCCTTAGGTGAAATTGTCGTGGGTCTGCGGGCTCTTACTGTCTATTTATATCATTGGGTGGACAGTCAGCTTCCTCTATAGGGCTCTAGACTCTTAGCCAAAGAAAATTAAAAAAAAAAAAAAAACACTACCTTGGTGACAGTGGGAGTGGGGGGTGTCTCTGACTCTTTATCCTGCTCTTGGGACCCTTTTCCTCCTACTGGGTGCCTCATTCAGCCTTGATTTGAAGATTTATGCCCAGTCTTACTGTATTTTGTTATGCCGTGTTTGGTTGATAGTCACTGGCAAGGCCTGCTCTTTTCTGAAGGGAAACAGAGGAACAGTGGACCTGGGAAGGGGGGAGGTTAGGGAGTGCGAGAAGGGAAACTGGGCAGGATATGTTTTTAAAAGTTTGATTAAATAAAATTAAAAAACAAAATTCATGTGTGCATTATGACATACATGAAGACTTCACGGGACTCAGGAGAGAAAGACCCAGAGGAAAGACATTTGAGAAGCAAACACTGGCCAGATGGCCAGTGAGTTGTCCAGAGGCTTTCTGGGTAGCACACAGGAGTCACCTGGGATGACCTTGGATCTGACGTCATCCGCCTGTGTTTTGCAGGCAGGCTTTCGTGGAACAGCCTGTGAAACCTGTACTGCTGACGGCGTTTTTGGGCCCAATTGTTCAGCAGGTGAGTCTGACTGGAGGGTTTAAAGAGATGGTGACGTTGTTACTTAGTTGTGGTCTTTAGATTTCCAGCCTTCAGAAATATATGGATTTGTGTCTTAGCTTTCCATTGCTGTAACAAAGAGCATGAAGCTGGAACTTTAGTGAGAGAGAAGGTTGGTGCAACTCAGTTTGGGGGCAGAAAGTGTGTATGCGCCACATTTTCTTTATCCACCCATGTGTTGATGGACAGCTAGGCTGGCTCCACTTCCTCACTATGGAGTGAAGCTGCAGGAAACACAGATATGCAAGTGTCTCTGAGGTAGGACATGGAGTCATTTGGGACCATGCCTGGGAGAGATATAGCTGGGCTATATGATACATCTAGCGAATGGTTTTGGTTTTGGTTTTAAAGAACATCTATAAACACATATAGACATTCAACCCCATAAGTTCTTTGCCATGATTCATAATACATTTCACCTACAGCAGAGGGAGGCATCCTCGTTCTCATCCACGGGTTGTTCTGATGTTGTTGTTGTATTTGTTTTCAACTCATTCACTTCACATCCAGCTCACTGCCCCCCTCCTGGTCACCCCCTCCCACAATCCTTCCCCCCATCCCCTCTTCACCTTCTCCTCTGAGTGGGTGGGGACCCCCCCTTGGGATCCCCTCACCCTGGCTCTTCAAGTCTATGAGGCTAGGCACATCCTCTCCCTCTAAAGCCAGACAAGGCAGCTCAGCTAGAAGAACATATCCCACAGACAGGCAACTTTTGGGATAGCTTCCAGCTCCAAGTGTCCAAGTCCCACATGAAGACTAAGCTGCACATCTCCTACATATGTTCGGTGAGACCTAGTTCCAGCCAGTATATGTTCTTTGGTTAATGGTTTATTCTTTAATAGTCCCAAGGGTCCAGGTTAATTGGCTCTTTTGGTCTTTCTGTGGGGTTCCTATCCCCTTCAGGACCCACAATCCCTCTCGATATTCTTCCAAGCTCCATCCACTGTTTGGCTGTGCGTCTCTGCGTCTGAGTCAGCTGCTGGATAGAGCCTCTCAGAGGACAGCCATGCTAGGCTCCTGTCTGCAAGAATAGCAGAGTATCGTTAATAGTGTCAGGGGTTGGTGGTTGCCCATGGGATGGGTCTCAAGCTAGGCTGGTTATTGGGTGGCCATTCCCTCAGTCTCTGTTCCATCCCCCATGCCTGTATTTCTTGTAGAAGGGATAAATTTTGGGTAAAAACTTCTGTGGGTGGGTTGGTGTCCCTATTGCTCTGATGGGATTCCTGCATGGCTACAGGAAGTGGCCTCTTCAGGTTCCATATCCCCAGTGCTGTGAGTCACAGCTAAGGTGACCCCATTGATTCTTGGCCACCTCCTTTATCCCAGCTCTCTATCTCTTCCTGGGGATGCCCCCCCCCATCTCCCTGTCCTTGTCAATTGTAGATTTTCATTCATTATCATGGCCATCTGGCCTTCTCTCCAGTTCCTCCCCACACCTGATCCTGAGCCCACCCCCCCCACACACACACACATTCTTCTCCTCATCCCTCCCAACCCAGCTCCCTCCCTCCATCTGCCTCTTACAACTATTTGAAGTGGGCTTCAAGCATCTTTGCTTGGGCCCCTTCCTTCTTGTTTAGCTTCTTTGGGTCTGTGGGGTGTAGCATGGGTATCTTGTATTTTATGGCTAATATCCACTTATCACTGAGTACATACCATGTGTGTGTGTCCTTTTGGGGACTGGGCTACCTCACTCAGGATGATATTCTCAAGTTGCATCCATGGGGTTGTTGAAGGCAAGAGCTAATTGTACTTTCTCTCTAGCAGCTTGTATAATGTTACTGCTAACACGGCTGTTGTTAGCCAGATAATTAATGTGTGAACAAATGAATGAATGACCCCATTCTCCTGGCCTAGAAGCACAGTTTCATGGGGTAGCAGATAAAAGGCTTAGAGCCAAGGCTTAGACCCTGGCAGAGCTCTTGCTCCAGGGTCGCTAGCTGCAACAACTAGATAAATGGGTCTCTGTGCGTTTCTTACCTATAAAAGCAAATAATATCGCCATCTCTGGGAGTGCCTCATGAGACAGAGCCTGATGATTGTTAGGCTGCCATCGTTATTCTTGTTATCAGTTTCTCCTGATCCTAAATGTTCCTCTATGCTTGGCTCTACAAAGACTATACTAGCAGAAGCAAATAAAAACCATGTCTTGGTATTCCGCGTATTTTTAACATTCACACTGCTTTAAGGGATAGCAGCTAAAACATAACCCACTGAGTAGAAATGGCATGCTTCTATTGCCTTCTACGTGGCTCCTTCCCTACCACAGTCAACTAGAAATTAAACTATACAAACTAGATCAATACTCAAGTGGGAAAGGGAGAAGCGAGCACCCGGCACCCCAGAAAAGCTGAGTGATTGTGTGGGAATGAAAAGCTAGGATGAAAACAAGCCACGGAACCTCCATAATATGACCATTGGTGGCTGATACACACCAATGGCAGAACTCCCAAGCATTCCCAAGTGACAGAGGATATGCTTCATATCTGTGCCCCGCAGAAAGCAAAGGCAAAATGGATGAACACGGTTCGGACCCCAGTTGTCTCTAATAAATGAAATTTTATACACTTATTTATTTAAATGAATAAAATGTATCATTTATTCTTATTACATTTTTTTAAATTAGCATGTGTGTTTATGTGTGTACATACCACACACATAAACCATATACGGAGGTTAGAGGACAAACTGCTGAGGTCAGTTCTCTCCTTCTGGGGATTGAACTCAGGTCGTCAGGCTTGGCCTCTAGTACCTTAACCTGTTGAGCCATCTTGCCGACCCCAAACTCTAAATTGTTAAGAGAATTAAGCCTAAAAAGAGAGCCAGGAAAAAGTTCTTCAAGCTCTAGATCTCAATAGAACTTCCTGTGATATTTTCCTTATGTGTACTGTCCAGCTTAGCATCCACGGGCCACATGTGGCCCCTGAGCTCCTGAAGTGGAGCTAAAACATCTGAGGAACTGAATTTTAATTTTTAGTTCACTACCGAATTTAAGTAGTAATAGCCAAATGTGGCCAGTGAGTCTCATATTGGACCAAACACCTTCATGCATCATGAATAAGCCTGAGTCTCGAACCAATGCCAAATGCTGTGTGACTTAAGGTAGCCTTCCTCATTATGAAACAGGACTTCTATCTACTTCCTGGGGCTGACAACACAGCCAGGCTCTTAGTGCATCCGTGGAAGCACACACTGAGTGGGTGAAGGAAATAGCAAATCACGGCCTATGGTCATTTCCCATGGGCAAGACCCAAGGACTCAGAAACTCTTCCAGCCAGGTGCCTGTTGTGTACTGGCCATGTCTCATCCACTGCAGTGCTGGTCCAGCAGGTGGCGCTCCTGTCTAAAAGAGGCCCAGCTATACTGGGCGTCATCTATTTCTTTTAAGATTTATTTATTTATTTAATGTATATGAGCACGCTGTCTTCAGACACACCAGAAGAGGGCATCAGAGCTCATTACAGATGGTTGTGAGCCACCATGTGGTTGCTGGGATTTGAACTCGGGACCTCTGGAAGAGCCAGTCAGTGCTCTTAACCCCTGAGCCATCTCTGCAGCCTGGTATCATCTATTTTTAATGCTGACTTTTCCCTGCTGCCAGGATGCTCCCTTACCAGGCTGTTTATAGGTTAGAGATGATTCAGAGCTACGTCAGCCTGTCAGCAGATGGCTTTCATCTTTGCTGCCAGGGCCAGAGCTACTCAGCATCTTGTTCTCATCGAGAGTCCAATACAAAACCCACTTTCTCTATGTAAGCCCCTAAATCAACCCACATCCCCATATTGTTGGTGTCATCCTACTGTGCCTGGCAGGGAACAGAAAGGTTTCCCACCCATAATCTCAAATCCTCAGTTGATGCCTTGTTGAGCTAACATCAGGAGGTTACACTAGGCTGTGTGCTTATTATAGAGTCAGAGGGTTTAACTGAGGTGTCTGACCCATGGTGAGCATGCACCATGCATTAGACACAAAACAGGCGAAGCGTTTCTCTGAGTGATCAGTGAGGTCCCTACCCCAAGGAGCAGGAAATGTGATTAATGATCGTGCTGTGCAGTGCATGGCCTTTACAGGATTCTATAAGGATGCAGGAGAGAGAGAGAGAGAGAGAGAGAGAGAGAGAGAGAGAGAGAGAGAGAGAGAAACTGGACATGTCACAGGGGGCTAGGCATCATTCCTTTGGCTGAAATGGCCAAGGTTTTAGCTATTTTAAAAGTCACACCACCCAAGTTTCACATTTCTCTAGAGGACTGCTAAGAACAACTCACATTGCACCAAGGGCTTTAGGTGACCAGCTGGGAATCCCTTGGCCCCTTGCTTCTCCTTCCCAAGGACACTTCCTTGACAGGAGTCAAGGGCTTCAGAGGTGGCTTGTGCCTGCCAGTTAAGCCAGTGCAGAATGATAGGACACAGCAGAAAGCTGATGCCAGAGTGGTTGGGGCTCACAGCTCACAGCAGGAAGAGCAAGCTTAACAAGTACAGCGCCAGCTAGCACGTGGGACCATTCAGTCTTCCCACTAGACCCCACCCCCACGTCACCACCATCTTCCACTGGCTATATGGAAGTACAGAACACTAGTCATCACCTTGTCCCAAGGTTCTGGCTTCTCTGCCACCCTAAAGTGAGATGTCATTACTAGTCACCTGTGTTTGCATGCCCCTGCCTGCTGCTGGGCAGAAAGTGGGTGAATATTGTTTAATTGAATTGAGTGGCATCTCTTTATTACAATCTACATAAGAATGCTCTCTGCTGGGATCCCAACTCACTCCAGTCAGTTCTACACTTAGCTTGAGTTTTCTCCAGAGCTTGGCTCTTCCAAATGCTGCAACCATTGTAGGTACTGTTGTGCTTTTCTCAAACAAAACAACAGTAACAACAAAAACAACAACAAAAACAACCACCAGGATTTAAAGATGGCTGTGGCAAATCAAGAGCTTCAGCTCTCTGAGCAAGCACTTGCTAGTTAACTCCCATTTTTTCCATTGCGAAAGTGAGATTAATAATGTCACCTGCCTCATGCCGCATTAAACCTAAAAATGCCCGAGAGAACAAGTGGCCAGTAAAGGCAAGCACAGGTCCAGTCTTGAGCAAGGAGAGAAAGGGACATACCTCAGAGGCAAAATTGAACAAGAAAAGAAATAGCTTGATCAAGTATTAAATCAGCGTATTAGCTTTTTAGGGCCAATGTAACAAGGCGGCTCAAACTTGGTAACTTGTTCTGAAAGCTGAAAGTTCAGAGTCAAGGTGTTGGCAGAGTTTACTCCTTTTAGCATTTTCTTTCTCCATCCTTGCTGGAGCCCAGAGGAGCAAAGAGTCTGCTTTGGGACTCCTGGGATGGCACCATAGAAGTGAGATGTCCTTGAAGGATGAGGGGGACCTCACCTGCCACACCAGAGGGATGTAGAGAAGCCAACGCACAGGGTGCATGAGGATACACTGTGTATGAGGACACACTGTGTGCATGGGGACACACAGGGTGCATGAGGACACACTGTGTTCATGGGTGCAGGACTCACAGGGTGCATGAGTGTAGGACACACAGGGTACATGTGTGAGGGATGAGAGGTGAGTGAGTTAGGATGAACCTGCTCCTTCCCCCTGCGGTGGTCTTCAGGAAGCCTGTGCCCACCCCGCCTCTTCCTGGCCTGCTCCCATTGGTGCACAGGATGGTAACATTTATCACACTGTGCTGTGATTGGCTATTTCCTTCCAGGCGCTCTTTGAGGTTGGAAATTTTACTACTACAGTATTCTAAGTTTGCTGGCTACATTACAAAGATGAAAGGAAACAAGCAGGAGTCATCTTATACACTTAGAAATCAAATGTGTAAAAATACAAGAGTGGACCGGCTGGCGACAAACTGGAGACAGTGCACTAGAACGCTTCAGCAACAGTGGCTTCTAGAGGAAGCCGGGAAAGGACCTGAACAGGGATAGGGCCAGTGAGGCAACAAACAGGATGTCCAAGACGGAGATTGCTCTGACTGCCCTGGTGGGTCCAGCGTGGGTGGAGGAGGTAACCATAGAGACAGCAGCGTGAGAAGAACTTGGCACTTCACATGAAAGTGGAGAAAAGGGTCTTGAATCTAGAAACATGGGATTCTTGTAGAACAGCCTTATTGCGACTTTGATTTTAATCTAATGGGACATTTTGTCCCCCAGAACCGTCGAATGCATTTGGATCTTCAGGACTGTTTGTCACAGCAGCAACAGAAACCTCATACTCTGTGCATTGTGGGAGTCTTGGCTTCAGTATGCTGCTGGCTGGCTTGATAGTGAACTGTGTAACAGATGAGCCACCAGCTGGCTGCGGAAGCGTTGACCATTTATGTGAAAGGCCCTTCATTTGTCAACCCTGACCTATCACTGGGCTGAGAAGCCATCCATTTTGAGGAGAAACTAGGGCAGAGTCTTGCTGAGCCCGGCTGTGTTTCGTTTCTACTCCTTGCACTGCCTTCAACGTGCAAGAAGATTTGCTTACAGAGATATCAGCCACCCACAGGGACAGCCTCACGGGGAAGCTCTCTTCTTCATACAAAGATACTAAGTCAATTCTGCTGTCAGGTTACCCAAGGGTGTAGCAAACAGCTCAGGAGAAAAGAGAAGCCCAGGGTCCATGATGATACCAAGCAAGCTTTAGATCCATGTCCTTACTTAGTGCTCAGTTAGCCTTGGAACCCTTGTCTGCCTTACACACTGAAAATCCCAACTGGGATAAGCCAGGACTTAAACTGGGTTCTCTGAGAGTTTCCTCTACCTCATGGAGAGAGAGAGAGAGAGAGAGAGAGAGAGAGAGAGAGAGAGAGAGAGAGAGAGAGAGAGAAAGGCTGTCTGTCTGAGACCGTTACCCTTCCAGGATCTTAAGAAGAACCCCTATCAGATGATGACTGACCCTCATTTTCTGCCCACAGTGTGCAGTTGTGTTCACGGTATGTGCAACAGCGGGATCAGTGGTGATGGAACTTGTGAATGCTTGTCTGCATACAGGGGGCCCAGGTGTGACAAGCGTAAGTGTTTCTTCACCAACTACACCAAACCAAAGAGGTGCTGGGATGTGTTTTTCTCTCCTGTTTGTTTCTGGGGCTCCACTGGAGGTGATGGACTGTCAAATGTTTCATAAGAGGAAGCCGAAAACTAAGCAAACATTGTAAGAAGCGCTAAAGAGCAGGGGGGAGGGGGGAGGCAGTGGGTGGATGATTGGCAAGAGCTGTGCTGTAGGGATGCTGAGCAGGAGGCAGCATGCAGGGCAGGGTACGGAGGGAAGTATTCAGGCTGGGAGGACAACAGGGGGCCATGGCAGTAGACAGTCCATAAAGGAGACAAAGTACCGCCTCAGTTATAAAAACTCACTAACAAATGCAGACAGTAGAAACAGGGTCTCCAAAGCCACGTGACTTACCCAGGGGCACAGAAATGACAACTAGAAATGAGGAGCAATCCATGGGAAATTATTTACAATCTATGACGCTAGGTCCGGTTAGAAGATGAAGAGCAGGAGTGAGTGGAATGATGGGAGCTGACCTTAAAGATGAGACCGGTGCACCCCGGGTGCACAGCCCAGCAGTCATCCCACTGAGCCCTGAGGACAGCAGCAACCTCAGAAGCACGAGAGGCACCCCACTGAGCGCTCTGCCCTGCAGCCCAGAGCCACTCCTGCCTGCTACACTGTACTGCTCGCGCCCTCTACTGGCAAACCTTAATTCTGTCTAGAAAAGAGAAACTCCCTTTTGACCGACCTCCCTGTTAAAGGCCTCTCCTCTCAGTTCTAGCTCAGCCAATGGCAAAGCAGTTTCCACAAAGTGAATTGAAAGCTGAGATGATTTTTAAAATAATCAAAATGGTCATATTTAGCCCATGACACCAAGATCACTCAACCGACCCTCTGGATTATAGTCTCCCATGGGGGAAAAAAATTAGAACAGTTTGGATTCCACACAGGACAGACTCATTAGAAGCCCAGGGTGTGTATGTACATAGACCAGTCAGCCTCTGTCTTCTCTGCAGAGAGCACAGCCCTGAACCGCCAGTTCACACTAACCCCAGGTGGGGGTGCTGTCCTCCCTGTGACCTTAGCTAGCCTCTGTCCACCCAATACCACCCATCACCGCCCAGTAGACCTGTGAAAAAACCTTCTCAGTAAGACAGGGATCCAGTCTAGAAAGCTTCCCATGGAAGGACTGTCAAATTTGCTTCCAGGTGAAATGTAATTTTTGTCGAACCAAAAGATAAACAAAGACTGGGACCAATAAATAAATAAATAAACAAACAAACAAATAAAAGAAATTCTCATGGCAGGCATACTTTTTTCATTTCAGGAGAATTTTTTAAAAATAGAACTAAGAGCAAATAATGCCCAGAATCAGACATGAAAAGCAGCACTAACCACAGAGCAAGAACCCACAAGTAACTGCGCTAACACACACACACACACACACACACACAGCCAGGCGGAAGTCAAGTGGCAGCTCTGGAGGGTGCTTCTGTTTGGTTTTGATTTCTTGCCCGTTCTATTCCTCCATTTGAAAATGGATTATGACTATCTATGGGCAAACAGGGATGACAGTAAAGGTGTGGGTTCCTACTAGCTAAGGGAGAAGAACCTACCAACTATAACACAGACTTACAGCGTGATGCTGTGGCCCCACATCTAGGAATTTACTGTGAAAAGGGAGAGGGCTGAGAAGGGTTAGATAAGAACTTATAGACCAATAAATCCACGGCATAGCATTTGTAAGAGAAAACAAGCTGGAAATAACCTGAATGTTGAGCTTGGGTAAATAAATTTTGGTAGATCCTAAACTAGTTAAGTTAATGCCAACTTCTATATGAAACAAACAAACAAACAAGCAGTCCCAAAGGTCTGACATTATGGTTCTCAGGCCATAAAGCAGGATACCACATCAAAGCCATGAGCTACTTTTGGATTATTTAAGTTGTTGGGAGAAACATGGAGACTGAAAGATACACCTGTCCAATGCCATAAGACTTGCTAGCCTGGATCAGTTCATAATTTCATATGAGATCACGCTACATTTTTTTCCATGACACAGTATCTTTGCATAGCTGCCCTGTAGTGGCTGTTGTGGTTAAAAGTAAGTTCCAGGACAGTGGAGAGGACTCTGCATCTCAGAGTACTTGCTGTGTCAGCACAGGGACCTGAGTTTGAATACCCAGAACCCGGTGTGGCTTGTGCGCATAGAACTCCAGCACTGTAGGACCCAAATACAGGAAGATAGCTGAGGCTTACCAGCTAACAAGCCAAGCTCCAGGTTCAGTGAGAGGCCCGATTTCAAAGGAATAAGACTTCATAGCAAGTTTAAAGCCAGCCTGAGTTGGTTCCACAAGATCCTTTCTCAAAACAAAACAAAACAAAACAAAAAGCAATCACAATTAGTTTTCACTTTATGTGTGCTATATTTTAATAATTATTGCCCTAAGCCTTAAAACGTTTTAATAAAAGGCTTGCATAACTGGCCATCCTGTTAACGGGAGTACTTCAATACTGTCTACGCAGCCATCCCTGAATGTGCAGCCTTGCTCTGCCCAGAAAACTCCAGGTGCTCACCTGCCAGCAAAGATGGAACCAAACTCCAATGCAAATGCCTTCCCAATTACGAAGGGGACGGCAAGAACTGCAAGCGTGAGTGGAACCCACCCTGTCTGTGTTTCTGTGTGATCTACAAAAACCCTGGGGTGGAAAGTCTAGTCTTGGAAACATGGCAGATCCCCTTCTGTTATCAAGCACATGTAGACATTATATCACCACGGTATGTGGAATTACAATTTCTGGCATTCCTTTGTGAATAGGTTCAGTAGAGCAGGGTGGCCAGATGGGATGAAAGTGTGTGTTCCCATCTGAACACTACTACCTTTGTGCCCGTGATGCGTTTCTCTCTCACTCTCTCACTCTCTCGTTCTCTCTCTCTCTCTCTCTTCCATCTCTGAGAACGCTAAGTACCTCTCTCCCCTCCTTGTCTCTCAAGCCATCAACCCATGTTTAAAAAACGTCTGCCACCCTCACGCAAGTTGTTCCTACCTGGGACCGAATCGGCACAGTTGTGTATGCCAAAAAGGCTACCAAGGGGATGGTCAAGTGTGTCTGCCAGTGGACCCCTGCCAAACCAACTATGGAAACTGCCCTACAAAGTCTACAGTGTGCAGATATGACGGGCCTGGACAGGTGAGCTTGGGCCCAGTGCATGGAGCTGGTGTGTCCAGAAATAGGGAAAAGCATTCAAATAAGCCAGACCACTGGGCACGCGTAGTTTTCAGGTCTTCCTGTTCCTGACTCCCATGCTCAGTTTGGTCTTCCTCTCTAGGCAGCCCTCACTGGGCTCAGGGCTTGATCACAGGTCTTCCCTACCCTATGTACCCTCTAAACTCACATTCTCCCTACCCCCCAAGTCAAAACCTAACTGCCCTGTGTTCTCTCCTAACCCTAGCCCATGTGGTGACTGACAAAATATGTACAGAATACATTAGACTAGTTTAGTTCAACCAAACTCATATGAATGCAGTCCACCTTCAAGTCTCTGTTCTTGGTAATGTCTTTTTAGATTAAGGGGGCTCTAGAAGCCCAAAAGGATGGGGACTGGGCAAAAGTCAGCAGCAACAAGCTGTGAGGCCTGAGGGTATCATGGGTGAGGCATTGAATTATGCTATAACCTTGACTGACAAAAGGTTGTCCTGGCCTGGAGAACTTTATTGAGGAGATGAGTCAAAGGAGCCCTGACCCCTGTCCCCTGTCCTCTGTCCCCTGTCAGACTTTGTCTATCCAGTATTTAATGGATGTTGACTGTGGCTATGACTACACATCATGTCCATATTGCTGCCCAGGATGAAGAAAAAGGTCATTGAGTAGCCTAAGCCCTCAGGGTTTCCCTGGTTAGAATGTTTTCTAATTCTGCAGAGAATATGCTATATCTTTCCTCTGAGGAGTAAAGGTATCATACAATATTCTCCATATAAATTTCTGAACCAGGTTTGCATAAAAATTCAAAGGACTAAAAATTCACTTTCTCAGTAAGCAGGCCTTTGTGGGAAGATCCATCTTAGGCCATGAATGTCAGAACTTGGAAATAAGACTTAATGCACTCTTTGTATATATAAAAATGGCCCCCAAGGCAGACTTTGAAGGTGTGGGAAGCCTCTGCTTTTCATAGAGAAGCAGGACATTGCATCTTGGTGCTGTGAATATTTTATGCTGCATCATTCTTTGCTGGCTTGGGTACATCTCAGGATTCCTGACCTCTAGCATCTCCATTCTCTTCTTCCAACAATGCAGAGTTTCTCTAGACATTGTCCAGAGCTCTTCCTCTGCTGAAAACCGTTTCCTAGAGGAATAGTGCCCTGCTGTCTGCATGCCAGCCTCTATTGACTTATAAGTCATCTAAGGGGAATTATGTGTGGGGTTAAGATTCAGAAGAAAACAAAAACAAAAATCCAAATTTTACATACAAGGCATTTAAGCTTTCTAATAGGGAAGATATACAACCACCATTTCAATCTCTAGAAACTTTGACAAGTGCTTTGGGTAAGCCCACAATTGGTCTTGCTAGTGTTAGTTTTTGTGGAGGATATACATATGTGTTAAAGAATAGCAGCTAATTCGGGTCCAATTTGGTTTTCTCTCTCCATCTCTAAAAGTCTCACTGCGAGTGTAAAGAACATTACCGAGATTTTGTACCTGGAGTGGGGTGCAGTATGACGGACATCTGTGAATCAAAAAACCCATGTCATAAGAATGCGAACTGCAGCACAGTCTCACCAGGCCAAACCCAGTAAGTCTTCTCTCGGTCTCACTAGATGTTTCCCAGATGATGAAAGTGGGAACTAGTCAACATGCTAAGTTCCTTGAAGGAGAGAAAGCATTTCCCAATCAGCCCTGTATCTACTCCATTCCAGGTAGTTGCAGCAAGGAGAATAGTAATTGCTTCATAGATCTGTTTAATCAATGAGTAAGTCACTAGGTATTTTCTTCCTGGTAACGATGAGAATACTCTGAGCACTGGCTTAGCCTGATACTAGAGCTTAAATGAACAGAACCAAAAAGAAACATTCATGGACAGTGATTGTGAAATATATAGAATAAGATTTGGAAAAGTAAATAAGTGTGAGATGTATTTCCTGCACACCAAGGTTCAGAAGAGGTTTACCATGAGGAAAAACATTTGTGTGCAAATTCCCAAGGCAGGGGTAACTCGCACTGTGGGAAGAGAATTGTGAGTAGAGTTTAAAGATTGGAGGTTACACTGAACATGGTAATCCACACCTTTAATCCCAGCACTTGGTAGTCAGAGGCAAGCAGATCTCTGCGAGTTTAAGTGAAAACCTTGTCTATATAGAATGTTCCAAGGTGATCTGGGTGACTTAATGAGATCTTGTCTCAAAGAAAGGAGAGAAGTGGGGGAACAAAGGTTGGCTGGTTGTGGTTGGTTGGCTGGTTGTAGATGGTTGTGGTTGGTTGGTTGGTTGGTTGGTTGGTTGGTTGTGGTTGGTTGGTTGGTTGGTTGGTTGGTTATGGTCAGTCGGTTGGTTGGTTTGTCAGTTTGTTAGTTGATTGGTTGGTTGGTTAGTTGGTTGGTTAAATCAAGAACTCTAAGCAGGCCCTTGGATAGGGGGCACTACCTGTCTGTGCACACAGTAAAATGATGTCTGCTCCATATAGCTGCAGTGACAATGACATGAGGAAATGTTTCTGTGCAAACTCTGAGCAGGGGTGTAGTGTTTTCATCAGGGATAGAACAGAAGCTACAAGCTACATCCTTCAACGCTCAGACCACCTCTGCACCACTTAGTTCCCACGGTTATCATCCTTTGTGAAGGACTCCTGTCTCCTTTGTGAGCTCGAAATCATGATTACATTGAATCCTAAAACAGTTTTCTGCTTCCTGAGACCAGCCACTTCAGAAGCATATGAATGATGAAAAATAAGTTTGGGCTTATTCCTTCATAACTGGGTCTTCAGTGTGCAGATCTTTTCCCCAGCTGAATTTGAGAATCCTCACACTTCCTGTAGATAAGTATACTAGATGTGGATGGAATGCCAGGCTTGGGTATTAGGATCCCTGTGCTTCATCATAACTCCACCACTTAACTCCCATGAATTAATGGTTCTTAAGCCATAAAGTGGGGAGAATTGTACCTCCTATCACAGCTGTCATGAGGACCAAATGAAATTACTTTCATCTTCCCTTGGGCAGAACCTTACACAGAAAGAACACACACCAACTAACCACAACTGTGAACTGAAGTATACATGCCTACAAAACACATGTGAATGTATGTACACCTCTTCCTTGAAGTCTAAGGAAGTAGAGAGATAAATAAAATATCATGTTCATTTTACCACTCCACTAGGAAGTCTGAGTAGCTCTCCTTACATAATCTCTCTCCTTCATGTTCAGAGAGATATAAAGATGAAAACAAAATAACATAACAGTGAATTCTTCTTCCAAACTTGTATCTAGGGTGTTCCACATAACTAACAACAAGTTTTAGGAGCATGTATGCCATGTATAGACCTTCCTTTTCTCTTCCTCCTCCACAGGAAAACAAATAGTCTTAGTTAGGGTTTACTGCTGTGAAGAGACACCATGACCAAAGCAACTCTTATAAAGAAGGATAACATTTAGTTGGGGTTGCTTACAGGTTCAAAGATTCGGTCCATCATCATCAAGGCAGGAGCATGTCAGCTTCCAGGTAGGCATGGTACAGGAGGAGCTGGGACATCTTGTTCCAAAGGCAAACAGGAGAAGACTGGCTTTCAGGCAGCTAGGACAAGGGTCTTAAAGCCCATGCCCACTATGACACACTTCCTCTAACAAGGCCACACCTACTCCAACAAGGCACACTACCAAATAGTGCCACTTCCTGGGCCAAGCATATTCAAACTACCACACAAATAATCTTCACTTAAAAGAGGCTAGATAGAAAGTCTGGCCAGGTGAGACTAATTAAAGGTGAAGTCATTGACCTTTGGACAATATACAATAGTTGACCTGAATAAAAGGATTCATTAAGCTTAAGTCTCAAAAGGCAAATTTCTTCAGAATCTCAAACCAATACTGTTAGTCACAGAAGGCCACCCAATTGGAAAGAAGGGGTTCAAACATGGGTTTAACCACTCAGCCACTAGGGTGACCTGGGAGAAGCCTGAACTCTAAACACAATCTCCTCACCTGACAAGAGAGCATACGATCACCTCCCTGTGAAGAGCTACATATTTTTACTCTCAACATTATTTTTATTATTACTAAAAAAAAGAGCAAATGGTGTCATTCTTGTGATGGGTATCACTTTCCATTTTATTGCTCAGGAGGGTTAGGAAGTGAGGAGCAATAGAGGAGAGACACTTGCTCTTATATAATTGATCTTGGCTGAAAAGAAGCTGAGCCAGGCTAAGCCAGACTGAAAAGGCAGAGTGAAAACATTAAGTTCCCATTCTGACCACACAAGAGTATAACCAACAGTAGTGAGTGTAAGAGACATTCTGGATCAAGGGTCAGGTCCTTCTTGTTCGTTGCATCCTCATACAGTAGAAACAGGGCTAGCATGGGCTCTGAGGTCCCTTTCCTAAGTGTTAATCCCATTGGTGAGGCTCTACCTTATAACCTAACATGTCCCCAGTTCCTAGCATAGCACTCTGGAGATTAGGATTTCAACATAAGAATGTAAGGACAACCTATCAGTCTGGAGCACTGCTCTGTGCCGTGATGCTCTCCACTGCATGCCTCCTGCCTTCTCTTCCACTTGGAACATCCTCCAACTGAATGGTACACCTGCTTCATCTGAGTTGGACACACATACAGATCCTTTGATGCCAGTCTGGAGTCTCCTCCCCCAGGGGCAACACTCTCCATCCTCCACTACAATCTTTCTCCGGAGCTACTGATACACTTCTCTAGTACTCATAGACCAGCTCTGAGATGAGCACTTGGCATACCTCGAGGCTGTGTGATCTTCACTGAGATATGTAACCTCTCATATGCAAATTAATATGTAAAATGGAGTGGCTGGAGAGATGGATCAGCAAGCACATGCTGTTCTTGCAAAGGACCCAAGTGCAGTTCCTAGCACACATGTCTGACAGCTCACAACTACCCATAACTCTTGCTCCAGGACATCTGAAACCTCTGGCCTCTTCAGACATTTCCCTCAAGTATACACACACACACACACACACACACACACACACATACACGTGTGCGAGCACATACACACACACAAAATTTAGACACTTGAGCTAGAGAGATGGCTCAGTGTTTAAGAGCACTGACTGTTCTTCCAAAAGTCCTGAGTTCAAATTCCAGCAACCACATGGTGGCTCACAACCATCCATAATGAGATCTGACACCCTCTTCTGGTGAGTCTGAAGACAACTACAGTGTAGTTAGATATAATAATAAATAAATATTAGGGCCAAAGAGGTCCTGAATTCAATTCCCAGAAACCACATGATGGCTCTCAACCATCTATACAACTACAATGTACTCATATACATAAAATAAATAAATAAATCTTTTTAAAAAATTAGACACTTAAAAGCAATTTAATAGAGCTAAGTATAGATCTCATCTCATATAGTTGCTATGTGACTAATGCCTGGCCTATGAGTTATCAATAAGTACTAGTTATTACAATTGCTACTGATTTCTTTTGTTGTTGTTGTTTTTGCTTTTGTTTTTTGAGACAGGGTTTCTCTGTGTAGCCCTGGCTGTCCTGGAGCTCACTCTGTAGACCAGGCTGGCCTTGAACTCAGAAATCCGCCTGCCTCTGCCTCCCAAGTGCTGGGATTAAAGGCATGTGCCACCATGCCCGGCTTGCTACTGATTTCTATGTTCAACTAGAATACAACTACATCCTATTCACCTTTCCTGTAAGCATTTGTCACTGGCTGAACCAATGGGATGAATGAGTGCTTGGAGCAACACATGAATCAGTGAAGGAAAGGGAGAAATGAAGGAAGCAAGTGGTGTAAGTCTCCTGGAAACCTATGCTAGCTCAGCTCCCACAGTTACCAATGTCAACCAATAACACAAAATGCAAATAGCTATATGTGCTTTTAAAGCCTTAAGAGATGTTTATACTCAATAAAAACAAAATAAAACATTAAAAAAAACCCCTATGCATCAAAGAGGCTAGGTTCTGAATGCACCACGGAAAACTGAGAATACTCAAGTCAGAAAACAGTCCCCAAACGACTTGGACTTGGGCCTGAGGTTTAAAGTAAAAATTAAAAATATTTATGTCTCCTACATTCCTCGACGCTGAGGCCATTGAAACAGGATTCTCACTTCACATGAACCAGACCACTGGCCTCATAAGGACTTGGAGAGAGCAGGATCTTCAGTAGCTGGCCAAGAGACATCGAGTCCTGGCGGCTGTCTTCAGGTTAAGCCTATGTGATTGGTACTGAGACTTTAAATCTCCACAGTAAGGACTGTACCACCCCAAAGAGTTCAGGTCCTCGGTAAGCTCCTGCATCCTAATTAGTTGGTGCTGTACTTAACAATCAGAAAACGGCCAATAGGAAAAACAGTCAGAGGAAAACCGACCGACCATAATGCCTTTTAAAAGAAAGCATGGTGAGGAATTTATTGTACAATGGTATCAATTTGGAAAGCTGAGGCAGGAGGATTGAGAATTGGAGGCTAGCCTGGACTACATAGTGAGATCCTATTTAAAACATATCTCAGTTTAATGCTTCTGGGGTTTGTGGCAGGCGGCAGGTACCCAAGTCTTGCATATTACTCTGTAAGGGAAAAAGATCAGGAGGGTTGAAACATGCTGCTAACAGGTTTCTCTTCGGAGGAAATCCCCTTGAGACTCAGTGAAGGCTGGACTGGAGAACAGAACAAAAATAGCAGAAAAAAAGAACAAGGAAGGAAGGAAGGAAGGAAGGAAGGAAGGAAGGAAGGAAGGAAGGAAGGAAGGAAGAAAACAGCTAAAGGATCACTGCTGTGCTCCAGGCTCTCACTGCTGTGCTCCAGGCTCTCACTGCCGTGCTCCAGGCTCTCACTGCCATGCTCCAGGCTCTCACTGCTGTGCTCCAGGCTCTCACTGCCGTGCTCTAGGCTCTCACTGCCGTGCTCCAGGCTCTCACTGCCGTGCTCCAGGCTCTCACTGCTGTGCTCCAGGCTCTCACTGCTGTGCTCCAGGCTCTCACTGCCGTGCTCCAGGCTCTCACTGCTGTGCTCCAGGCTCTCAGAGGTTTATCCTTATGCACAGCTGAGGGCATGAGAGTATAGTTACTCTCTGGGATACAACCTGACACACATCACCTCTGTGCTGTGCTGAGAACCGAACAGTACCCCAGCAGCTCCCTTAGCTCTCCTCTCTGGCAGGTTCCTCCCCTGCCCCGTGTTTCACTTCCTGGTTATCTCCAGATCCTAGTTAACATCACC
Source organism: Mus minutoides (assembly GCA_902729485.2). NCBI lineage: Eukaryota > Metazoa > Chordata > Mammalia > Rodentia > Muridae > Mus > Mus minutoides. The sequence goes on along the minus strand of LR750205.1, from coordinate 289,650 downwards.
TTCCTTCATACTTTCACAGTTTCAGCTGTCAACTCTGAAAACAGGGGCAGGCGCTTGCCCCCAGATTCAGAGCTGAACGCTAAATTTTCAGCAATTTCCCAGACTTGTTGACAGCGTGTTAACAAGTAATTTGAAATTAGCCAAGATACGATGACAAACCACCAAGGTTGCCAAGTGCTGTCAATCAACAAACCAGCCCCTTGAGAGATAGTTATTAGACATTTGCCAGCCGAGGCTCGCACATCTTTACCTCTGAATGACTGCATGAAATTTCTATCATTTCTCTGGCTTCTAGAATATAAGTATTTGACTCGATTCCTACTTATTGTGTGACTGTTGACTATGAGTGTCCTAAAGACCTGTCCCTGTTCTGCATTCTGGAGTGAGCACAGAGAACAAAGACACTCAAAGCCTTTCCTCTCACTGGAGAGGGAAGTGAATAGTTATCACATAACCAGACCGAGCAGGAAAACGTTACAAAGAGGGGCTACAGTACAGTGATAGTGTACGCAAGGAGAGCTGACCCAACATGGGAATGGGCTCTGAGGAGGCTTCCCTGGGGAAGAAGAAACCTCAGCTAGGAAGGGAGAGTGCAGGGGCCACTTATTTTATGTGGATGGCCTGCAGGCTGCCTTTGTAATGTGTTAGTTAATTTTTCCATTGCAGTGACAAAATATTCTTACAAAGGCAGCTTAAGAAAGGAGGGGTTTACTTGGGTGCATAGTTTGAAGGTATAGCCCATCATGGTGGGGAAGCCACGGCCCAGGAGCCTGAGGCCGCTGCATCTGCAGTCAGGAAACAGAAAGAGAAATTCTTGTGTGCAGGAAGCAGAGTGAGGAACATTTGTGCACAGGAAACAGACTGTTGAACACTTGTGCTCGGGAAGCAGAGAGTGATGAATGCTTGTGCACGGGAAACAGAGTGATGAACACTTGTGCAAAGGGAACAGAGTGGTGAACACTTGTGCACAGGAAGAAGAGAAAGTGATGAACACTTGTGCACAGGAAGCAGAGAGTGATGAACGTTTATATACAGGAAGCAGAGAGTGACGAATGCTTGTGTACAGAAAGTAGAGAAAGTTATAAGCACTTGTGCACAGGAAGCAGAGAAAGTTATGAGCACTTGTGCACAGGAAGCAGAGTGATGAACTCTTGTGCCCTGGAAGCAGAGAGATAGTGATGAGCGCTTGTTTGTAGCCTGTCCATTCTCCTCTTTGTTCAAAGCATAATCCTAGTCCCACGAATGGTGCCCCCCACAGTTTAAATGGGTTCCCCCTCCTCAATCAACCTAATCTAGATTATCTCCAAAGTGATTCTATAGCCAATCAAGTTGGTGATCATTCTTAACCATGGGTAGCTTATTCTGCCCTTGAGTCGACATTTGTAGCAAACATGATAAGTGATTCTGACGTGATGCTTTCTGGACCACACTTTGGAAATTACTTCTACAAAGAACATGCAAAGCTGCCTAGTGTTTATAAGTGTGCATATTATATTATGTAAGCCCATTCTGGAAAGGCAACCTTAAGCCAGGTTCTACACTTGACTGCTCACTGAGTCTGTGGTTCTCCCGGCCTCTCCAATCCTGTTCATTATATTGTTCTCCTCATCTGTGAAATGGAGCGTTGGGCTGTGTACTCTCAACTCTTGATAGATCCAAGGCCGTGAGAATCTGATTTCACCCTCTCTACAGATGCACTTGCCAGAAAGGTTATGTGGGTGATGGCCTGAACTGCTATGGAAACATCATGCAGAGACTCAGAGAATTAAATACCGAACCAAGAGGAATGTGGCAAGGACAGCTGACTTCCTTCATCTCGATCCTGGGTATGTAGATGTCGTCCTAAAGGGTGGCCCTCTATTAGCCCAGGGCATCTGCTAGATACAAGTAGGCAGAAAGGGACAGACCAGGCTGGTGCACTAGGAGTAGTCCTAGTGGGGACAGGCCATGCCGGTGTGATGGGGAAGAACAGACAGCTGTTTGCCAGGCAGACTTAGAAGCGGAGGACAGGTCATGACATCACCATAGATTAACAGACTAGCGATAAGATAGGCAACCACTGATGTCAAAGACTATCCTTTATGTCCTTGACATCTTGGGCTTTTCAAGGATGAATAAATGTTAGCTGAGAATGGAGAACCACTAAAGAACAACTAAGAAAGGAGAATCACAGTAGTGTCCATGTTCAACGGGGAAGGTGTCATCTGAATTCTAGACCAATCTTGCTTGTGTGTACCCTTAGTTGGAAGCTACTAATTAACCTGTAGTAGTGTCAGATCCTCTCTGAGCACTAGGCAACGTAATAACACAACATGCTCATTCATTTACAAATGCCTCCTACAAACTATTACCCCCACTTCCCCCTGAGGACAAAATACAGTCGATCAGAGAACACTGGATAAGACCTCAACCAAACATGAATTTGCATACAGACCTGATCAAACAGAAAACTTAAAATATCGCATTTATGTCAGAAGTGGCCAAGTAAGCTAAAATCATTTCCCAAAAGGGACACGGTGAAGAAGTCTGTCCTTGCAAGCCGATGCTGTATTCTTCGGATAATTTTTCACTGTGCCTTCTGTGAGATAGTCCATGGGCCTTTACAAGGCCTCCTAGGGAGAATAAAGACATGACTTGGGCTTAAGGACAATCTTGCAGCAACTCTTCCTTCAGATAAGAATTCTCCAGACATTCAATGGAAACAAAGGAGGCACAGTGTCCTTAGAAAAACAGACCACACACACACAAACATTTTTCTAGACAGAGTTCTGCTTACCTTGCACCTTCCCCATGCATCTTGCTCCTGTGTGAGAGCCCAGAGCCTGTTCTTATGACCCAGCATCCCCTGCGTGATGGAAACCTGGCCAGCTAGAAGACTTGCAAGGCCCAGGATAGAATGCAAATGTGGGGTCCTTTGTTCAAATAGTCTGCTTTTCAAGAGGGCACAAACAGAACAGTAAGTCTATTGTAGGTTTGTTTGAGCCGCCCTTGGAGGTGATATGCATCCCTACACATGGAGAGGACACAGCTCAGCAAGCCGGGCAGATGATCAGGAAGGGTGGGACTGTCAGAGGACATCATCACACCCTGCCATTTCATGGCAGAGCACCTAGAAAGCCACAACTATGTCTCCCGGGAAACTCCTAGAGCATTCTGGGAGTATGTGAAGCTCTTAGAGCATCAGCTTACCAAGGACACCACAGAGCAATGAGAAGAGAAGGCGCGAAGGGACTCAGCTTGACATAGGACACACGGAACAGTCTCACTTCCCATGTACCATGGACCCACGTGACAGTTTCTTTCTCTGTGTGTTTGGACTCTTAAGACAGAGCTTATGCCTGGCCACTGAGCAACCTGGGACCCTTCACTGTGCTCCTGCCCTCAGACAAGGGACTAAAAGGGGTCGATGTGAGTATCTAAAATAACCCCAGCTGAGGGGGCTGATATAGATGTCGTAATAGGCAATATCTTATTTAAAGTGAGAAACCTCTATGTCACTCAAGATAAGGATGACAAGTGTCTTAGTTACTGCTCTGTTTCTGTGAAGAGATACAACAAAAGACAGCTTATAGTGACCGTCATGGCACAGAGCATGGTGACAGGTAGGCATGATGATAGTAAGAGCTTTTACATTGTGACCCACAGGCAGGAGAGAGAGAGAGAGAGAGAGAGAGAGAGAGAGAGAGACTGGGAGACTGGGAAACTGGGAGACTGGGTCTGGCATAGGCTTTTAAAGCCTCACATGTATTGTAACGCTCATTTTCCTCAGACATCCTCCAGCTGGCTCTCTTTTCTTAGGTAAAAGAGCTCTTGATGGACAAAGAGGCTGCTCGCTACTTTGTGAAGCTTCACATCATTGCTGGGCAATTGAGCACAGAACAGATGTATAACTTGGACACCTTCTATACCTTGACGGGAAAGTCAGGGGAAATCTTCAACAAGGATAAGGTCAGAATTTCTCTGAATTTCACTCCAGTAGCAACACCAGGGCAACACCTGGACTAGAGGGGCTTGGGTGAACTATCACCGAAGGGGACTGTAGTGTTTGATTTGGGTCTGGCCTGAGTTAGCTTTCAAGGCAACCATCACTTAGGTGCCACTGTTAATCCGTAGAAAAACCACTGACCAGAATGATCATGGCCAAATTAAGTAAAGCAAACAATTAGTTAAGGCAATCTTTATGTGGTCTGTCTCTCCCTAAAGGCAGGGTTCAAGAGATCAGCACTGGACATGACTGGGATAAGGGGTTTTACAGCTCCGGAGTAGGTAGGTTTCAAATGGGGGATCTGGCAGGCAAGTAGTAGATGGGGTTACAAAGGCAGAATGTAAGCATAACAAGTTGATCATGACAATCTCCTGACACAGAGACATGGTTGCAAGATGGCCACAAGATAGTCACAACAAGGTGGCCACAACAACAGGTGGTCACAAGACGACCGTCATAACAACAGGTGGTCATAATAACCTTTGAAACAAAGATGTGGTTGGTGTTTCCTGGTACAGGCAGTACAGAACCATTTGTAGTTAAGGTTACTGGTGGGTCATAGCCCAATCCTTCAGAAACAGAGGTTTAATCATAAACAGGAATGAACCTAATTTGTCTTTAATATAAGATGGCTTTTAAGCCTAAAGTGGAGGCAGGTTGTTTTGTCACCACCATGAAGACAAAGTGTTGTGAGCCTGCATCCTGGAAGTCCTGGTCCCAAACCCTGAGCATTCCTCTTACAAAAGGAAATGAATAGAGTGTGTTTGGCTTGGGTTGCGGCATTGATCCATCTTCCCCCTTCATTCTTCCAGCATTTTTTTTTTAAATCAGACTACCTCACTTCCCTTCACAAACTCTTTTTGTGTTTCTATTAAGCTGGGAGCATGTGATTAAGAGGTGTACATGCATGGGTTGTGTCTTAAGCTGTCTGTCGCATCTCACTTAATAGCAATAGCTGGCAGTCTCCTGGGTATTCTTTCCATGCTAAGCACAGATCTTGATTTGTGTTATGTATAACAACTCAGAAAGGAGGTCTCATCAGAATCCTTGATTTCCCTATGGGACAGTGGAGAGGTCACATAGAAAATATCTGAACCAGGATTCAGGTATGGGTCTGACTGGCACAAACCTGCTATGCTGTGTAAGAATGGACCATAGATTCAGCAGAGCAGTAGCTATGACACAGCCATGTGTATGTGCATATACTCATGTATTCATTCCGATTTGTTGTCTGTAATGCTTAAGAGTTGCATGAGAGGAAAATTCTCATGAGAGTTACTCCCAGTTACGCATTCAACCAATGTGTGCATTGTGCACCCTCTTTGTTCAATACACTAAACCAGTGGTTCTCAACCTTCCTATTGCTGTGACATTTTAACATAGTCCCTCATGTTGTGGTGCCCGCCAACCATAAAATAATTTTGTTATTACTTCATAGCTGTAGTTTTCTACTGTTATGACTCGTAATTAAAATGTCTGATATGCAGGATTGTGGGTCTGTATCTCACTTCACTGCTGCTCAGGGCAGACACGGGCTGGGGCCAAGGCTGTGGTTCTCTAACTCCTAGGCACCCAGATACTGTTAGGAGTCATGGAAGTTGAGAAGAGGAGGGGAGAAGGGGTGAGGACTAAAGGCCGGTGATGAGCCACGGAGCAGGGGTTAATCCAGCTTAGCTCACAGCGGGTGTCAGGAACTGGGAGGTGCCTTCTGCCATAGACTTAGGTGGCTCAGCTGGGTAACAAAGGCTTTCTTTCCCCTATGATGGTCCTTGAGGAAGGATATAGTCCTTGCTTGTCCAAACTGTTTATTCATGATGAAAAGGGTGCATACACCTTACTCAGACTAGATCAGCAGAGATGAAATACTTTTGGTAGGAAGGATGGTCCAGGAAGGAAAGCTTATTGGCTAAACTCTCCAGGCCGGCCCATCTAGATACCTCATTAGCATAGAGAGTTATCATGGTTCTCTTAGTGGGATGTCATGGTCCAGGACAGGAATCTGGTTGAGAACAGATTCTAACCCCTATTGTTCTCAATTAGGAGAATGACTGGGTTCCTTAATCTGCTCAACCTTACCAGTTTTTCTGTCTGATGACTCCATTCCACTTGCCCCATAAATGATAGCTGATATGTGAACACATGAAAGGATAATTCAACCCCCAAAGGTGTCATGACCCACAGATTGAAAACCACTATATTAAAGTGAGAGATGTGTTTATAATCAATTGAATTGTTACACTCTAATGGAGCTTGCAGCTTATTGGAGGAGAGCCTACACTGACTTGCCCAAATTTTGCATGTGATACTCCTCAGTGGTCATGTGATACTCCTCCATGGTCATGTGATACTCATCAGTGATGTCACATACTATCTCACTTGAACTTAGTGGAAACCATGCAAGATGGGCCAAGCTGACACCTTCATCTTCATGTAAGATCATGTGATTTATCCAGAGTCACACAGCCACAGGACTTCTGACTTCTAATCCCATACTTGTTCTTTCTAGAACACCTTACTTATTTTATTTATTTAGGTTTTTTTCTTTGGTATTTTAGGGCAATCAACTAAAGCTCAAACTTTATGGAAGCAAAACAGTGACAATTATCCAGGGAAATATAGTTGCTTCAAATGGGCTTGTGCATATCCTCGACAGAGCCATGGACAAGATAGCGCCCACTCTTGAGAGCAACCCCCAGGTGAGCCAAGCCAAACACAAGTGAGGTCCATCCATGTCCACCTCATTGTTGCCTGGAGAGTCACATCCAATAAGGAAGTGTTTGCTAGAGTTCAGCCTTCATTTTCCAAGGAGGGTCTCACGCTAAGAGAAGGCGGGATGGTTTGTCAATTTTCAGTAGACTTCTGGGTATTTCTTCAGAGAGAAAGGAAGGCAGGCTGGGGTGGGAGAAGTTTTTATGGATTTTTTTAAAAATAAATGTCACCTATAGCTATATCAGACAATTCTGCCTGATCCCATGTTATCAAGGCAATTCATTCCTTGTGCTTTGTGGAGGGCAGTCTTAGGTGTAATGAATTTCTTCTTTCTGATCTGCCTGATATGGCGAGAGACTGCTGCAGAATGCACAGATTTGGATGACTGGTCAAATCAAAACAGTTGCATACTGCCTAGCAGTCAGTAGATCCATCATACAGACCCACACTTTCATCTTAACTCCGCCATGTCTCTTAACATTAAGGTTCATATTTCCCAAACTAAACTTTTACTGACTTTTGAGCAAAATCTCTCTTTTCAGCAAACCATTATGACGATGCTACAACCAAGATATGGCAAGTTCAGATCTTTGCTAGAGGTATGCGCTTTCAAACAGGATTTCAGAAGAATGTGGTTAAGGCCTTTGCAAAATAAGCAGAGAAGCCAACTTTGAATGTTTTCTGACAACTGCTTCAAATATTACTTTCAATGAAGAAGAATATAACATTTATTTTCCCAAATGCAGAAAACCAATGTTGGACAAACCCTGGAGGAGGGTCTTGATGGGCCATATACCATTTTTGTTCCAAGTAATGAAGCATTGAGTAACATGACGGCTGGCGTCCTCGATTACCTCCTGTCTCCAGAGGTAGAGTATCCCACTTAGCAAGGGACTACATCAGCATCACTGTCTCAGCCTCTGTTCATTCTCACATTTTCTGTACTAAAATAAATAGATAGATGATAGATAGATAGATAGATAGATAGATAGATAGATAGATAGATAGATATTTTAAGCTCCTTACAACTATAAAGTCGCCCAGAGAATTATACCTTCATTAGGCCACTTAGGGCCAGGCCTAGATTAAACTTTCCAAGAACCAAATGTCATTGTGAGATACTCCAGCCTCTCTTCTTTTGATTTCTCGTCTCTCTTCAATGACCCTTTTCTTGTCTACCTTAGTTCTGTCATAGCTCCTCCTGGAGAATAGATCATGGACTCCTTTATATCAAGATCAAGGCTAGAATGACAGAAATCATCTTAGTTATTTCTTCTCTCTGACCTAAAAGTCAAAATATGAAGAGATAACTAGCTAGTTCTAGAAAATTTTTTCACTAAGATAACAAACAGTGGGACAGTATGATGATTGCAGATTTGTTCTCTGATTTTCTAGAAGCTCTGCCACCCTCTCAGAAGTGGGGCGAGGTTACTGACAACACAGAATGTGGGAGGTGGGGACGGCCCTGTTCTTTAAAAGCAGTGATTCCAAGGCTCCTCTGTGGTCAGGAATCACCTGTGGAGCTTGTCAAGCAAGCACGCTTTGGAGCCTGATCCCAAACGCTGTGACCAGTGGCACCTGCAGACACACACCCACTCTAACACAGGCAGTCTCAGCCACGCTGCTGTGGTGACCCTGAAACGTGCTGCCTTGTTGGCTTGTAGACTCATGGATATAGCCCTTGCTAGAATACCTTCAGATACTAACAGGGACATCTTGCAAACTGAAAATGCTAAAGGGGGAAACACATACAGAGACAGGCAGACAGACAGACAGACAGACAGACAGACAGACAGACAGACAGACCACACACACACACACACACACACACACACACACACACACACTGCTCTTGCAGAGAGCCCAAGTGCCCACACGGAGACTAACAGTAACTCCAGTTCAAAGGAATCTCATGCCCTCTTCTGGCCTGTATGAGTACTGCACACATGCAGGAAAAAAAATACTCATACACATGAAATACAAATACAAAAAAATCTTTTCTAAAAAAATTAGATAGTTGGTATGTCTCATGTTGCCAACAAATTTTCAGCATATAAGATTTTCTAAGGGTTTCCAGTGAACAAGCCAGATCTCCTGGGATCTTAAGGAGGATGTTTCTTTAAAAATACAGTTCACACTTGAATTTTTGAAAATCTTACTGTTGTTGAAAAGCAGTTTTACTTCTCTTTAGAACTCATACTCAGTTTAAGGTTATCTTCTGGGAAATTATTAAATCCTAAGATTATATGCCCCCAATACTGTTACCTTTTATGATTATAAAGCAGTTTTCAGTACTTAGTGGGTTACACTAAAGCTAAAATAAGTGAAATTATAATAGAGAAAAATTAAGCTCTTTACTTTCTGCCTTTGTTCAGAAAGCTCCTTCTCCCTTGGAGGCAGGTTCCTTCTGCCTCTCAAGCAAGCATGTGGATCTTACCCAGCCAGACTACGCAGTCAGACCGATAGCCTCTCATCACTCCTGTGGGGCAGTTTGTATCTAGAAACTGGCCAGCCAGCACCAACACGACTCCTGGACCTTGAATTTTCTTTTTCTCTAAAGATCAAATTTTTCTGCCTGTAAAGACTCCAAAGCCTGGGTTCTTTGTTCTGAGGCAAGAACCTGGTTTTCTGGTGTCATTTCTAGTGCAGAATGGAGTAATCATCCCCACCCCTTCCTCATAGTGAGGGTCTTCCGGGGCTAAAATATCTCAGATGATCGGGTATTGCTCTCTCTTCATACTTCTACTGTCTCCAGGGAGGAGCCTCAAGGGAAGACAAAGTACCCGTGGAGGGGCTGGTTTCCTTAGCAGCCCCATTTCAAGCTCTGACTCCGGAATGTGTGTTTCCTTAACAGTCCTTTTCTCTCTGAACCCCAGTTTCAGTCCAGAAACTATCCCATGGCTACTGATGGCAAATCTCATTCATGTACGGCTCTGTCACTAAACTAGGCAAAAGTAAAAGTGACGGACTATAAAGGCGTGCCCCGTAAACTCTACGATTCCTTTTGAAGAAAACTGAAACAAAAGGAATTGGATTCACAAAGTTCAAGGTCATATTAACACATCGGTAGAGAACACCCTTTTGGGCAACAAAGGATTTTGAAATATTTTGTTTATATAAAACAGTAGGGGAGGTCTTTGTTTCTTTATCCACTCCTATGATAAAATGCTCTCATAGAAGCAGCTAAAGGGAGAAAGAGCTAATTGTAATTAGCTCACTGGTCATCATGGCAGAGGAGTTGAGGCACAGTACGTCTGAAGAAGCTGACCGTGTAACATCCACAGTCAGAGGAAGAGAACAATTGAGGAATGCATGTTGTGCCTGTCTCCCTTTCTCCATGCCACGACCAGGGAGTGACTCCATGACTACAGAGTGCTCCCAGGGAGTGCTCCCAGGATCCCAGGACCAGGGAGTGCTCCCATTCACAGTAAGGATGGGGGTTCTCACAGTAATGAAATAATCAAGACACTCCTCAACAGGCATGCCCTTAGATCCTGAGTGATTCAAGATTCAGTGAAGTGAACCATCCACACTAACCACAAGGGACTGGGGAGAGAAAGGGCAAGAAAGTTCTGGAAGCTCTTGGCCATCTCAATGTCCAAGCTGTGCTGCAAACCTAAGTTTCTTATAACTAGCTGAATCACTGTCATGGAAAACACCACTGCCACCACCTTCTGCCCTGGGCCATGTACTCCTCCTTTCTGTAGCCCCTCCCCCTCCCTACCCCCGGGACACCTGCCTGTGGCTGTCCCTGAGAGCTCTAGGAGCCTAGTTGAGGTCACGGCAGAGCTGTGCTGTTATGGTTTAGTTTAGTGACTGTTTTCCCCACTTCAGTGATTTGAAGCAAGAAGAGACTCTGGAAGTATTCTCTGAAGAAGAGTGACTTCTTTTGAGGGACTGGCTGTTCAGGGTCCCAGTAGATGAGGAGTCCTAAAATATGAGTATGTGGCCTGACCAGCAAATGTTGACTTATGGAGCAAATGAGAATCATGTTACAGTCATCCCAAATGTCACCTTGACGTGCGCAGGGACGGTTGAGCAGACTGGTTGAGAGCATAGGTTTGCATGCTGAGGAAGCTGGGTAACTTGGCTGTGTTGCTCACTGCTGTCACACGTGCAGTGGGATAATGATGGTCCCTACTCACAGGAATACCGGGGTTTATAGGAAATGCACGTGCTATGGTTTTAGAACAGTCAAGAGATTTGATGAGTGGCAACTATTTGCACATGGAATTTTTCTTATCTTCAATTTCCCTATAAAGAGGTTGGGTTGTTGTCTTTTATGATTAACATCCAAAATCATTCATATGAAAGGTTCTCCAAAAAAAAAAAAAGGAGCTCACAGAGCTTTCTACCTTGATTAACATAGTGTACTGGTTCCTTTGCAGGGCTCTCGGAAACTTCTGGAACTGGTCAGATACCACATTGTTGCATTTACCCAGGTTGGCCCTATTCTTCCTCATACTACTTTATCCTAGCTTTTAAAATACCAGGTCCTAGTCTTGATTTACAATATATTAAGACTAGAGAATTATTTGTGGCACTTACTAGCTCTGAGCAGACCTTTAGTCTGTAACTGTTATCTTTGATATTGTTATCAAAGAACTCCTTAAAGCCACAAATGTTCGCAATGTCAAAACTCCCATTATTTCATTAGTAGTTAAAGACTTTTCTTGCAGTGCAGACTGTGAGAAATGGGGACTCTGTGAATTGCTGCAGATGACTCCTTGGTCTCTTCTCTTTGCAGCTGGAAGTGGCCACTCTGGTTTCGACACTTCATGTCAGGAGCATGGCCAACCAGATCATCACGTTTAACATCAGCAGCAGAGTGAGTGAGAAGCCCACGGCTGGTGCTGACTCCTGCGTGCTCACTATGATAATGCATGGACACTCACAGATCTGAAACCTTTTCTTGTTTAGTAACATCTTTTGGAATGGTCCTGTGTATGCAGGTACACGTGTGTACACGTGGAGGCCAGAGGATGACCTCAGGTGTCATTCCATAGGCTTCTTCCCTTTTGAGACAAGGTCTCTCATTGTCCTGGAGTTTTCTAAGTAGGCTAGGCTGGCTGGCCAGTGAGCCCCAGAAACCCACAGATCTTCACCTCCCCGTATTGGAATTACAAGTGCATGCTACTGTGCCTGGCTTTTATAGACAGATGCTTGAACTACTTGAAATCCACTTTACCCACTGAGCCATCTCCCCTGGTTCACAGTCCCCACATCTTTACAGCTGTAGTTCACGGTCCCCACATCTTTACAGCTGTCCCACTCTTTGCTCAGTTCTTTCAGCAAATCCCACCGACGTGAGTCACAGTCTGCGTTAAAGCAGGAAGGACAAAAAGAACTTATATCGCAGCAGAGAAAATAGAATGAGACAACCCATTAAATGATCGATGAGTTGCTGTTGCAATGGGTGTTGGTCAGAGAGGTTGTGAAAGTGCGCAGAGGTGGAGTCTGAGAAAGGCATTAGGTCAAGACTTGGGTGAGTAGAATGAGTTCATCCATTTCAATAAGAGAGAGTGAAAGAGTATGTGAGAAATCCTGAGGGTGTGTGGTTTACTTAAGAAACTCACAGAAGCTCATTGTCTGGGGTGGATAAGTCTAGGAACAGAGAGAACTGTCTCCTGTTATCTGTCCAATGTTGATGATGACGACGATGAGGAGACGACAACGACGATGACGACGACGACGATGATGATGATGATGATGATGATGATGACAGTGATGACCTCATCCCTTCAGCAGACATCTGCTGAGTACCAATACGTACCAGGCACTGTCCTGTGTCTGGAAGGAAACAAGAGCAAAAGAGCAAACAGACAAAAGCCTCTGGTTGCATGGTAGAAAGTAGTCAATAAAGATGCTAAGGGGAAAAGGTCATCCTAGGAAGCAATGAGGGGAAAAAGGCCAAGCAGGAAGTGAAAATAGGAAGTCAGAGTGGAACTTCTTATTCATTTATTGTTGTTTTAATTAGCATTGAAAATAATGGGTTATCATAACATTTTCATGTCTATACATGCCTTCCTGTGTACATCACTTGACCTTGTGCATGTCTCCCCCTGCTTCCTTCTACAATGTCCCCATAGTCCCTTCCTCCCCATCTGTCTTCATGCCATATATGCACATATATGTATGCATATCCTCAACCTAGATTCTGTATATGAAAGAAATCCATCCATGGTTTGTCCTGCTCTGGCTCTCCCATGACCCCTCTTGGTCCCCTTCCCTGATCTTTGGAATTCTTTCTCCAACTCTTAGCCATTCTTCTGCTTTAAGGGGACTAGCATTTTTAGATAAAGTTCCACAAAGCTCTCACAAAGAAGAAAACATCTGAACAAAGATTTAAAGGAAGCAGAGGTCTCAGCAGTGTGACTCTCTGGGGACAGAAGTTTCTAGAGAGAGAAACAGCAACCCCCCCCAAATGTGTGTAGTGATGAATGTGCTGAGCTGTTTAAGAAACAAGAAGATAGTGTGGCCAGAGCAGAGGCAGTAGCAGGAAGAGGAGATGGGAAGCAGTAACACACCCAAGGGGTAGAGATGGGCAGGGTCCCATCTGCACCAGGAAGGCAGGGTGAGGATACAGCTCTTACTCCAACTGGAAGATTGTGGAAGAATGATCTGATAAGATACACCATTTGGGAGACAAGAGACTTGATTACAGTGAGCCAGTAAAAATGGCAGAAAGGGCTAAGAGATAGCTCAGTTGGTAAAGTGCTTGTCACTCAACTGTGATGGCCTGAGTTCTATCCCAGAATCCACATCAAAAGCCATAAGTGTGGTGTCACACACTTCCCACCCAGTCCTGGGGAGGTGGAGAGATAGATGGATCCCTGGGTTTATTGGTCAATCTGTCTTTGCTACTTGATAAATGCCAGGCTAGTAGGAGACCATATCTAAATGTAGGGAAGAAGGGAGGGAGGGAAGGAGGGATGGAGGAAGGGAGGGAGGGAGGGAGGAAGGGAGGGAGGGAGGGAGGGACAGAGATATGGAGAGAGAGAGAGAGAGAGAGAGAGAGAATAGATAGATAACCTAAGTTGGCCTCTGGCTTCCATATGCCTATGTGCACACACAAAGAAAACAAATAATTACTGTGTCCTGCACAAGATAGCCAGGAACATGGTAAGAAGTGATTAAATTATGAATACATTTTTGAAGATAAACCCAACAAAACATGCTGTGTGTGTGTGTGTGTGTGTGTGTGTGTGTGCGTGTGTTGAGATGAGACAGGGTCTCACTATGTAGCCCTGGCTGTCCTGGAACTCATTATGCAGATCAGGCTAGCTTTAAACTCACAGAGATCCCCCTGTCTCAGCCTCCTGAGTGCTGGGATTAAATAAATGCACCACCACCTTGCTAATATAGTTGATGGGTGCTATGGACTGAGAAAGCCAAGTATGACTCAGGCTTTTGGCTTGAGCAACAAGGATAACGTTGCTATTGATCTGCAGGAGGAGCAGGTATGAGGAAAGTAGAGTTCACAAATCTTGGTAACTTCATTCATACTTTGCTCCCTCTGCTAGCTGCTAAGCAACAATCTGCCTTTTTGTTTACTGACATATCCAAGGGGCCTAAAACAGAGTTAATCTGAGGTCAGTAAATGTATCAACTAGATGGATCCTCCTTTGAGAACTAGGAGGTAAAATAAGCAAGTGCTGTTTGGCGTGGAAGTGGACAGCCTCTGTCCCAGCATGTGCAGGGACACCCTTGCTCAGAAAGGGATTCAGTTCACAGAGACAATCATTTCCTGACAGAAAACTGCCTAACAGCAACCTTCCCTCCAAGGAGAGATCAAGTCGCATTGAGCATTTTAGAGATGCTGTAACCAGGCCCATGTGCCTGGGGATGGCTCTGCTCCTCACCCCCACCCTGTTGTCAGAATGGACGACGCAAATGCTTCTTTCAGGGGCAGATTCTGGCGAACAACGTGGCCGTGGACGAAACCGAGGTCGCCGCCAAAAACGGCCGAATTTACACCCTGACCGGAGTTCTCATTCCTCCCTCCATCCTCCCAATCCTTCCCCACCGATGCAATGAGACAAAGAGAGAGATGAGACTGGTAAAGGAACTTAGAAAAGTCGGGAAATGGGAGGGCGGGGGATGGGGGGAGCAGCCATTGGCAGCATCCCGTGCTCAGTTCTGAGAACGCTAAATCCACGCCATGAAGGTGCGTGTCCATGAGGAGGCATGTGGTCCCATCAGCCCTGAGCTGGTGGGATTTCTACTGGAGATGGCCTGCAGGTGAGCAGGACTCTTGGTTGTGGCCATAACAAATGGCCATAGATGTCAGTCATTTATCCCATCACATAGGAAATCTAAACTCAGTGTCAACAAGGCCACCCTGTCCTTGGAAGCCCTAAAGTCCCAGGGTTCATTATTATTATCATCATTATTATTATTATTATTATTATTATTATTATTATTAATTAATTAATTAATAGGGGCTCTATATGTGCTCCAAGATGGCTTCACATTTGTGTATTTCAGAGATCCTCCTGCCTCTGCCTCCTAAGTAGCTCGAGACATAAACACATGCCTCTTCACTAACTCCCAGGCATCCAACAGTTCCCTGAAGCCCTGGTAACACCTCACCTCACAGCCTCACAGTGTGCTCTCCCCTCTCGAGGCTCTGTTCCCCATGTGTCTTGTCCCGAATTTGTAAGGACGACAGCCACTGGATGTGGGAATGCCCTAGCCTAATTATATCTGTAGACTATTTCCAAACAAAGTCACATCCTAAGGTCGGGCGGGGGCGGGGGGGGGGGGCGGAACATGCACTTGGGGAGACTGCTCTTCAGCCTACTCAGTCACCAAGGCAGAACCCGAGCAGGGTTTTCCCCTTGGGGAGAGTCTAGAGGAGCCATCTTCACCAGGAGGGACGCCTATGCCCCGAAGGAAGTCTCCCTGAAGGCTGTCTCTGTGAGAGCACAGGATGTTGACTGCCTTCTTCCCTTTAGGGCACTTGCGTGAGGTGTTTCATGAAAAACTGGAGCAAATGTCCCATTAACTCGGAGCCCACGGTGAGTGTAATAAGGCTATTTTATAAGCATCCTGAGCTAGCCCACTCTGTTCTCTCTCATCTTTTCTGCCTGCCTCCCACTTTAAACCTAGGCTAATGTCTGGCTCCTGGCCTACCCCTGGCCACAGCAGGGGTGGGAGGAGGAGACCCCACCAATCTGTGTTTGATCTCTAGCTGACCCTGGTTCGGTCTCTTAACCTCTTTATCCTAATTTTCTTTCTCTGTGGTTAACAAAGGGTTTGGTGTAAATAAAATTCATAATAGCCAAGAGCAAACAGCCTCCCATCTGCTTCCTCTCTACGTCTCCCTCTTAAATAAAGTCCAGTGCTAGTATTTGTTCTTACCAGGCATAATACTAGAGGAGTACACAGGAAAAGAAAAGGCTACACGCGTTCAGCTAGGCAAGAAAAATAAGCCCCAGGTTTGACACAGTATCCTAACTGTATAGTGTCTAATACCCTGTGTAATTAAAAAAAAAAAATACTAAGACTAGATTTTAAATGTTCTCCCCACAAAGATATCATAAGTAGATGAGGCAATAATGCATTGATTAACTTGAATTAGTCATTTTGCTTGTAAATGTGTAATATTACACTATTCCTATAAACATGTTTATTATTTATTAGTTTCCAAAAAGAATCCAAATAAGGGCAGGAGAAATGGCTTGGTGGTTAAGAACACTAACTGCCATTCCAGAGGTCCTGAGTTCGGGCCCAACACCTATGTCAGGTGGCTCGCAACCCTCTGTAAACCCAGCTCCACAGCATCCTATACCCTCCCTCTGGACTCCATAGATACCTGCATACAGACACATACACACACAAAGAAAAAATAAATAAATGTCAGGAAATAACTCTGAAACTGTTTGAAATGTTTTATCTTTAATTGAATTCTTCGTGCGTTGATTGAAGCTTGATCATCTCTTAGACACATTACTTGATTGTGGGCCAAATAAATAAGATTATCTTATTGGTTTAGATTTTGCCTTGGGAAGTTCATATATATATATATATATATATATATATATATATATATATATACACACACACAATTATACAGCAACCTGTAATTACACACCAAGTACAAGTACTCTGTTGGAAAAAACAAATGATGACAGAAATTTCTGCCTTTTAAGAAAGACTTTCCAAAACAGATTCTTTAGTACTAGACTAGATCATTATGGAAAGAGACAAGGTCTTTAATGCACTCCTAGTAGGAAATACTTAATAAAGCAGAATATTAAACTTAAGTAGGTATAAGTGCTCACATGTTTGTTGTGTTTAATGAAGCAATTTCCCACAAGTCCATTGGGAGACTATGAACCAGGAAACAAGAGTAAGAGAAGAATGAGTTGGTTCCACAATGCCAGCTGGATGGCAGGCATTCTTCCAGCCACTCTATCAGCAACCATGGGGGTATTCATTACTTCAGTTGCTGTGATGAAACTCCCTGACAAAAAGCACCCTGGGAAAGGAAGGGTTCATTTCAGCTCATGGCTAGAGGGGATACAGTTCACCACAGAAAGGGAAAGCATAGCATAAGGCTCTTTCTCACACTGCATCTCAGTCATGGAGCAGAAAGAAATGAATACCAGTGCTCAGCTGGCTAGCTTTTCCTTTCTACATAGTCTGGGGCCTCACCCATAGAATGGTGCTGCCGCATTCAGGAAGGTGCCTTCCCTAGACGATCTACAGGATCTCAATTAATCTAGATGATCCCTCACAGGCAGGCCTAGAGGCTTGTCTTCCAGCCAATTCTAGATCCTGGAGCATTAACAATCAATATTGACCGCCAAACCTAGGAGGGATATATATCTTCCGCATCACTGCTGTGTGACTTGGGGATCAAGGCAAGTAGACATAGCTGACATGTAATAGAATCAGGATTTGTGTCTGCGAGTCTGCCATCGTTACAGGGAGGAATGAGAAGAAGAAAAGGAAATGGGGACAAACCATAAAATCTCCCGAGATCCCCAGATTTATAACTGGTTAATTGAAAAACATTTCTTCCTTGTGACCTCAGAATTCAG
The DNA here is from genome assembly GCA_902729485.2 of Mus minutoides. Classification (NCBI taxonomy): domain Eukaryota; kingdom Metazoa; phylum Chordata; class Mammalia; order Rodentia; family Muridae; genus Mus; species Mus minutoides. The sequence goes on along the minus strand of LR750205.1, from coordinate 271,908 downwards.
TTCTATAGATAAGATTTTAGGATCCTGTGGCCTGCTGCAGTCTCATAGGTTTCTTCCTATGTAGAGCCTAAGACAGGGGGATAAAGTCGACACAAAGATGTGTCTAATACAAAATTTGAGCTGGGAACTAAATTCTCGGGATGAAACTCGATTTCAGCATTATTGCCCCATTGCAGGAGAGGCAACCAAGACTCTGGACCAGCTATTAGCAGGGCTAGGTGGGAAAAGTGGCTTAGCCTATCTGATTCCCAATTTCCTTATATATTAAAAAGAAACATGAAAAAACGTTTGCATGAGTTGGCAAATAAGCAATTTACATAAGCAATGTGTCTAGACTGTTGCAAGTACTCAATAAATGGGCTTTCTATGAGCATCAAAGATTAAAGAGCAGAAGGATGCACTTAATCAGCTCCTGAATCCAAGAGGAAAGCCTTGGGCTATAGATATTTATTTTAGTTGGTGGGTTTTCTCCACATAGAACTAATAGATACTTACTGGCTCCAAAATGTTCGCATAGCTTAAGGATGGTTGTAGAATTGAAGCAGCAGCCAGATCACAGGCAGGAGGAATCAGAATTTTCACTGATGGATTCTAATGTCTGCCATAATAAGAGGAGGTGCCAAGATCCTTGTGCCATAGGCTGGTCAAAGCTTGGCTTATATTCTACCAACAAAGAAAGAGGTCTTGTGAAGATGGCAGTCTGATTTGGACTTGGGTATGCTGGTGTGGCCCTTGCTCTGATATCATGGAGTAGAGTGGCTGGCCAGGGAGAGGCTTGTAAGACCTAGGGGATGCTGGGAGGCACCCAACAATGCTTTTACCCACTGGCTTTCTTCCAGGCAATCTTCACAAACAAATGTTTCTATGGCAGCAGAGCATGGAACCTGAAAAGTGGTTGTGCCCGATATTGTGATGTGACTGTGGAGGTGAGGAGGGTACAGCCGGGGTCTCATCTAGGACACCAAGATACGAGAAGCTCCCAGCTATGGTCACAAGTTTCCTGCAGGAATTTAGAATGCTTTCCTAAATGAGAGTCAAAAGGTGGACTGGGTAGTATACTCAGGTCACTGCCTACCTGAATCATACCTTCCTGAGTCCCCCTGCCTTTTCACAGAGTCCATGACATCTCCATGAGAGTCACCCTCCACCCAAGTCTCTAACCTGATTCTTACCCATACTCCAGCCTCATCATATGATTGCTGTATATTCTCTTCAGGACATTCATCCAGATGTGCAGGGGCTGATTCATCTTTCCAGTCTCCCTCTACCTAACCTCTCTTGTCACGACCCAAAGGGTCCTGAAACTCTGTCTCTACACACCACCACTCTATTCCAATGGCTGTCTTCCTGGCACCTACCATTCTCTGGAATGTTCTGAAATGTTCTTTTAATTCCCATTTCTTCATTTGCTTATGGAATCAACCCCAGGGTCTTACAAATGCTAGGTAAGACCTCTACCACTAAGTGATTCTCCAGCCCCATTACTTCTCTATTTTATCCATGCTGACTCTTCCCAACTCTCTTATACGCTCTATAAGCATAAGCCTCTATCTGCCTCCTTCCCTTGTTCACATGAGAGACATCTGACAGATTGGTGGTAATGTGCTAGCCAGTTCATCAGAAGGGTTGCCTTTGTATCCCACTAGGAGAAATCAGAACTGCCCCTCTTTTGAGAAGTCAGTGCCCTCCTCGGGGTCCCCAGGGGCAACCTGTGTGTTCTTTCCAGATACCAAGATGCTGTAAAGGTTTCTTCGGGCCTGACTGCAACCCATGTCCAGGAGGCTTCTTGAATCCGTGTTCTGGAAATGGGCAGGTGAGTCCAGTCCCTGGTTCACACTGTTTTATGTGTGCTGACCTTTCTTAAGTCACACAGTAATGTTGAAAAATCCTAAACCAAAAAGTGGCACAATGCTGTCCAGTGCTCCCAGGAACCCAAATAATTGGATCTGTTATTGAAGCAGGAAGTATCTGCAGCAGAGGAGTCTGGGCTTGCGGAGGGGAGGCTTGTCTCCTCTGTAGTTCACTGTGAGAGTCCAGATAACCGAAACTCTCTGGACCTCACTTTCCAAACCTGTGAAAGCCCCTAAGGTCGAAGGCTTTTATGGTTCTTAAAAATGATAATAGCATTGGCCAATGGTTGCTTTGTTTTACTTTGTTTAAACCCAACTTCAGAACCTAGTGGCATGTAAAAGCCAAGCTTAGCTCGTCTATGTGGTGGCCAAGACCAAACAAAGGAAGGTAAAATAAGCTGTGATTATGTAGGAAAATATAGATTTGAGACTTTAATAGATCCACATCTAAACTACAGCTCTTGCAAAGAAAAAAAATGGGGGAGGGAGGAGGGAGGTGTTACACAGAAAGTAAAGAGTAAAAATAGACCAGTACCAGCCTGAAACCTGGTCGTTAGTGGAGAACGTAGCCCACACCCAACTCTGATGTGTAGCAATCAGTACCAGCCTGGTCTTGCCAGGGCTATACAGGTCGGAGAGCAAGCAAGCTTACGATGGAGTGTAAACACTATAGAATAGACCACAGCTGGGCAAGCAAGAATGGAGAGAGACCAGGGCCAGGCCTCAGCAGAAGGCCCGCCTGCCTGCTGTCATCCTCTAAACGTTGTGTGAAGGGTCTCATTCACGTTTGTAGCCCTCTCATTCTGAGGAGATATGAACAGATATGTCCACCTCAGAGAGATTACAGGCCAAAAAAAAAAATCATCCAAGTCTAGCTTGGTGAACCAGTTGAGTTCCTTGGGTTTCCATCTGGAAGCCAGGGTGACTCCGAGCAGCCACATCACTGAAAAGGTCCCCCCACCCCCAGCATGAGACTGTGACTCACAAAAGCTCCTACATCCACCAAGGGGCAACCTGCCCAGCTATCAGACAGACCCTAAAGAGTCTCCCGCCTCAATCTCATTTCCTGCTTACATAAACTGTGAGGCTCCTTGTGGGTCATAACTGTTTAGGCTTCATGAGTCTTATGTTTTATGAGTTTCCTGGGCCTCTAAAATTTAGTTTACCTGAGTGCCGAGCCTCTCTCCACCACACAATGTTTCAGTTCAGAGGAAAAAGCTACAGCAGTACACCCTTGCACCCTGTCCTTTGAGATTCTAAATCCTAGATCAGGATCCTCAAGCCGGGTACTAGTTTTCCGTCTTCCCTGATACAGAGGTGACTCCATCTCCCACAAGGAGTCCAAAGTCACTTCCAATGGAGTTCAAGTTGATGCCATAAATCAAAAGCCAGAACTTGGCTGCCGCATGTGTCCTAACTGCCCATGGGGCTGCCTTTGCTCTCAGTGCATAGACGGCCTTGGTGGCAATGGGACCTGCATCTGTGAGGATGGCTTCCAAGGTTCCATGTGTCAGTTCTGCTCCAACCCCAACAGATACGGACCTCGGTGTAACAGAAGTAAGTGGGGTTTCTCGGGCTCCCTTCCATGGGCTCCCTCCACACTGAGCATGCCAATGGTGTGGTCTGGTGTCCTATGGATTATGCTTGTGTGGTATGGACAGGGAGGTTAAGTGCTGCTTCTCAAACTATAACATGTGCCAGACAGCCGGGCACAAGCTATTGAGTTTCCGACTCTCTCTGTGATGAGTCTGAGAAATTGCATTTTCAACTAGAATCTGGGGTGTGCTGACAGTGCCCATTCAGCAACCACACTTTAGAAATCACTTTCTATATATATGAAGACACAGATAGTCCCATTTCAAGAACTAGATCTGTTCTCTTTATAAAGATCCTTACCCATCAATTATTCCATTTAAAATTATGACCTCAGCCAGGTGGTGGTACACACCTTAATCCCAGGGAAGACAGAGGCAGGTGATCTCTGAGTTGGAGGCCAGACTTGTATACAGAATGAGTTTCAGGACAGCCAGGGCTACAAGGAGAAACCCTGTCTCAGCACTAGACCTTGGACGAGTGTACTCTTGAACTGCAAAATAAGTACTAGTAAGCATTTTTAAAATTCATTCCAACCTATGTATGGAAAACTTTCCCTAGGACACAGGACACCTAGCACATAGTACAGACTGAAAAAATATGCTAGCTACTATTGGGACCTCTTACTGTTTTGTGTTGTTATTCTAAGAGCAGTAACCAAAGCCTAAAAGAACATATGGAAAGTTCTACAATAGTCCTATACTCTCAGAAAATGAATTATTCTTTAAAATGGCATCATATGTATATTTAACTATATATATATATATTTTTAGATGTCTGTTTCTAAGCTAAAATTGGAACTTAACAACATGAAATGGATAGGTAAGAGTTTCCAGTGGAGTTAGACCAGCAGAAAGTTAAGTTCTCATTTCTACAGCTAGTGTCTCTGTGACCTGGGGAAGGTGTTACAGTGTCTCCAACTAGAAAATGAAGACAATGTCGCACAGCTGTCCTCAGCATCCAGGGGGATTAGATCCAACACTCCTCACTGCCTCTGAAGTCTGCAGCTGCTCAGTCCTCTATATAAAAAGGCATAGTGTTTGCCTGGATCCTGTGTGTGTGTGTGTGTGTGTGTGTGTGTGTGTGTGTGTGTGTGTGTGTGTGTGTGTTTGTACACACATACATTTAGAACAGACATAGGGATTTTTAAAAATATTTTTGATTCAAGGTTGGTGAATCACAGATACAAACCCTAAGAATACATCACAGGTTGTTCATAATATCAAGACAGATAGATCATAATTGGGAGATTTTAGCACAGAGATTATATCTACTAGATAATCAATAAACAAAGTCACATGAATGTTATCCCCACTAGCCCTCACATTTGTTAAGAACCTCCCTCCCTCTCATGGCCTGGGAACCCAGAAGCACAGCAATGATTGGCGCTGTTCACTCCTATCTGCTTGTTCTTTATGCCAAGTAAGGTTTCTGAGAGAAAATTAGGAATTTATTACAAAGCCAACAACCTTGGCATCTGTCGGATCTCCAGCAGGATGTGGAGGCTCAGGACAGGAGGTGGCTCCCAGCTTTGACCCGCATGTTGGGTCTGTGGCCACTGAAGTCCTATTCTTTGCAAGTGAGGACAAGGCTCAGTCTTTCAGTTAGATGCCATTCAAACCTCAATCCTGGCAGCCTTCCTTTGAGAAGCAACATGTCCCTGTCTCCTTCTTACTCCTACCCCATGCACAGTACCTGAGGGGTGTGTGTGTGTGTGTGTGTGTACAAATTCATATGTGTACATTGCATGGGGATGTACAGGCACACATGTACATACAAACACATGTGGAGGCCAAAGGTCACCCACCCTGAGTGTCTTTCCTCATTGACCAACCACCTTGATTTCTGAGATAGGGTCTCTCATCAGCCAGTGATCCCAGGGACCCACCTACCTCTGCCTCCCTACTGTGTCTGAGTAGTTTTTGAGTATTGTTGTTGCTGTTGTTGTTGTTTTAGTGTGTTCTGTGGATCAAACTTAGTCCCTCATGCTCGTGTAGCAAGCACTTTTCTGATTGAACTAAGCCCCCGCTTTGAAATTTTCAGATACTAATATTCAGAAACAAGGTAAATTAGCTAAGGTTTAAAATGACAGGAGTTGTGGAAGAGCTGTGTGTAGTCACTGTAGTCGTGGACTTGGACAGTACAGGGTCAAGTCCTTTCATGGGATCTCAGGCACACTGGGCTGTTGGCTTCAGGTCTCTGGGCCTCTGCCTGCTCATCTGGAAAGTAGAACATACCGACCTTCTGGGACTGAGGGTGGTTGATGAGGTGGGGAAAAGTCAGTCCAGGGCCTTGATGAAGTCAGGGCCCAAACCTGGCCACTAATTATCACTAGTTTGCTGTGAATGAAAGTAGAAAGTTAACACATGAGCCTATCTGGAGTTCTCCAAACAGAAGAAAGCTTATCTATGCATTCTAGATTGTTTCCAGAAAGTGAGAAATTTCTTGGCTAACATCTCCAACCAAAAAGTAGTTTAAAATTGGGATCCTTAGCTTCTTTTGCCATATCACAAAAATCATCTCCTCTCCCACCCCCACCCCCATGCCCTGATACTCTGAAAGCACACTGGGGACAAATATACCCTCCTCCAGGCAGGTGGTGGACAGTCAGCTCTCTAAGGCACTCTGAAAAATACTGGTGACCCTGACTTCAACCCAGCTCTGATTGGCAGCAGTGAGCTGGAGCAGGGGAGAGATGGCCCCCGGGTCCCCTCCTCCACAATACTCTGATCCAATAGAAAATGGTTCTCCAAGCCCTGAACACTCTCTCCCCTTCTCTTCCAGCCTGCCTGTGTGTTCATGGAACATGTGATAACAGACTGGACAGCGATGGATCCTGCCTGTCAGGAACATGCCGAGAGGGCACAGCTGGGAGGTTCTGTGACAAGCAGACGTCAGCCTGTGGGCCCTATGTGCAATTCTGTCACATCCATGCTACCTGTGAATATAGCAATGAGACAGCCAGGTAGGTCACAACCCAAGGCTACCGTGCCACCTATGGGTGGAGCCGGCCCATATCTAAGGCTTTATAAAGTAAGGCATGTTCTGCCCAGCTGACAGTATGGATCTTGTAGAAGTTATGAGCTGAATCTAAATCTCAGCTCTGCTTGCTTTGAAATGCAATAGCTGAGTGACCTTGAGCAAGTTGACTTACTTCTCTGAGCTTCACTTTCCTTATTAGTAGAGATGTACCCTACCTAACAGAACAATAGTTGAGAGTAAGAGAACAGAATATGCAAGCATGGTGTCCCAGGCCAGGGTGTGCACAGTCAATTTTAGCACTCAGGATGTTAACGCAAGAGGATTGCTGAAGGACTAGACAGCCTAGACTACAGCAAGACCTTGTCACAAAAATCCAAAAATGGGGGAGGGGTGTGAGAAAGGTGATTCAGCCTGGAAGAGCACTTGCTGCTCCTCCAGAGGAACTGAGTTGTGTTACCAGCACCCACGCCTGTGACTACAGCTGCAGGGGATCCAATGCTGTCTATTGGTCTCTAAGGGTGTGTGTGTGTATGTGTATGCGTGTCTGCATGTATGTCTGAGTGTGTGTGTACATGTGTGCATATGTCTGTGCATACATGTGTCTATGTGTGTGCATGTCTTTGTCTATGTGTCCATGTCTGTATATTTATGTGTCTCTGTGTATCTATGTCTATCTGTGTGTGTATGTATGTGTCTGTGTGTGTATATGTGTAGCCTGTGTTTCTGTGTGTCTCTATGTGTTTCTCTGTGTGTCTATGTGTCTCTGTGTATATGTGTATGTGTGTATGTATGTCTCTGTTTCTCTGTGTGTGTCTGTGTGTGATTCTGTGTGTGTGTGTGTGTGGCCTACTATGTATACAGTCACTGTAAGTCATGGACTTGGACAACATAGGGTCAAGTCCCTGCATGGAAACCCAGAGGTAAGTTGGGTGGTTTGCTTCTGCTCTCTGGGCCTCTGCCTTTAAAAAATATCAAAAAGGAATCAAGGAAGGAAGGAAGGAAGGAAGGAAGGAAGGAAGGAAGGAAGGAAGGAAGGAAGGAGAGAGGGAAGAAGACTGATCTGTCTTGCTACTATGACAAAATACCCAGAGAAAGTCAATTTAAAGACAAAAGAGCTTGTTTTGACTCACATAGTTTCAAGGGACAGCCCATCATGGCAGGGACATGTGGTGACAGGAGCTTGAGGCAGTTGGTCACACTGATCCTCAATAGGAAAACAGAGAGATGACATGAGTGCCCGGTTTGCTTTCTCTGTATTCAGTCCTGGATCAGAGGCCATGAAGAGGTACTGCCCATATCAAAGTAGAACTCAGAACTTCAAATAGCCTCATCGGCTTGATCCCTCGTGGCTCTGCCAGTGGCTAATCTAACCTAGACAACCCCTCATGTGTGCCAGAGGCTAATCTAACCTAGATAATCCCCGTGGGTGTACCCAGAGACCAGCCTAACCTAGATAATCTCTTGCAGGAGTGCCCAGAAGCTGGTCTCATGGGTGCCTCTATGTCTGGTTCATATGCCAGTGTTTACCATCACAAAAGGAAAGCTAGGAACCTCATGCTTTGAAGGCATCTTTCTTACAAAAGCTGTCAGTAGCTGATCCCACATAAAAGGCATCTGGCAGGATGTTGAATGGAGGAAGGAGTTCCACTCCTTCCTTTAACTGTGGAACAGCCACAGTAGCTTGGGGGGGGGGCAGTAAACGTCCTAGGAAGCTTGCTCTCCTCCTGTTCAAAGTCAGTAAACTGCCTCAAACCCCCTAGAGAGAGCAGTGGAGGTCTGGAATACCTCCGGCTTCAGTTCTTAATTTACATTTGCTTAGTCACTGGCTTGTTTGGGGGGGTGGGGTGGGGGTCTGTCACCGCGGAGAGAGCAGGCTGCACAAGGCAGAGACTCGCTGTCTTTCCTGTGGTTACATGATAGAAGCGTGTCAGCCAAAGGAACTGGAAACCATATCCGTGCATACGCCACAAATCACCTATGAGTAAAATAGCCCTCAGAGCCTCCTGCATCGCCCACAAAGGGCTGTCTGCATGGTCTGCAGGACCTCGGGCAGCTCAGAAGCTTGTGGGGGAAGAAATCAAGCTCTCTTTTTGTATGGATGCCGGACGAATCCACTCCCTCTAGGAAACGGGATCCTGGACAAAGAGTCGATAGCGTTCTAAGCATCTGTGGCTGAAGGTTCAAGGACGATGTGGAGGTTTGATGGACGCCACGTGGCAGCCCCAGCATCCATCAGAGGACATTCAATAGATATTGATCCAACCAATGAACAAGTGAACAGTGACAGAGCAAATGGACCACATTAAATAGAAAAGGTGTTAGGGTAGTGTCTTAGTCAGGGTTTCTATTCCTGCACAAACATCATGACCAAGAAGCAAGTTGGGGAGGAAAGGGTTTATTCGGCTTACACTTCCATACTGCTGTTCATCACCAAAGGAAGTCAGGACTGGAACTCAAGCAGGAGCTGATGCAGAAGCCATGGAGGGATGTTCTTTACTGGCTTGCTTCCCTAGGCTTGCTCAGCCTGCTCTCTTATAGAACCCAAGACTGCCAGCCCAGAGATGGTCCCACCCACAAGGGGCCCTTGATCACTAATTGAGAAAATGCCTCACAGCTAGATCTCATGGAGGCATTTCCCCAACTGAAACTCCTTTTTCTGTGATAATTCCAGCTGTGTCAAGTTGACACAAACCTAGCCAGTACAGGTAGGATATTTTGGAAGGGATTTCTGAAAGGAGAATGAGACCAGAAACTGTCATCTTACAGGAGATACACACACACACACACACACACACACACACACACACACACACACGAAGGGCCAGAGAAAAGGAGAGAGCTCTCACCTGATCGATATTTTCAGAGCTATACCACGGTTTTTGTCTCAAACTAGCCCGAAGGAGAAGGTTACAATCAGTCAGGTTCTGGTCCAGTAAGAGCAGGTTAGCTGCCACCACTGTACCTGATGGTGCCAGTGAATTCCAACAAACTTCCCACAACTATCAGACCCATTTTCCAATTGAGAAGGCAGTGTCCCATCTGGGAAGAAACTCAAGTGGGCCACACAATGGCTAAGGTGGGGCTTGTATCCCCAGCCAGCCTTGACAGCCAGCACACCAAAATCCTGTGTTTGCACCCAGGCTTCCTGCACAAAGATAATCTGGCCCAGGCATTCCTGGCTCCTCCTTAGCTGGCTGTAGGCACCTGCACCTGCACCTGCACCTGCACCTGCACCTGCACCTGCACCTGCACCTGCACCTGCACCTGTGTGGCCTGCTACGTGGCCTGCTGCATGGCCAGCGTTAAGTATCAGGCTGATTTTGTGCATTCTTTTCCACAGCTGTGTCTGCAATGACGGCTATGAAGGAGATGGAACTCTCTGTTCTAAGAAGGACCCTTGCCTGGGATCCACCTCCAGAGGAGGCTGTAGTCCTAACGTGAGTGTTGTTTCTCAGAGCCAGATGCCCCAGGTTTTGTTTACCTTTTGTAAGTAGGCACAGCAGGAGTTACTCTGTGGAGGTAAGCAGTTCCTTAAGGGAAAAAATAACCTTCCACGCTGATAACCTGTCATGCTGCCTCGGAGTAGTGGAAGACAGTGACAGCTTCGAGCTTGCTGTTTTTTGGTTTTTGTTTTTTTACATGGGTGCAGGGCAGGAAGGGGGGACACGGGGGAGAGGGAGGGACGGGGGAAGCTCTGGCAGGGATGCTCTTTCAGACAGAGGAGGTGCTGACAGCTGAAGTCAGGGGTATTCAGCCAGCCCTGAAGGGCATCTGAGGCACACTTTAGGCTTCTGTTTCCTGGACAAGCCAGACCAGGTGGAACCAGAGCCATCACCCTACACAGCCACCAGTACTGCCTTTTGGTGGCTCTTTTGTGACCTAACACTTTTAAAAGAAATCCTGAGGGAGAGACATCCCAGAAAGCAGTGCCTGATCCATCCGCACAAAGCATGTGCAAAATGTCAGATTATTTTTTTATCTCAGAGTTTTTGAAATAGCACGTAAATTAATGGGCTTTTTAGGGCCTTTTCATGTACACTGTGTCTTGTCATTCTTCTTCCCCAAACCCCTTCCATCTCTTTGCTCTCCTACCCTGGTCCTCTCCCTCCCCTCACTAACCCCCTTCTACCTTCCTGTCACAGATATTCCAGAAGTCTCTTCCCTGCACTCTTTCCACAATAGAAACAATGTAGGAGGCAGTCTTGGAGGAGGAGGGAGGAGGGAGAAGGGAGAAGGAGGGAGTGGGAGGAGCAGCCTATGACAGGAGAACACTGAGGACAATTGATGTTTATTATATATATACATGAAATGTCAGGATGAAACCCATTAGTTTGTACAACTAATAAAGCTCTAAAAGAGGATGGTCTCCTTTCCATTGTCACAGTCCCTTTCCTAGTTTCATGACCAAGATATTCACCCATGCACACCCCCATACACGTACACATGTGTACACACACACACAAAATTATAACCTCAGATCCAAGTATAAGAGAAAACATATGGCATTTGTCTTTCCAAACTTTGAATTTAAAAAGGAATTCCCTTGTGGGTGTTCTTCCTTTGTGGGTGTTCTCTGCGACTCTCCCCAAATCCTGATCTGGGGCTTTGGGAAGGTGAGGTTTGAGAATAACAACCTTTGCCTTGACTTCATAGCTAAAAGAGTGTATCTGATCTCATTTTCTTCTTGCCCTAGCCCAGCGAGGTAGCTATGGTTAGTGTCATCTTACTAAGGACAGACTGGGGAGAATAGAAAACTTGCCTACTGTTTTTGCCTCTGTTACTACAGCCACTTCCATCTAGTATCTTTCAAACATTGCTACCGCCACCTGACCTTATCACTTTCACACATTAGCCACAGCTGGACAGTTCGTTTCCTTCCTGCCTCTGACACTCCCAGGTATATGTGGCCAGAGTGGTTTGAAGAAAATTATATCATTTCCCCCAAGCTTTACCCCTTTCAGGAATTTCCCTGGGCCTGGGGAGGAAATCTAGACACAACTCCAGGTCCTGCCCACCAGATTTCCCAGTGACTGAGCCCTACCACTCAACAACCTCAGGACCTCTCTTCCTTTCTTGGAGTACTCCTGCCTCCTGTGGTTTCATGTATTTTGCTACTTTTCTTGCTGCTATAACATAATGCTTAACAAAAAGCAATTGAGGAAGAAGGTGCTTGGTTTAGCTCTTAATTCAAGACTATAATCTTGGGTGAATCAGGGCACCAAAAATACCAGAAAGTTGGACACATTACACCAACAGTTTAGATTTTTTTTTTTCGAGACAGGGTTTCTCTGTATAGCCCTGGCTGTCCTGGAACTCACTTTGTAGACCAGGCTGGCCTCAAACTCAGAAATCCTCCTGCCTCTGCCTCCCGTTTAAAAGCAGAGTGAGGCATACTGGTACTCATCACATTCTCCTATCTGTCCAGAACTTTAACCCATAATGACACGGTACCACCCACATTTAGGATGGGTCTTATCATCTCAGTCAGCCTAATACAGAAATTCCCTAGCAGACAAGCCCAGAGGTTTGTTTTCTGTGTGAATCCGGATGCTGTCAAGTTGACAATGTTAACCATCACTTCCTGGGGTCCAGAGTCACAGTATAGCGTAGAGGGGCTTGGACCCTGACGTCTCAGTGCCCTGGATTCATGCTCCTCTCTGTGGCTGTGGGAGCTTGGAGGCATTTCTTTCCCCATCTGTAAAATAAAGATGACAGTGCCTGTTTCCAGAGCAGGGGTTCTCAAACTGTGGGTTGCAACCCCTTTTGGGAGTCAAGTAACCTTTTCACAGGGGTCACATATCAGATAGCCTGCATATCGGATACTTACAATTATGATTCATAACTAGCAAAATTACATTTATAAAGTAGCAAAGAAATAATAATTTAATGGTTGGGGGAATCATCACAACATGACAGGCTGTATTAAAGGGTCACAGCATTAGGAAGGCTGAAAACCACTGCTCCTGAGGATTCTTTACTTCTGTAAATCAACAAAAGCAGGCTCTGGCTGAATCAGTAACACAGAGTGTTAGCTGACCAGACGCAAGCAATCTTGCTGTCGAAATCACCCAGTTGCTTTATTATGTTCGCACGAATAAGCGTTTCAATAATTTCCACTGCACTCCATGTGAATATGTTTCTAGAATACTCTTCCAGATCCTTTCTGGCTTTGGCAGCTGCACACAGCTGGCCTGTGGTCTCAGAGGTCTTACTTTTGCTCTTCCTCCTGCAGGCAGAATGCATCCAGACTAGCACGGGGACATACAGCTGTGTGTGCCAGCGGGGCTGGACAGGTAATGGAAGAGACTGTGTGGAGATCAACAACTGCCTGCTGCCTAGCTCCGGAGGCTGCCATGACAACGCCACCTGTTTATATGTAGGCCCTGGGCAGGTGGGTGACTTGGGGAAGAAAGAAAAGAGGAAGCAGGATTCCTGTTGTGACTTTTTTTTTTTAATCACAACCAGAGAAGTGCTTTGGTTTGAAGTTGCTATGTCTTTGCCCTCAGTTGGGGTAGGAAGAATGGGTTGATTATCATAGTCTGAGACATCGGTGTCACTGTGATGCCACCTTACAGAAGAGGAGCTCTGGCACCAGAGAGGTTAGTGATAGGTTAGCGATTTCTTTGGTGCCACAGAAAAGCAATCAATCTCACTATGATTCACATACAGTCAGAATTCAGGGAAGCCTAAGTCACCCCCAATCCATGAATCACACACATGTATCTAGAACATTCTATAGATTGTTACCTAATTTTAAGTGGCTTCTTTTCATGAAAAGAAGCAGAGGCTACTGCCTGTGAATTAGTGAGTTATAGAAGAGATATAGAGATACTGACTACACTAATATTGTGGCCACGGAAATGATAGGTCCCCACTCCCCATCTTCCATGTGCCCCATCCCCCCCCCAAAAAAAACCAGTATAGGTGAGCTCCATTAAGTCAAAGGAGCACAAGACCTAGGAAGGTAAGAACCAGGATCTTTCCTCTCACACATACATCCCTTTTGAATGATGATACAGTTTCTCACACTTGTGTTCTAAAGCTGGACTTTATTAAACCTTCAGATTATTTGGTTAAGAAAGTCATGTTCCCCATAAGACTGGACACAATGTAAGGCCTAACCTTGCTTTCTGTGATGGCTCCAGACCTTCCACCACAAGCCTTCTGCCTTAGACAACACATTCCTTTGTGTGTGTCAAGAACTTAGATCATGTCTCAGTTACTTTTCTGTTGCTGTCAAGAGACACCATAACTAAGGCAGCTTAGAAAAGAAAGCATTGAATTGGGGGCTTGCTTACAGTTTCAGAGGGTGAGTCCATGACCATCATGGTAGAGAACGTGGCAACAGGCCACGCATGCTGCTGGAGCAGTAGCTGAGAGCATATATTTTATCTGCAGTTTGGAAGGAGAGAGAGACAGAGACAGAGAGACAGAGAGAAAGAGAGAAAGAGAGAAACAGACTAGACCTGGTGTGGGCCCTTGAAATTCCAATGCCTACCCTCAGTGACATGCCTCCTCCAACAAAGCCACACCTCCTTCACTAAGGGCACGCCTATTAATCCTTCCCCAAACAGTTCCAGCAACTAAGGACCAAGCATTCAGAAACTTGAGCCTACAGGACCTTTCTCATTCAGACCACCACAGACCACAATGGTTGCTGCTTAGGCAGTAACAACCAGGGGTGGGGAAAGTATGAGAGTATATTTGTTAATACCATGACTTGTTATACAAACCAGAAGAGGGAATAGTGGTATCCCCAAAGCCAAATGGAATGCATTTTCTAGAGAGAGAGAGAGCAGATGCTGGCAGACAAATTCAAATAGATGTTTACATGTCTGTCCTGTTTTACTCTTCATGGGAACCACGGAGCTTGGTTGTGGGCATAATAAATAGGTAGGGTCAAGGCCTACAAGTCACCCTGGAAACATGATCTGGTGTAAGGTGACAGATCATGTGAGCGACCAAATGCTAAACACCTTAAAACCCGTGCCAAATAAGCATGTGGTATGCCGTCGCTCTGAGTGTCTACTGATTGCTGCACTATTTACCCTTCTGATTTCTCTGACAGCAGCACCTTCGCATGGGTCTGGCGCAAATGAGCTTTCCAATGAACCCCCCAGGAGTCTAATCACAGAGGAGCCCACCACAGACTCATGCTCCCCAGCACTGAGTTAACAACTGCTTCTTTACTTCATTTGTGTTACCAGACTGCAGCTGAGAAAAGAAAACAAAGATGTCTTGGTGTCCATATGCATTATCTAGGACTTACTATAACAAAAGTACCACAAAGTGGAAAGCAGAGAACAATAAATATATTGTCTCATAGTCTGGAGGCCTGAGTCAAGGTCAGCTGGTGCCTCCTTCTGAGGATACTAGGGAGAGAGAAACCCTGTCCCTTAGCCTTGGGTGGCCTGCTGGCCATGTTGAGTTGAGACTTGTTACCTAACTCCCAACTTCACATTTGTACAGCATTCTCATTGTGCATACATCTGTTTTCAAATAGATGCTAGTCCATTAGATTCAGGGTCTACCCTATTCAAATATGACCTCATCTTAAGAAGCTGCATAATAATTACCCTATTTCTAAATAAGGTCATGTTATAGAATCCTGTAGGTCAGGATTTAAGCATAAATTTAGGGTTGAAGAACATACTTCAGTATGTACAGTGTCTATATCCTCTCCTAAAAACAAATGATAAATGTCCTGAGGGGAGATGGAAGAGAGAGTCTCTATAACATATTTAAGAAATCAAATAAACCCCATCTAAGATTGCCATCACTAGGTTGCAGTTGGTTGGAAGGATTATTAGACACACTAAATGGATAATAACTTGTATATCTATGAATGTTGCTCTTAAAAGACACTCCATGTTTAGATCAAATACATGAAGGGTTAGGGTTGGGGACACAGAGGTGCTGTTCCAGTAGCTGATGATGAGCTTGGGTTCTACCATGCACAGAGCGTGCTTGGGTTTCATATTGTTATAAAATATTGTACACGTGTATATAATATATATCCATTTGCCTATAAAGCTTGCAGAACAGGTGAGACTGTCAAAGATAAAACCCATACAATGGAAGTCCATTTGCTTCTTCCCACCACTGAACAATGTTATATCAACCCTGATCCATCCTAAACAACTCTTCTGCAGTAATACTTCTCCAGACACACTCCCTCACTGTGTTCCTCTCTCCTGACATTTTCCTTCAATTTGAATGCTTTCACCAGCTCTCTCATCCTCTCTCAGGGACCAGTGTCCCACTTCTTAAAGAATATTCCTAGAAGAACCTCCCAAGCCCACCCCATCCCCTCTGAACAGCAGACCATTCCCATAAGCACCTCACAAGCCAGTAGCTCCACAAAGCCCTGTGTCTCTCATTTTCCAACTTGTTAAGACTGGACCTTCCAGCTCGGCTGTGGTGGCACATGCCCTTAATGCCAGCACTTGGGAGACAGAGGCAGGTGAATTTCTGAGTTCAAGGCCAGCCTGGTCTTCAAAGTGAGTTCCAGGACAGCCAGGGCTATACAGAGAAACCCTGTCTCAAAAAAACAAAACAAAACAAAACAAAAAAACCTGGACCTTTCTGTTTACCTTTTAATGGATTTCTGCCGTCCTCATTGCTGGTTCCACAATAATTCCCAGAACATCTGTCTTGTTTAACTCAATTGAAGAAATTCTTTTACATCATTAAAATGTCAAAATATTACATTTTTATGGAAAACAACTAGGGAAATAAAACAGGAAGTCAAATGTGAGCTGAAGGAATTTTTTTCCTCCTGGCCTTTCCCACGGCCAGGTTGTTAGTTTCCTGTACACTGAAGTCTCCTACTGCACTTTCACTGAGTCCGTGTCTGCCATTAGCATGAAAATTTTCCCATTTTATCATGGCACTGCCATCATCATTCTTTATCGATTAGCTGCATACAACTGGACCACAGAATATATTTTTGAAAGTATATATTCTGCCCATAGGGCAAGTAAGGGCTGGAATACAGCCTGCACCCTGCCCACTAGAGTAGGGGGGCTAAGCCCTCAAAGAAGAGGCACTTACTAGCTACATGAAACCACATCTGCAGCTGAGCCACATGCTGTGGGTTGTCTATGCAGATGTGATACATTGAATCCATGTACTCAGTGGGGAGGCATTATCTGAATTAAGCAGCATCTTCAAGCTAGCAATAGCCTTGTACATGGTTCTCCACCAAGAGGGTAAGCCATGGCTCGCTTGGCTTTTCTATCTGTGTATGGGGGTCAGCTCTTCCATTGTGATAGCCATGATGTCCAAGCTCTCTTTATAGGCCTTGGTGAGGTCCAGAATTTTAACAGAAAGTTTAAAAAAGGCTATGACTGGGCAGCATAATGTGAATGTTGTGGCACTCAGGTGTGGCTGACTAGGTGCCGTGCCTAATGTAACACTGATGTGTCTGGAGTCTAGAGCATCTGTGCTTTAGGCGGCTCGAATGGCAACGGTTTCCGTAGTCTGCTTTTCAGTGTAATGGAGGGCAGGGCTTGAGAGCTCTTGCTTCAGTAATCCCATCTGTGTTCTTGGAATTGCAGAATGAATGCGAGTGCAAGAAAGGATTTCGAGGAAACGGGATTGACTGTGAACCCGTCATTTCATGCTTGGAACAAATAGAGAATTGTCACCCCCTGGTGAGTTACCTGGTGCTTCCCTTCGATAATAAACACATGGAAAGTTCTGGAGAAAGAACAAAAAGTAAGTTGCGTGGTCACATCCTTCTGCGATCATAAACTACCTGAGGAAGAGGTTTCACTGACTCCTGGTTTCCAAGGCTTCCGTGCATGGTCACCTGGCTGCATGGTCTTTGGGCTGTGTGTGGTAAGGGAGAGCATTGTGGTGAGGAACATGGAGAGATCAGAGTGCCCCACTTCACGGTGGACAGGAGCATGACCCCATGGATGTGTGCCCAGTGACCTACTTCTTCCACCTTGGCCCCACCTCTAGAAGCTTTTCTTCCTCTCAGTAGTGTCACCAAATTTTGAACCCATCAGTGAAGTTGTGTTGATGAAATCAAAGTCTTCATGATTTGGTCACTCCCCCCACCTCTGTACACCCTGCATCAGGGACCAAACATTTAACATGGTGTTCTTTGGGAGGATATTTCATACCCAAACCCTAACAGCTCTATCTTGCCTGAGCCGAGCCATTAACAACATCTCTCACCTTCAAAGGGCTTCCCTAAGCAGAATTTGAGCAGCGATTACAATCTCCACTCTATTTCAAAGCTTAAAAGCAGCAGCTTGCATTGCCAGAAAAGATGCTGGGCAGCGGTTGAATTTGAGATCCACAGAGAGTACATTTTGAGCAAAGAGAGTACATTTGGCACGCGGAACCTTTGCCCAAAACATTGTACAAGATGAGTTTATATATTCATCATCTGTCTGATAATCAAATTTAACTCTCTTTGGATTTTTCATTTGCTAAATCTAGCAGGGATGAAAAGAAAGATTTGTTGTGACTAAAAGCCACAGGCTTGAGCATCCTGCTGTAACACTGATGTGTCTGGGTTGTTTCTACCACCTTTCGGGGTGAACTTGCAGGGGAGTTTGTTGTAGTTTTTCCTATAAAACTGTGGATCAGACTCAGGGCCAAGTGCAACTAGGCAAGTGCTCTACCGCATGATTCCAGAGTCTGAATTCAAAGTTCCATCTTAGACCTGACCATGTCACAGATACATATGAGCCTAGTCTAACATCTTAGATGGGAAAGCAAGCTGTCTCCTCCATCTTGGTTTTCTCAGGCCACCTGTCAATATACTTCGTCTGGTGTTTGGAGCTGTGTTTGCCAAGAGGGCTATGAAGGAAATGGTGTCCTGTGCTATGGAAATGTGCTCGTGGTAAGTCCCTAGTGAGAACCTCAAGTGCAAAGTCACAGACAGAACACACAGCAAGAAAATGGAGGTCTTAGCTCAGCCTTAGACGTGCTCCATCTACAGACCCTTTGTCCAAGAGATTTTTAGATGAAGACAGCTGTTTTTCTATAGATACCTCATGTTTGGTGGGTCCCTCATTTTCAAAGGCAGCTTTTATCTGGCACTTTCTGCACACCAAGTAGTCCTGAAACTTTTATTTGCCAATTTGTTTCAAACTTCCCAAGTGAGCAACTGATGTCCCTCTGCTGGGCTACATGGGATAGCTGCCTTAGTGCCCCACTGGGCCCCACACCTCCCATGGGTACCCAGAACACCTGGGTTTACCCATCCTGAATGAGGTGTTGTGTGTGTGTGTGTGTGTGTGTGTGTGTGTGTGTGTGTGTACACGCATGCACACACACTCAAGAAAGTGCCTTCTGTGTACCAGGTGTCTTTCTAGGTCCTTTATGCAGCAACATCTCATTTAAACCTCACAACAGTTGTCTAGGATTAATGTTATTATGATGCCCATTCCACGGGTCAGTAAACAGAGGCTAAGCACACTTACTTGCCTGAGATGTTGGTATCTGTCCATGTGCCAGGTCCAAGACTTAACTACCAGTAGAGAGTATTTTATCCATACAGTATAGGTCACACCCAACTGACACTTCTCCACCTTACTCTCCTCCTGCACTGGACTCTAATCTCAAGGGGGAGAATCATTCCTCATTCCTAGGTCGCTCACATTTAAACTTATCAAAACCCTGGGGTTTGGTGCCAGATTAAATAAACAAAACAAATAAAAAAACAAATAGGTGGACATAATTGCTCCTAGGTATGGTGGTGGAGGAGGAGGTTTATTATAAATAAAAGGTTAAACATAGCCAGAGGCAGAGATATCTGGGAGAATCCAGAGTGAACATGACCAAACTGAGCAGGGCCATATGAGAGGAGAAAGGAAGGGAGAGCAAGAGGGGAGATGAGCCATGACCCAAGAGCCTGGGTCAAGAGGTAAAGGGGCCAAAACAACCAGCTTAGCAAAAAATGGCTGGATTATATAGGGGAAAGGAGCTTGGGGAAGGGTAGCCCAGTCCCCAGGCTGGAGAGTTCAGGTAGGGGTAGGGTATGCCAGCCTGGAGGACCCTGTAACAGGTAGAGATGGAAGGATTCCGATGGGGGCATTCCAGGAGAAACTGCCTGAGCAGTGTCAACTTTGAAATGTTAATAGGCACCACATTAGCAGTTTGTCCAGATTTGAGATCTAAATTGACATTTTTTTCCCTCATGCCTTTTGTTTTTCTCATACAGTTGGGTTCTTGTTCTTTTTCTCCTATGAAACCTTCATTCTAGAAATCCCCTAGGACCAACAGCCTGGTAACCAAAGCTACTCCATGTGCCAGCCTGCAGCTCCATACTGGTTCTGACTAGAGGCTGCTTAGCTCTGGGTACCTTGTTGGTGCCTAGGTGGCTGTGTCTTTTACCAGCAAGCTAAACTTAACTCAGTCTAACAAGCATGTCCTAACTATAGTTCGTAGGCCTGTGTACACCAAGATAGCTATGATCCAAAATTGTTTTATGTAAAACATTATCAAGTCTGGTATTTGTGGGTTTTTTCCTCTGTAATTATTCTTTGATATGCAGTTCTCAAGCGTGAACTTTGTAGATAACATCATTTTGAAGTGTCAAAAGATCTGACACATCTATCTCTAAAACAGCAATTCTCAATCTGGAGGTCACAACACCTTTGATTTGAGGGCTGAATGACCCTTTTCCGGGGGTCACCTAAGACCATCAAAAAACACAGATACTTATATTACAATTCATAGCCATGGCAAAACTACAGTTATGA
>LR750205.1:92614-250313 GCA_902729485.2 Mus minutoides | reverse complement strand
GGGGCGGAGTTCTCAGCTCCTGCCCCTGGGGGCCACTGCTGACCCGCTGCTCCCCAAAACCACCTCTGCACTGCACTCACGCTTAACCCCAATTGGATCTTAAAGTCCTGGGGTGTCCCTAGCTGTGTCCGCTGGGCTCAGAGGGAAGATGGCGCTGCGCGGGTGCTCTGGCTGGGAGCGGCCCAGCCTCCGGTGGGGCAGAGTTCTCGGACCCTGCCCATGGGGGGAACTGCTGACTGGCTGCTCCCAAAACCACCTCTGCGCTGCACTCACCCGTAACCCCAATGCGATCTTAAAGTCCTGGGGTGTCCCTAGCTGTGTCCGCTGGGCTCCGAGCGGGTCCCTCATTTTCAAAGGCAGCTTTTATCTGGTACTTTCTGCACACCAAGTAGTCCTGAAACTTTTATTTGCCAATTTGTTTCAAACTTCCCAAGTGAGCAACTGATGTCCCTCTGCTGGGCTACATGGGATAGCTGCCTTAGTGCCCCACTGGGCCCCACGCCTCTCATGGGTACCCAGAACACCTGGGTTTACCTATCCTGAATGAGGTGGTGTGTGTGTGTGTGTGTGTGTGTGTGTGTGTGTGTACACGCATGCACACACACTCAAGAAAGTGCCTTCTGTGTACCAGGTGTCTTTCTAGATCCTTTATGCAGCAACATCTCATTTAAACCTCACAACAGTTGTCTAGGATTAATGTTATTATGATGCCCATTCCACAGGTCAGTAAACAGAGGCTAAGCACACTTACTTGCCTGAGATGTTGGTATATGTCCATGTGCCAGGTCCAAGACTTAACTACCAGCAGAGAGTATTTTATCCATACAGTATAGGTCACACCCAACTGACACTTCTCCAACTTACTCTCCTCCTGCACTGGACTCTAATCTCAAGGGTGAGAATCATTCCTCATTCCTAGGTCGCTCACATTTAAACTTATCAAAACCCTGGGGTTTGGTGCCAGATTAAATAAACAAAACAAATAAACAAACAAATAGGTGGACATAATTGCTCCTAGGTATGGTGGTGGAGGAGGAGGTTTATTATAAATAAAAGGTTAAACATAGCCAGAGGCAGAGATATCTGGGAGAATCCAGAGTGAACATGACCAAACTGAGCAGGGCCATATGAGAGGAGAAAGGAAGGGAGAGCAAGAGGGGAGATGAGCCATGACCCAAGAGCCTGGGTCAAGAGGTAAAGGGGCCAAAACAACCAGCTTAGCAAAAAATGGCTGGATTATATAGGGGAAAGGAGCTGGGGGAAGGGTAGCCCAGTCCCTAGGCTGGAGAGTTCAGGTAGGGGTAGGGTATGCCAGCCTGGAGGACCCTGTAACAGGTAGAGATGGAAGGATTCCGATGGGGGCATTCCAGGAGAAACTGCCTGAGCACTGTCAGCTTTGAAATGTTAATAGGCACCACATTAGCAGTTTGTCCAGATTTGAGATCTAAATTGACATTTTTTTCCCTCATGCCTTTTGTTTTTCTCATACAGTGGGGTTCTTGTTCTTTTTCTCCTATGAAACCTTCATTCTAGAAATCCCCTAGGACCAACAGCCTGGTAACCAAAGCTACTCCATGTGCCAGCCTGCAGCTCCATACTGGTTCTGACTAGAGGCTGCTTAGCTCTGGGTACCTTGTTGGTGCCTAGGTGGCTGTGTCTTTTACCAGCAAGCTAAACTTAACTCAGTCTAACAAGCATGTCCTAACTATAGTTCATAGGCCTGTGTACACCAAGATAGCTATGATCCAAAATTGTTTTATGTAAAACATTATCAAGTATGGTATTTGTGGGTTTTTTTCCTCTGTAATTATTCTTTGATATGCAGTTCTCAAGTGTGAACTTTGTAGATAACATCATTTTGAAGTGTCAAAAGATCTGACACATCTATCTCTAAAACAGCAATTCTCAATCTGGAGGTCACAACACCTTTGATTTGAGGGCTGAATGACCCTTTTCCGGGGGTCACCTAAGACCATCAAAAAACACAGATACTTATATTACAATTCATAGCCATGGCAAAACTACAGTTATGAGGTAGCAATGAAAACAATTTTATGGGGGCTGGTGAGATGGCTCAGCCGGTAAGAGCACCCGACTGCTCTTCCGAAGGTGATAAGTTCAAATCCCAGCAACCACATGGTGGCTCACAACCATCCGTAACGAGTCTGGCTCCCTCTTCTGGAGTGTCTGAAGACAGCTACAGTGTACTTACATATAATAGATAAAATAAATCTTTAAAAAAAAAAAAAGAAAGAAAACAATTTTATGGTTGGGGGGTCACCTCAAAATGAGGAAATGAATTAAAGGGTTGCAGCAGTGTTAAGAAGATTGAGAACCAGTCGGGCGTGGTGGCGCACGCCTTTAATCCCAGCACTTGGGAGGCAGAGGCAGGTGGATTTCTGAGTTCGAGGCCAGCCTGGTCTACAGAGTGAGTTCCAGGACAGCCAGGGCTACACAGAGAAACCCTGTCTTGAAAAACCAAACCAAAAAAAAAAAAAAAAAAAAAAGATTGAGAACCACTGCTCTAAAGGCTAGTCAGGCCTCTGAGTGTGAAGGCCACCAGCAGCTCTTGCTCAGAGGCGGGATCCCATCAGCCTGGGGAGGCTGCCCAGAACTGCACTGAGATAATGTTTCTGTGTTCTCTTTCTCCTTTGGCCCTCCTTGGAACAAATGAATAAGGAACTCTCGTTTCTCTCTGAAGCAGCTGTATTTTACCAGTGGATAAATGTAAGTCCCGGAATTTGCACTTTAGCATTGGGAATGTAAATCGTTTTAGAGATCTGGAGTTTGTGCAGTAGAAAACTGGAAATGTGGGGGGGAGGGGGTTGAGAGGTGTGTCCTGAACAGCAGCGCCCTCACCTTGCCTGCATCATGGGGCATCCCAACCCTGGAGACTACGATATGATAAGTCAGGGGCTTGGCCTAGACACCAGTGACCCCATGTTTAGTCAAGCTGGAAACCGCTGGCCCAGGTTAGGGTGGGGTAGCTGCGTTCTATCACCTAGTTCTTTCTTTGGAAGCTTAATATGATTTATGTCATAATTCACTAAGATTTAGACTTATGGTTGACATCTGGGGAGCTTAATATGCTTATCTCTATGCTTAGCATACTAAAAAGGCTTACTCTTTACCCCTGGAGAGATCAGAGTCTCACACTGCCCCAGTGTCTAGACGTCCATCCCCTTTAACTGAATGGATAAGGGTGTCTGACCTAGCCAAACAACATAACAGACTGTTTGTCCCTTTAAAGAAGTATATGCCAAAAAAAAAAAAAAAAAAAAAAAAGGTCTTGCTCAGTCAGCATTCACTCAGAGAACAGCTCCCTGTATGTTCCAGAACATTCTAGGAACCACTTGTTTCTACAGTGGAGGCTCTGTGTACAACTCTTTCCCTAGAGGCAAGGCACAGGACTGCTCCCTCTCTCATTATGTTGGCTTCCCTGTAACCACACCATGCACAGTCTCACCCTGTGTAAATGTACCCAGCCCAGTAGTAGGCTGAACAGGCCACACACACACATACACACACACACACACACACACACCCGCACCTCCCCCCTCCCAGCCTGCTTTAATGCTGTTGTGTTAGGAATTAACATCAGTTCTGATGGAAGTATTTACCAGAAATCAGCAAGTTCTATAAACCAAAATTTCGGGGTTTGGAGTCAGTTTTTAATTTTGGGTTTCTTTTTTCATCAAATTGATGTAACAATAGTCTTTCTGAGCATGCATGAGACATACTTAAGTTTGGTTCAGGCTTTCATTCTCTGCAATTTCCTCAGTCATACTCTAAAGACATGCACATGCACGCATAACACACATACACACACAGCAAGATTATTCATCTGGCTTTTCATTCAGACTTACAATGACAAAGTATGACCCAATCAGAATAATCTGCATTGTTATAAAGATCCACACATTAAAGAGAAAAAATATTGGGTCTCAAAAGAGAATGTAATTCATCAGCCAATGGCTGGGTGGACTTGGGGAGGGCAAGCCTGGTGCCTTCCCAGCATTTCTGGAGTTGCATCCCATGTGAAGCCATCATCTCTGACAGCGTATAAGTCAGCCCACTCATCCCTAACAAACGGTCCTCCAGCCACTTTCTTTTCTCTGTGATTCAGAATGCTTCTCTGCAGTCCATGCTGTCTGCCACCTCGAATCTCACTGTCCTTGTGCCATCCCTGCAAGCCATTGAGGACATGGACCAGAATGAGAAAAGCTTCTGGTTGTCACGGAACAACATTCCAGCCCTGATAAAGTGGGTGTCATTTACCTTATTTTCCATGTTATATGGCTGGTATCCAGGGTGATCATTCCTTAGTTCGATATAAAGAAGCCACATGATCCTTCACTTCCTAGGATGTTCCTAGCAACCCTCCCCTGGGGCAGGAAACGTTATCTGTTATCAGCTGACTCTAAGCCAGTGGTCCTCCAACCTTCCTAATGCCCGGACCCTTTAATACAGTGCCTCAGGTTTCTGCTACATGTGGTGACCCTCAACCATAAAATTATTTTTGTTGCTACTTCATAACTGTAGTTGCACTACTGTTATGAATAGTAGTGTAAATATGTAGGATATCTGATATGTTACCCCCCCCAAGGGGGTTGTGGCCCACAAGTTGAGAACCACTGCTAAACCAAGCAATGTACTTTGAATATCATTCAGTTAACACTCCCAACACCTCTGAGATGGGTGTTACAATTATTCCCATTTGACAGATGTGGGAAGTGAGGCAGAGTGGTTAATGGCTAATTCCAGCTAGGGCTGACCTCTGCAAAAGCAAATGTAAAGTTTGAGTGTGGCAGAATGTGAAGTTTGAATATGGCCATCAGGCCCCAGAGCTTATTCTCCTGTTTAGTGATACTACCTTGTGCATGGCTATTTGTGATCCTTATGATCTGTTCTTCAGATACCACACACTACTAGGCACATACAGAGTGGCTGATCTGCAGACTCTGCTATCCTCTCACATGCTAGCAACATCCTTGAAGGGAAGCTTCCTTCGCCTGGACAAGGCAGATGGGGTAAGAACTGTCATCCAGCTGTTTGGAACATGATACCTTTACACATGTTGTCTTTCCTGAATTTTTGTGATGGAAAATGTCTGATATGTACACAGAAAGAGAAGCACGTGTGAGCATCGCCCACTTGCAACAAGGATTGCACATATACACATTTTAAAAAAAGGAAGGAAGGAAGGAAGGAAGGAAGGAAGGAAGGAAGGAAGGAAGGAAAGAAAGAAGGGAGGAAGGGAGGAAGGGAGGGAGGGAGGGAAGGAGGGAGGGACGGAGGGACGGAGGGAGGGAGGGAGGGAGGAAGGAAGGTAAAAGGAAAAACAAAACAACTAGGCTACGGTAGTATATTCATTAAATTTCTCGTTGCTGTAATCAAATATCTGGCAAAAGGAACTTAAGGATTTATTTTGGCTCGCAGTTCGAGGGTAAAGTCCATCATTAACAGGAAGTCATGATGGCCAGAGCTTAAGGGAGATGGCCACACCATCTACAGTCAGGAGAGATTAATGAGAGGGTTCTCAGCTAGCTTTCTAGTTTTTATAAAGTCCAGGACTCCAGCCCATGAACTAATATTTAAGGTAGGTCTTCCCACCTCAATTAACCAATTCTAAAAAGTCCCTTATAGACATGCCTTGGGGCTTCTTCTATCATGATTCTAGATCCCATCAAGTTGAAAATTAGCTATCATAAAAGGGAAAAATCAGTTTCCTCCAATAGAGTGTCACTGAGTCTATCAACCACACTCCAGAGCAGGCCAGGAGTTGTTGGATAACACAAAATGAATCCTGTTTGGTTTGGGGAATTTTTGTTTGTTCATTTTGTTTTGTTTTTCAGGGGGAGACATTTTTTGTCATACTGCTTTTATATTTATTTCAATTTTCATTTTTATATTCTTTTAAAGAGAAAGAACATAAAATTATGTGAGGAAGAAAGTGGGAAGGATCTGGAAGGAGTTGGAAGAAAGGGAAAACATTGTTAAAATATATTGTATGAAAAATGTAATAAAAAGGCAAGAGGGACTAGTTTATGAAAGCAGTAATACAAAATGCAGACCAGCAAGCTGACATCACCCAGAAAGGGAGAAGGGTAATCAACACCACATCTTCCATTCATTCTAATGTATACTCCACTAAGCTCCTGATGGAGTCATCAGCAGTAACTGGATGTCGTATCAGTTACTAGACTGCAAACCTAGAGTGAGCGCCTATTCTGCACATGCATGCATCTTGGTGCTAGAGCCAGGGCAGTGGAAGAGTAGAGCTTCCGAGAGACTCATTATCTAGCATTCCCAGAGTCTTGTCAAGGACTCGTGTGCCAATTCAGTGGGAAGTGTGGCTTCCTGGCTGTGAGGGGTCAAGGGTCGAAGTATCTCTATGAGTTAACAAAGTGAGTGAGTGAGGGTTCTAGCAGGCAGTGAGGACTGCTGCGACCATGACTCACCAGGCAGAAATGGCTCAGAACTTTCCAGCTTCCTATCAGCCTGTAAGCACTAGGAAAAGAATCAATCCATTATGAGAGCCTAAACACCAGGCCCACTGGCTGATGTAGAAAGCAAGAAAACTCGAATGTGTGGTTCCATGGATAGTTTATAAATCTTCTTTTGTAAGTCTTTGGAAATTCCAGTGACACCCATGTTATATCCTGAATTGTTTAAATAAAAATTTGACATAAAGAATCTGGGTACAACTGGACATTGTGCAGCGTGACTTTAACCCCAGCCCTGGAGAAAGCAGGTGAATCTCTATTAGTTCAAGCCCAGCCTGGTCTATATAGCAAGTTCCAGGCTCACCAGGATTACACAGTGAGACTCTGTCTCAAAAAATAAATATTCCTTAATAAAAGATAAAGGTACAAAGATATAGCTAGTGAGAAAGAACACATTCTGTGAAGTATTGCACAGCAGGATATATCTGCTTAGCAACACTATAGTATGTAAATCAAGTAAGTGAGCTAGACGTGGTGCTGTGGATCTGTGATCCCAGCCTCCAAAGGCTGAGGCAGGAGGAGCATTACAAGTTCAAGTCCTCCCAGGGTACAAAGTAAGGTCATAGCCAGCCTGGGCAACTTAGTGAGTCCCTGTTTTACAATGAACAGTAAAAAAAGGAATGGAGATGTAGCTCAGTGGCGGAGCACTTACATGAAGTCCTACATTTAACCTCCAGTGCTCCCAGATAAATCAATCAAATAGCTGGAGGAGAGGATTTGAATGTTGTCATCCTAGGAAGAAATCATTGATTCAGATGACAAAGAGCTTAAGTATACTAATTAAATCACTACACAGTGTGTACAAGGTTCTGAAGCATTACACTGAACACTATAGGTAGGGATCGTTATTAATTTTCTTTTTTAATGTACAACCTGACTTTGTGTATACTCTATATAGTGTGATTACTGCAATCAGGCTAATCCATTGTTGTTCCAAATCATCAATTTTCTTAGCTATATTAACATCTACCCTAGCATGTCACAGGCTATATTGGTCCCAAAATAGATCAATCAGGGCCCTGACCTAGAGGAGATAACCATCAAATGCATTTTCCTTAATTCCATTCTTGTGTCTAATACAAATAAAAATTAGCCCACTTTAACAAAAAGAGATTTGATCGGCGGGCTGGTGTGTTTCCACAGCCTCTGTACATGGAACTTCCATGTTCACAGTCAGGCAAATGTTCCTGCTCCCCAAGATCCAGGAGGAATTGCAAACAGAGGTCCCAGTGGGGGAAAAAAAGAGGAAATGAGAAAGATTGGAGCTCAGTTGTTCCTGATTGGTAAACAGGCACTGTCTAAATTAGTTTATGGTGAGTCCTGCTAAAACAAAGAAAAAAAGCCATAGAACGAAGGCTTCTGGAAGTCCAAGGCCAAAGTGTGGGCAAGAGTTGGTACCCTGTGAGGGTAGCTAAGGAACAAGACACCCAGGCTATCTCCTTGGCTCACTGATGTCCATGTTACTATTCCCCCCCATACATTTATTTAGTCCACTAACAGTGGAATAGACTTGACAATCAGAGTACATCCTTCATGTAAAAGAAAGCCATCTTCTCATTTGGGTGTGTATATATGTGTATCTATTTGTTTGTGGTAGCTAACGGGTCACAATTTAAAGGGTTTCACGGCCTAAAACTGTGGTTACTGATGCTCAAGAAGTAGAACCCCTAAAGGTAATGCAACCCTCAAGTATACTCACCTTCCCACTGTGTTTGCACTTGCAGAATATCACAATTGAGGGGGCATCCATTGTGGACAGTGACAATGCAGCCACAAACGGGGTGGTCCACATCATCAACAAGGTAAAGATGCCCTTACTAAACAGGCAGAGCTGTTTCCCCTCTGTGATGTCTTCCATACAGTGCTGTTTGAGCAAGTAAAAAGTACTTATCCTCAGTACTTATCAAAGGAGCTTCTCATTTGATGTGCTTCATTTTTTTTTCTAGACCCTCATGGATACTCTCTTCATTCAATCATACTTTGCTATAACTCATCCCACCTGTTTTTGCAGCAGGGCCTCTGTCATATGTGACCTCACATACATATTCTTTCTTGTATATGCAAACATCTTAAGAGGCACAAGTTTAAAATCAAGAACAAGGGAAAAAGCAGTTTGTCATCACTATTCACTCCCCTCCCTGAACTACTGTTTCCTAAAAAAGGGGGGGGGGGGTACAGAAAAGCCTAAGAGAAAAAATAAGAAACCACACTGTAAGATTTTCATTTTTTACATAAGTCCCAATTCACTATTATTTATAGGTATGAAAAAGAATAAAAAATGGAAAATGGGGGGAGAGGCTAGAGAGATGGATTGGTGGTTAAAGTACACTGACTGCTCTTCCAGAGGTCCTGAGTTCAATTCTCAGTAACCACATGGTATCCAATGCCCTCTTCTGGTGTATCTGAAGATGTCAACAGTGTACTCACATACATAAAATAAATATTTTTTTAAAAGGAAATTGGTTTATAAGCTAATCCATAATTTCTAGTTACTGTATTAGGATCTTCATTTTAAAAGAAACTTCCTGTACACTGGAAATGTTCAGAAGGTAGAAGGCTAGGGGAACTATTAATTAATTGCATTTTAATTAAAATTGTTCTCACTTAGCATTTATATATTTAATTTTCAAAAGTCTTCATTCAACTATTCCTGTTCAAAAGAGAGGCTATTTATAAGTCTCCGTGTTTTTCAAAGTCCTTGCAATTCTGCATTATCTAGAGACTTTAAACACAACACTGTTAAGGAAGAGATTTAGTACTTACAGAAAATTATTATTCCAAGTGACACTGCTTATCAATAGTTTTTCTTTCTAGCCTTAGCTTTTCAGAGTACTAAAATCCCTTTATAAAAAATTAATTTAAAAAACATAAAATTGGGCCGGGGAAGTGGCTCAGTAGGTAGAGTGCATGTCACACAAGCTTGAAGAGTTGAATTTAGACATCCACTATCAAATAAAAGGCTGGGTATAGCTTAATGGATCTGTAAACCCCCCACCCAGCACATCAGAATAGAAAAATCTTTAGCCAGCCAGTTTAAAATGTTGAGCTCCAGGCTCAGAGAATACAAATACATACACACTCACCATTTTTCCCCTTCTTACCTATTTTAGGTAGACACAAGTTCCTTAGTAATATGGTACTTCAACCTACCTCTTACTCTGAGCTAATAACCATGGTATATTAAGTCTCAACCTTTCTGTAACCTTCCCACACAGCCCATGTCTACAGGATATATGTTAAAGTGATAGTCTGAGTTTGAGCTTCTGACTAGCTATATAACCTTGTGGAAGTCATATAACCTCTACAAGTCTCATTTATCTTCTTTTGTGAGGATTAAATAACACCTTCTACTTCAAGTATTGCCTCTAAAGGGCCCTCGGTAAGTGCTGGCTTGATTTCCTCCTTCCTTTGAAATCCCATGGGATTTTCTATATGGAGCTTATGTGGCATAACCACCAATTATCCTATACTGATGCCTGTTTCCTGAGACCCTTTAGTGACTATATCCTGGAGGCATGTGGCTGCATCTCTGTGTCCCTCCTGAGAACACAGCACCTTGCTCTATGTATAACTGGAATTTCTGAAGATCCATTAGGTTCCTGGCACTCTGCCAAGTATCAACCCCACCTGGTGTCCCTTTTGTTTTTTACAACCCTAAAATGGTGAGTGCTGCATTGTCCTTGAGTTAAAGATGAGACAACACTCCAAGATAAGGAATTGGGCTAAGGAAGAATTTTTGTGAACATGAAAAGTTCATGATTATTCTCTTCTTAGCCCTTGACTCCCTCAAGAACTCCTCTTGTCAACTGGCATCATGCCACCTTCGTTAGTACCACAATGTATGGCTGCGTAGGCTATGTGCTGCATAAAGGTGGAGCCAACAGGTGAGTGGAGGTGAAGTCCAGCCCATACGACTTTGCTTGCTTTGTTCCCATCTGGAGTTAAAAACTCCTCAAGAAGGAGATTTCTGAAAGTCTGGCCTTCATAAGTGTATATTGTTGCAACATGAACATAAAGCCATCAAGGTCTAGCAAACCATTTCCTCACAGACCTCAAATCTGTTATGCCTATCTAATCCAAAGTCTCCCACCCCACCCCACTTCTGCTCTTTTATATTACTAAAGAAGTTGTAGAGAGACAGAAGGCTAAAAGAAAGAAAGGCTAGGTCTGGTTTTATGTTGTGTCTTAGTTAGGATTTCTAGTGTAGCAGTGAAACACCATGATCAAAAAACAACTTGGGGAGGAAAGGGTTTATTTGGCTTAGGCTTCTCTGTCACTGTTCATCATCAAAGGAAGTCAGAACAGGAACTCAAACAGGGCAGGAATCTGGAGTCAGGAACTGATACAGAAGCCATGGAGGCATGCTGCTTACTGACTTTCTTGACATGGCTTGCTTAGCCTGCTTTCTTATAGAGCCCAGGACCACCAGCCCAGGGAAGGCACCACCCACAATGGGTGGGGCCCTGCTCCATCAATCACTAATTAAGAAAATGCCCTACAGGCCTGGATCCAACCTGATCTAATTGAGATTCCATCCTATCAAATGACTTTAGCTTGTCAAGTTGACACAGAACAATGCAGCGCAGGAAGGACCATGTTTATTCATGGCCATCTTGTCACCCATTTCTATGAATGCCAAAATGCTACATACAATGGGATACAGACCCTTATAAGGGTGGAAACTACTACATCATAGTCCCTTAACTTTGTAGCTGCTTGGTTTGGCCATAGGGAAACTAGGAAGTATAATCTTTCAGCAGGAAACTATCATCCCTAACACTAAGAGGATATAAAAATGTAGGGCAGGGTCATTATAGCTGGTTTTTGCTGAGGAGGATCTTTGTCAGAGGAGGTCCTTCTGGGTCCATTGAAGAGGGAGTCTTCAGGTCACATAGTCTTAACTTATTGGACTGCAATCAATCATGCAATTGCTGTCTGCATGCTTGAAAAGACTTGGAAAATAATTATTGTTAAAAGTAAAACCATGTGATTTTCTAGGAGGGTTGAGGAATAGGGAGAAACAGTGGGTTGGTAAGAAGTAAGCATAGTTGATTTAGGGCGACTGGCAACAGTGACTAGTCCCATTGCCAGGACTGCTGTATAGAAATGAGCTAGTACTAACAGGGAGCTACAGAGCATCGAGTGAAGGGAAAATAGAGGACTAATGTAAAGAACTACATCCAGCCTGGGGTGGAAGGGATGAAGGGTCCCCTTTAGCCATTTTCTTTACTGCATCTAAAAGGCTACTGCAGATGTATCAGGAACAAATGTAGCCATTGTAGGGCAAGATCTCTTAGGAGAGCTTATGTAGAACATTTTATTTGGGTATAGGGTGAAGATCAGTAAGTAAAATATTTAAAATATAGGATAAAAACCTAAAAGGATAATAAAGAAGAAAGAAGCAATCCAAGGAAGAAAGCTTTCAAAAACTCAAAAATTTTGTCTTCCTCTAATCTAGATGCTAGAAACAATCTACAAAGAAACCAGATGGCAAATACCAGAAACCAGATGTCTCCTGATCTCTGTCACTATTCAACTCTGCCTTTGTAATACAAAACTGGCTTCAGACAACATGAAAAAGAAATGTCTAAGACTGTGTTCCAAAGTATACTTTATTTTTTTGGCAGTGGCATAACAAATTTTAATTTACAGTAAACACTATGAAAATAGGGGAAAAAAGTAACAAGTTCTCAGAATTGACAAATGTGTCCCATTAGTCAAAGAAGATTCACAAATGACTAAATGTATGTTACAAATATTACAAGCAAATACTACATTTAAAACACTGCAATACTTTCTGGAGCCCCACACCCTGGATACTTCACCTAAAAGGAGGCAAACTCCTCCTTTGCACATCAAAGGGTAATGATTCCAAAGCAGATAGATCATTCTCCTGACAGAGGAGCTACCCTTAGGAAGGTGAGCTTACCTTAAACCATGGTAATGAAATAGATGTAACAATTTTTTATATTAGGAATCTAACACAGGATAGTTGAGTTGACTATTAATAAACAGGTATTACTCCCTCCCCATGGCAGTTTCTTATTCCAAGGTAGGACAGAAAAAGAAAACCATAATGAGTTTGAAGAAAAGAGTGTTTTAAAAGGGAAAAAAAGGAAGAATTTGTAAGAAATATATAACGAGGTTATCAAATACTTGTGTTTAGGAGTTAATCCCTCCCCCCACTTCAAGTAAAACTTTTATTTACTCAAAGGTCCTATTTCTATTCTAAGAATTTGATAGCCTGAAGCAATGATCCTTTCCTCCTTGGAGCAATAACTCCTTTCCCCTTCCTCTATTTTCTTATGCACCAATTCTCAGACCAGCAGAGGTTCAGAAATGGGGAAAAGATAAAATTACCAACTTCCTCGGAATAAAATCCAAGTATACTTCCTCTGTGTGTGTTCCTTCTTCCTGAGCACACTCTCTTGCTCAAAAGTAGATTTAGGGCTGTTTGTTTGTTTGTTTGTTTGTTTTTCCAGAGGTGTGGGGTAGGGATAGGTGTGGGGGAGCAATAATTCCAGACCCAAGTTGGTTGGTCTATAATACTATACACTATATTGTTGCTTTATACTGTGTGGAAAACAGAGGGCTTGACATCCACGGAACAATAATACAGCAACACAGATTCCTCAGTAATGCCTGAAGTACTCATCTGGATACCTGGGCCAGAGGAAATATTCCCAACTGTAACACAACTATTAAGTTATTCCTACCATGAAGAAAGAGTTCCCGGTCTACCCTTTTCACCCTAAGCCTGAAACCTGTACTCTATTTCAAGAAGGATCTGGATCCGCATACAAGGGCAGGAATTCTATGCATGAGTCCATGGCCCTTTCTTCTTACTTGCTTATGAGCAGTTCAAGTAAGAAAGAACTCTGTGTGTCTTTTCAAAGTCTATTCTAAAGGTGCTTAAAAATTGTCTTTATCTTTTAATGAAGAAATGACTGGTCACTATAAAGTTCACGAGGGAATACAAATACTTGACTTATAATAAAAACACATTATGAGCTACACATCAAACCCTGAGATGGGGATATTTTTAATAATGAAAACATTTAGTTTTTCTATGAGTTGTGTTTTTTTAGCTTTCAGGACAAACCTGAAAATATAAATCAAAATTATAATATGGTAGTCAAATACTAACAGAAGTTAATATTCAAAAATGTGTTCTTAGAAAGCCACATACATAGCAGTGCCCTCTTCTCTAAACACTGCTGTCCTTGGCTGCTGCTTCTAATGCTCCAAAGCAATGCTCTGAATTTCAACTAATCATTTATAATCAAGCAAAAAATTCCTAAAATGAAAAGACAAGTATTTGTAGACTTCAGGTTTTTATCATTTGGAAGCTACTAGTAATAAGGAATATATGGAATACCAAAACTTAATTCACATGGTAGGTGTGGGGGCCACTTAGGAATAACTGTTAAGAGAATGAACTACAGGAATCAGTACATTTGGAGTAACATTTACTTCCTAACCTAAGTATTCCTGAGCACCCAAAACACAGAGCAAAGGAGGGTACCAAAGTCAGCACAAACTACTGCCTAGGACTTTAAACTGAGTTTTGTGGTTCAAAGTTTAGTCTGTGTTTAACATTTTTAAGTTCAGACATATCAAAACCTAGAAGCACTGAGGGTCTGTGGACTTCTATTGCTTTCAAGCAGATATATCTTCTTGTTCCAAAAAACAAAGCCACATTAATTTTTTCCATCTTCAGGAATAAAGACAACAGTTCTACTTCTTTTCTGGTAGGATATGGTTTCTTATGAAAGTAATCTTTAAGAAACTGCTTTTTTTTCTCATGGTAGTCTTTGTATTTTCGGGGATCTAATGCTAGGATCTGGAGTAAATCATCATTGACCACTGGTCTCTGAGTTGTGCTTTCATTCCTTTGTCTCTTCAAAGGCACAACACTAGTCCCTTCTTCTGGACCTGATGCTGCATTACCCTTTAGTACATGCAAGGAATCTTTCCCATCCCTCCTATGATCTTCTGCCCCCAAATGGCCATCTGGCCACTTTCTTTTTATAGGACAGGTAGAACCAGTAATCTTTTTCCCATTAACAAACTGTTGTTCACTGCTCTCAACAAAACTGGACTGAACTTGCTGGTCTGAGCTGTTACCTTTAATAGCATATTTACAATACAGTGTGAGATGAAGTGAGATGGCTGCCATAGTCAGGTTTTCAGAATAGACTCCACAACAGTGGACACACCTGAAGGCAGGAGAACTGAGCACTGTATAGGCCACTGGCATAATATGGTGTTTGTCCTTTAAATGTAACATGTAGGCATCAGCTATCGTGAATGTGCTCAAACAGAGGGGACAGGTCAGCTCTTGTTCACTGAGCTTAGGTACAGCCTTAGCCTGAGGCCTCACCTTAACATACAAGGGCACCAGTGATGTAGAGTATATGCCTGAAAGGATAGCCAGGCAGATCTCCTGTTCTCCAATCTTCTCTTTTGGCAGACTGATAATGAAATCAAGATAGGGGAACAACAGGTTGCCATTAGCATCCAGGCTTAATTGGGAGCCCCTGTTACTATAATCCAAACACAGCTTCTTCCTCCCAAGGTGTTTAATTCTGCTGTGCTTCAAAAGATCCTGAATGCTGTGGAAAATACATGGGCAAAACAGGCACTCTAAGCCATGTTTAAGTAAGTGGTACATTAATTCCTCCTCTGAGATCAAACATTTGCAGGAGAGGCAACGCATGGCCTTCTCTCTTGTCCAATTCAGAAATGGTGCACACACTGCCAGATTTACTGGTTCAAGTTTCTCACTGGAGATAAACTCACTTTCTTTGTGAGCCACTTCCATGTGCGCCTGGTAGACATTAGATGGAAAGAACACCTTGCAAACTGGGCAGATTTTCCACTGGTTGGCTTGTCTGACCTCAGGTGAAGAGACCTGAACAAATGTGTTCTGATCTGCAGTGCTTACCAGCCCCCGGGAGGAGGACAAGTTGGGTAGAGCACTGGACATCTGTGTACCCACACTAGGGGATAGGAATTTTGGGGGCACTTGGGATGAAGTGATAGTCATGAGGCTAGCACCCTGAGGAATAGGCAGAGTGGCAGGAATGGGGTCCAGCATGTAAATGGGCTTCCCATTAACCTGTTTTCCTGTCGGAAGGAGCTTCCTAAAACCAGAGCCTGTCTTGAGGAACATGATATTCTGTGAAGTTTCAGCTCTCAGTGACTGGCTCATAGGAAGCATGCTGGGGTCAATAGACTTAATGAACTGAATCATACTGGGGCTAACTGGTGAACCTGCAGGAAGGACCCCTGATGTAACAGGCTGACCAAGCAGAGGAATACAAGAGCTCACACCCTGCTTTACAGGGACATCTGAGACCACCAGCTGTTTGGAGGACATCAACCCAGATGATGCCAATTGGTCTGCAGAGAGAACCCCAAGGGACACTGTCCGACAAGAGGAGAGAACCTGTGTTGAGACTGTCTGACTTACATGGAGAACCCTGGACTGAACTGCTTTGCCAGTGGGAAGAACTGCAGAAGCTGCTGTCTGTACAGGAATCACAGAAGCAGGGGTCATCTGACCTTCAGGAAGAACTGCCAGTGAGGCCATCTGACCAACAGAAATAGTTCCTGGTGATGTGGTCTGCAGAATCCCATTACTGACAGAAAGACCAGAAGAAGGGGTACCTGGCCTGGTCAGTCTGCTTGTGGCCTTCACTGGCCTGCTAGTAAGCCCCACTGATCTGACTGGAAGACCCACAGGTAGACTTGTAGACCCCATGGGCTGTGTTAAGGGATAAATCCCAGGTTGGATGGCTTGACTCATTAGGAGATTGCTCATTCCAACAGACTTATTCACAGGCCCAAGTGGCTGTACATTGACAGAAGTCACAGGTTGGACCAAAGTCACTGGCTGTACCATGGCTGGACTTGGAGTTTTCTGTGACAAGGGAAGATGGGACCGAGGTGACTTTGCAGAAGTAGTTATGTGTGGAACACTACTGTTTGGTGGCCTGGACAAGCCTGCCTGAGGCTTTGAAGCAAAAGCCACTTGCTTCAGAAACCCAGACCTCTTGCTGTGCTCTGAAATCACAGACCTCAACTTATTCTCCAAATTCTTGTGTACATCTGATGTTAAAATATGGGTCATTAGCTCTTCCTGGCTACTCATAGTGGTACTACACTTTTTACAATAGAAACTTTCAGGTGGTAGAGTGTTTGCCCCAGAAAGAGCAGCAGCTTTTGGCTGCTGCTCATCTTCTTTAGTTTGAAGGCCAATGTAAGCATTCAGTAAAGAATGAAAATGGGTGGTCAGCACATGCTTCTTCATGCTACAAAAGGAAGTGTTGGAAAAGTTACATTTTAAACAGGTAAAATGTTTTATACAACCCTTCAATGACTTCCCATTGCCCAGAACTTTCTCTTTGGGGCTGTGAACTTTCCCAACAGACTCATGGAACAACCAGAAGTGTCTGCTCACCACATCGGGCCTAGACGCAAACGAGCAATCTGGACACTGGATCTGCAGCTCTTGATCCACCTCATCTTCATGACAATGATTCAAATGATTTCTGAGAGAAGCAAGCACATTTGCTGAGTAGTTGCAGAGGCTACAGCAGTACAGCTTGGGTCGGTATCTCATTTTCTTCCTGACAAGTTCCCTTGAAGCAATATCTGGCCAAGATGTATTATAAAAGTATCTGTCACTTGGGCCAAAGCCTTCAAGGTCCTTCAACAATTCTCTGCAGCTGGCAAGTCCAGTATTCTGAAGGACGCTCTTCACCCATGGCCGCATACTTCTGATACGATCCAGATTCTCCACGGGAACTTGAAACATTTTTGAAATGTTCTGCCTGCAATAAGGGAGCCTCTGCTTCAATGACATAGTTCTCAGCCATGGGAAGCTAGCCTGTACCCGCCTCCTACAACCTCCCTCACCCTCCCTCACCATGCCCTCAACTCTTCCCTGGGACCTCCTGTCACACACTGACTGCCTTGAGCCGCATCCCTTTCCCCTGCCTCCAGTCACACTCAGGCCTCCTCGCACCCAAGTCCTTCCCTGGCCTAAAGTCACACACACACACACACACACACACACACACACACACACATACGGGCATCCTTGAGCCACAGCCCTTTTCCTCGGCCTTCGGTCACACACCAACCATCCTAGTCTTTCCCAGGCCTTCAGTAGTAATCCATGGGTGTCTTCACACCCCAGTCCTCCGGCCTCCAGTCACTTGCCTCCCTAAACGCCAGTCTTTCCCTGGCCTCCAATCAATCAGGCACGAGACTCCTCACACCTCAGCCCTTCCCCGGCTTCCAGTCACCTGCTGACTGTCTCGCCCTTCAGCCTTTCCAGGGCCTCCAGTCACACACAAGCCTCACGCCCTACTACTTCCCCCGGCCTTCCACTCACACACTGACTGACCGCCTCGCACACGCCTCACACTCGCCTCAGCGCTTCCCGGGCCTCCAGTCACACACGGGTCTCGCTCCTCAGCCCTTCCCTGGCCTTCACGTCACAGCCCTTGGGGGGGGGGTCCCTCAAGTCACACACAGGGGCCTCGCGCCACAGCCCTTCCGGGGGACCCCTCAAGTCACACACAGGGGCCTCGCGCCACAGCCCTTCAGGGGGACCCCTCAAGTCACACACAGGGGCCTCACGCCACAGCCCTTTTCAGCCTCTAGCCACACACTGACTACTTCGCACCCCGAAACCCCTAAACCTTCACTTACACCGGGAGGCCCTCAGGCCTCTCCTCAGTGTGGTACTCAGAGCCGCTCACCACCCGTCCGTCTTCCTGCACTGGCAGGTGCAAGAAAATGGCGCCCAGCTCTTATAGGAAGTGACGTGTCTTCATTTGCATACTCAACACCAGGCTGCCAATGGCACGAAGAGGGCTTGAAGGTCCCTCCTGGGCTTCCCAGGCTTCCTCTTCCGCCCTCCGGGCGTTGATGGCCCCTGCCACGGGAGTTGGTTTACGCTTATGCTAGCCGTCTGTGTTGTGCCGCCTCCTGCCCTGTGCTTAGCTCTTCGAGGGCAGGGCGAGACCCGGGCCTCAAACAGATCAGTGCCTCCACATCCTGAGCCATACTAGGCACCCAATAAATGTCAAGACTGAGTGAGGGAAGAACGAGAATGTTACGGCGCTGAGGGTTTCCCGTTTGACAAGGTTCTAGAAAGAGAAGATAGAACTAGTTAGCTTGGCCAGAGGGTTAGCATACTAGGCTACATGGACCAGACAGATGTCGATATGAATGCAAAGGAAATGGTTGGGAGATGAGGGGATGAGAGGCAGCAAATAGGCTGCTGTTAACTCTTTACAACGGAATGGAATGTATGGCAATGGAGACTAAAAGGTCAGACGGAATGGGGTAACACATGCCTGTAATCCCAGCATTCAAGAAGCTAAATCAGGAGGACCACAAAAAGTTTAAAGTCAGCCTGGACTACATGGCAAGATTCTGTTTAAAAAGTAGAAAGAAAAAAAGGAGGGGATCAAATAGCTGGGGGAATGTATCAACATATCAATGATACCTGTTATTTGCCTTGTCTGCACAAGGCTCTGAGTGCTTTCTCTCTCTCTCTCTCTCTCTCTCTCTCTCTCTCTCTCTCTCTCTCTCTCTCTCTCTCTTACACACACACATGCGTGGGCTGAGGGTTGGAGCAGATATCTAACTATTCATGTTAAAATGCCCTGTCTGTTTTATTTTTATCAAGCAAAGCATTTTTACAGGCAAATTCAGGTCACTGGCTTATAGTAGACTTAATTAAGGTTCTCAGGATAAGAAGCAAAGAATTAACAGGATAATTTAATGAAAGTTAGAAGGGATTCCTTAGCGGGAACCATAAAGTCTTTTGTAAGGATGAAATTTTCTCTAAATGGAGAACAAATTGAGGGGAAGATTTAAAATTGAACTAACATTTCTAAGTTCCTTCCAGACTTAGCGTCCTGGAATAACTTGTTCTATAAATAATCAAAATGTTTTCAGAAAAAAAATTTTAACTGCCTGAAGAAACCAATAGGACTTCCATAGTTACTAGTGAACAGCAATGGTACCAAAATTTTCTAAATAGAGTTTTGGGGTTTCTTTTGCCAGGTGCTAGTCCCCCAGAGAAGTCTGGCTGGCTCATTACCAAGTCTACTCACCCGTCTGGAGCAGATGCCTGAATATTCCATCTTCCGAGGCTACATCATTGTAAGTACCATGTTGTCTGCATAACCATCTTGTCAATCTGTCTGGAACTGGACCCCCTCACTGGATGTCCTGTCTTTGCTTTGCAGCAATACAATCTGGCAAGTGCAATCGAGGCTGCAGATGCTTATACTGTGTTTGTGCCAAACAATGAAGCCATTGAAAATTATATCAGGGAGAAGAAAGCCACCTCTCTAGTAAGTGTCAGTCCCAGCAGTAAACATTGTCTCTCTAAGCAGTCAACATTTTAGGCTGGGCTGTGGACACACACCTATAATCCCAGCACTCGGGAGACAGAGGCAGGTAAATCTCTGTGAGTTTAAGGTTAGCCTGATCTACACATCTAGTTTCCAGACAGCCAGAGCTATGCAGAGAAACCTTGTTTCAAAAAACCAGAAAAAAATTATTCTTAATAGTGTGTGTGTGTGTGTGTGTGTGTGTGTGTGTGTGTGTACATGAGGCCAGAGGTGTTACATCCAAAGGTGTTATAACTCCCCTGGAGCTGGAGTTACAGATGGTTGTGAGATGCCTGATATGGATATTGGGAACTGAACCAGGGTCTTCCTTGAGAGTAGTACCCACAGTTAACTCCTGAGCCAGCTCTCAAGCATCGTCAACATTTTCAACCCATTAGACATAATGCTATTTCATGTTTTTGTCAAAACTTGTTCATCTAGCTCTGGATACTTAATTGTGATCCAAGCATGTCACAAACCACCCCATGTCACAGCTGCCATGAACACCCCCCCACACACAGAGAGAGACAGAGAGACAGAGAGAGAGAGAGAGAGAGAGACAGAGAGACAGAGTCAGAGACAGAATCAGAAAGACAGAGAAACAGAGAGAGATAGAAACTAAAATATTTAACAAAAAAAGTAAGTTGAAGACATTTACCTAGTGTTTTATTAAAGCATGTGTTCTCTTTTATGTGTAGAAAAAAATGGCTTTAACATCCCATTAGGGATACAAAATAAAAATCAACTGAAAATACTAATCTGCGTATCAAAGAAATGTTCATAATTATAGTCCAAACCACTTATGTAGGCGGGAACCGCTGTGCATTTGTTTGTAGATTTTTCTACGGTGTCATTTTTTTAATACCAGGGGAAAAAAATACCTCTTTGGCACTGCAAAAAAATTTTTTTTAATTCCAAAAGTCTTTGCATCAATATAAAAGATTGCA
The DNA here is from genome assembly GCA_902729485.2 of Mus minutoides. Lineage (NCBI taxonomy): Eukaryota > Metazoa > Chordata > Mammalia > Rodentia > Muridae > Mus > Mus minutoides. The sequence continues at coordinate 229,439 of LR750205.1, read as the reverse complement.
ATTATGTTGGGTAGTGTTCTTAAATGCATATTTCTACTTGGGGGGTATTTTGTTTTAATAATAATTAAAATACTTGGAATTATTTTCATATTCACATCCCTCATATTATTTTCTATTTTATCCAGAAATCTGTAACTTTATGACACTAACTGCTTAAAACGCATCTCATATTGAAGTTTTGAAGCTGAAATATTTTTAATATTAAAGAAATCAGTTTTAAAATTTACTCACCACTTTGATTATGCCATGTAGATGTTCTAGAAATTCCTAGCTCTCCTTCTTACCTAACACTTCTGAGCCCTGATGCCTTGCTCATGGATAAGCCACAGCTTTGCAACCCCATGGTTCTGGCACAGTAGAGCAGAGTATAGCCACGTGGCCAGTTCACTGGCTGACTTTTCCTTGTATGTGTGGTACAGAAGGAAGATATTCTTCGATACCATGTGGTCCTGGGGGAAAAGCTCCTGAAGCATGACTTGCACAACGGCATGCACCGAGAGACCATGCTGGGGTTCTCCTACCTCCTCGCCTTCTTTCTCCACAATGACCAGGTAACATCTTTTTTAACAAAACTCAAGCACAGGTGTCTCCATTATTATCAACCCTCATCTCTTCTGTACCAAAGAATACCTCCAGTACTTCTAAGCCTTATCAATAAGAAAAAGTTGTTTCTGTTGAATCAGAAAGCAGTGGATAAACTACATAGTCAATCTCCCACTTGCTTATCCTGTGATCAGCCTTCAGATAACCGGTGTCTCAGTTAGGGTCTTATTGCTGTGAGCAGACACCATGACCAAGGAAACTCTTAAAAGGACATTGTTTCATTGGGGCTGGCTTACAGGTTCAGAGATTCAGTCCAGTATCATCAAGGCAGGAGTGTGGCAGTATCCAGGCAGTCATGATGCAGGGGAAGCTGAGAGCTCAATATCTTCATCCAAAGGCTGCTAGGAGAAGACTGGCTTCCAGGCAGCTAGGATGAGGGTCTTATACCCATGCCCACAGTGACACCCCTGCTCCAACAAGGTCATACCTCCTAATAGTGCCATTCTCTTGGCCAAGCATATACAAACCATCACAACCAGTGTAGCCCTACTGACTGTGGTACTTGAGTCCCAGCAGTAATAAGGACTCTTAAGCACTGAGACCACAAACCCAACAGACTTCAGTTTCCAAGTTGGAAGGGAACTTTGTTTTTCAAAATAACGTGCAGGATGTGGCCCTGGATTCAGGATGATATGCATGAGGCTCTCAAAGTCAAACAAATTAGCATTAATATTGCACAATCACAGGAATGCACCAACCATCATACTAGGTTGCAGTGACTGCTTCACACAGTGCCTACGTCGTTAAATGGTCAGCATTCCTAAAAGAGATTTTATGAAGCTAGTTATTATAGCTGTAAGATGAAATTCTGCTCATGTAGTTCAAATGCTGTATCTTAAAACTGTATGAAAATTTAATAAGAAACATTATAATTTTAAAATGCATTCTCAGAAGGAAAAATTGTTTTTAAAATATGATATAAGAGTCAATAAAGAGCCAGATATTATGTGCCTGCAATCCTAGGACTGTGGAGGCCATCTTAAAAAGGTTTAAAAATGGCATGACCAAAAGTAACTTGGAGAAAAGGGTTTATTTCACTTTATGCTTTCAGGTAACAGTTCATCACTGAGAGAGGGTAAGGCAGGATCTGAAGCAGAGGCCAGAGAGGAATGCTGCTTACTGGCTTGCTTCTGGATTGCACAGTTTGTTTTCTTATACAAACCTGCCCAGGCATGGTACTACCCACAATGCTCTGGGTCATCCCACATCAATCATCAATCAAGAAAATACCCTACATACTTACCTCTAGGCCAATCCTATAGAGGCATTTTTTTTATTAAAATTCCACCTTCCAGATGATCACTTCTTTATGTCAAACTGATATACAAACTAGGCAGCACAGAGGCTGAGGAAGAAAAATCACAAATTTGGAGCCATTCTAGGGTAGTCTTGAGTGTTGTGGTTTGAATGAGAATGGCCCCATAGATTCATCTGTTTGGATGCTTGGACCCCAGTTAGTAGAACTGTTTGGGAAGGATTATAAGGAGTGGCCATGTTACCAGTGCCATGCCTTCCTGCTTCCCACAATAATAATCATGAGTTAACTCTCTAAAACTGTAAGCAAGCTCCCAATTAAATGCTTCCTTTTATACGAGTTGCTATGATAATGGTGTCTCTGCAAAATTTGAACAGTAAATAAGACAGGTATTTGCACCAGAAAATGGTATATTGCTGTGATAGGCCTGACCATGCTATTAGTTGGAAGAATATGGAAGACTTTGGAACTTTGGGTAAATAATAATAATAATAATAAATAATAATTCAATTCCTTAATTGAGGCTTATGGAGCCAAACCCATGGACGGACATGGAGGGCATTAGTTCTTAGGAGATTTGGACTATGGAGGCCCAGATCAAGAGATTGCAGAAGGGAGGCATATTACTAAATGGTCGATGGACCATTCTTATGATATTTTGGCAAAGGATGGGGCTGCTTTTTGCTTTTGTCCTAAGAATCTGCCTGAGGCTAAACTGAGGGGTTCTGGATTACGGTCATTGGCAGAGGAGATTTCAAAACAGCCTAGTATTGACTGTGTCATGGGGCTATTAGTGATCACTCTTATACAGCTCTACAATGAAAAGGAGTAAATAAGCCGAAGAGAAATACAAGATGTACAGTTTGAGGAGAAAAAAAAAGTGTGAAATGTAATGTAGGAACCAAGTCCTGTGCTCCAGGAAATAAAATGTTCAAGAAAGGCCTGATTCCAACTGGATTAAAGAGAGTGGTGCTCTCAAGGCAAGACCTCACCCAGCCAAGCTTCCAGCTTGTGAAAAGGAATTAGAGGAAAGCTTCAGCAGCAAAGGAAACCATCAACAATGGAAAGCTGATGTGAGTGTAAATCAGGAAGGCAGTCAGGTTCCAGTCTCAGCAAGTGAACTTGGCAGCTGTGGCCACATGGTTCTGGCCTTATCAAGGAAGGTTCAAGAAAGGGGTTTGGGAATCTTCCTCCTTAGTTAAGAAAAGCTGCTGAAGCCAGGCGTGTGCCAGTGGAGTCCCTGATAAAGGCTCAGGGAGATCTCTGCTTGAAGCTGTGAAAGTGAAGCCTGGACTGTGTTGGAAACCCCAAGATGTCAGAGATGCCAGAGATGAGGAGACTGGCTGAGGAAAGCTGCAGAAAGAGTGTAGAACCAACCCAAAAGAGGAGAGTGTGTTTCAGTCAACATAGAAAGAGTGGGACACTGAGCAAGCTAAGACAGAAATTGGAATTTTCCTGCTGGGTTTCTTTGGTTTTGCTTTGGTCCAGTATTTCTTCACTATGCTCCTTTCCTCCCTTTTGAAGTGGTAATGTATATTCTGTGCCATTGTATGTCAGAAATATGTGATTTGGTTTTTAATTTTGCTTTCATATGGCGCAATAGATCCCATAGAAATTCCATAGAGTTAAGAGATGGCCTTCAGTCTCAGAAGAGACTTTGACTTTTGACTTTTAAATGATCTTAAGACTGAAAGACTATACAGTCTTTGGAAGTTGGGCTGAATGCATTTTGCATTATGATATGGCTGTAGGATTATGGGGGTGAAGGAGGAATGTAGTGATGTGAATCAGAATGCCTCCCATAGGATCATATGTTTGAATGCTTGGTCCCCAATTAGTGGTACTGTTTGGAAAGGATTAGGAGGTGTGGTCTTATTGGAGGAGGTGCAGCCTTGTTGGAGAAGGTGTGTCAGTGGAGATAAGTTTTAAAGTTTCAAAAGCCCACAGTAGGCCAGGTTCCTCCCTTCCCTCTCTCTCACTGTTGCTTATGGGTTGTGATGTAAAGCTATCAACTACTGCTCCAGGAAGAGATGGGGCAGGGCAGCTGAAGAGTACAAGCACACTATATTGGGGTGGGAATTTGACTGTGCAATCCTAGAAGCATTAATAATTTGATCCTTTAAATTTTTCTTTCACTAGTGCTATCATTGCACTAAGTAAATTTTTATGTAAACTTTAAAAAGCTTCTAGGTTAAAAAAAAAATCTAGTTAGAAACTTTTTAAAGGGATCCTTTACTTTCTTCATTACTTGGAGAATAATTTAATTCCAAACATTTCTCTCTGATTCCATATCAGTGTTTAGAATTTCACTAAATACATTCTCCTTTTAAATAATTTTTTTCCAGAAATAGCAATTATCTTATTGATAGAAAGCTTTCTTTTTCTTGTTGTTTTTAGTTATCTTCTTTGTTTCATCAGGTATAGATGAATATTCAGATGCTGTGAGTTGAGTTATTTTCAGTACTATGGTTCATTCTCTGTTAGCCCATAAATTTCCTGATTTGGAGCAAAAAATAATGACAATGGACGCTTGATTTTCAGTCCCTTTGTTGAAATAGAAGTAGGGAGAGAATGCTTTCTAATTGAGTAGGTGTGTTTATATAACATTTTCAATGCAACCCTCAGTTCTCTAGCTATATCTCATGATGGGAATGATTCAGACTCTTTACATGCCAAATTAAGTAGGAATGCATCCAATGTTCTGCTATCATTGTATTCAAAAATAGCTCAACATCTTGGAATTCTGGGGACTTGTGCTATAATCACCATCTGAGACTAAACGAGTTTTCCTTGTGATGCTCCCCGTGCCCATTGACCTTGAAACAGCAACGCAAAGCTCAATTCTCACTTCCCCCTGCATCCAAACAGAAGACCACTTCACTGCCAGCCACTCATAAGAGACGATGGTAGTCCGTGTCAATTTCAACAGTAAGAAGTATTGATGATGCTTGATGTTGTCTTCTGAATTTTAAGTCCTCATTGCAGAATAATGCATTCTATGTTCTATAGAATAAGGTTTGTCCCTCTCCATGCTCGCTGTTATATAGTCTAGAGTTGCTGGCAAATTAGTTACAAGTTACAGATATACTGGAAGGATGTGCTGTGTTCTCCGCTTCTTAGGGGAAGCATCCACACCTTGTGGACCAGCAGACTGCACAGATGAGTGTGCCCATAAAGCCAGCTTGCAGCAGTTTTTAAAATTTTATGTGCATTGGTGTTCTGCCTCTATCTACATCTATTTGAGGGTGTCAGATCCCCTGGAACTGGAATTGCAAACAGCCCTGGAACTGGAATTGCTAACAGTTGTGAGCTGCTGTGTGGGTACTGGGAATTGAACCCAGGTCCTTTGGAAGAGCAGCTAGTGCTCTTAACTGCTGAGCTACCTCTCCAGTCCCTAGGAAGTAATTTTTAAGCAAATATAAACCAATCAATTTCAGAGACAAATAATACCCTAGAGATAATTCAGAATGTTTTCCTTTTACAAAAAGAAGTGTTGAGATTCAGGAAAGCAATTGACCCAGTATCACACAGTTTCGTGGTACCAGATTCAGGACGATGATTCAGACTCCCCTCTTCCAAGCCAGAGCTCTGTCAACTACATTGTGCTACTTTCCAGTGAAACTGGATTATCTCCTAGACAGTTGTTAGACTGGGGCCTTCATTTCCCATCTTCTGCATCTTCTCTAATATAACCATAATAAAACCATATCTGATTCTCTTGCTCACAGCTGTATGTAAATGAAGCTCCAATAAACTACACCAATGTGGCCACTGACAAAGGAGTGATCCATGGTCTGGAGAAAGTTCTGGAAATCAAGAAGAATAGGTGTGACACTAATGACACCATTATTGTGAGAGTAAGTTACATGAGGATAATGGGGATGGGGTTTTCTTTTTGTGTGTGTGTGTGGTTTTTTCGAGACAGGGTTTCTCTGTATAGCCCTGGCTGTCGTGGAACTCACTTTGTAGTCCAGGCTGGCCTCGAACTCAGAAATTCGCCTGCCTCTGCCTCCCAAGTGCTGGGATTAAAGGCATGTGCCACCACGCCCGGCTCGGGGTTTTCTTTTTATGGACATTTCTGTTTTAACTGTATGTATGCCTGTGTGAAGGTGTCTGACCCCCTGGAACTGGAGTTACCGACAGTTCTGGGCTGTCTTGTGAGTACTGGGAATTGAATGCAGGTCCTCTGGAAGAGTAGCCAGTGCTCTTGATAGCTGAGCCATCTCTCCAGCCACACACACACACACACACACACACACACACACACACACACACACTTTATTTTTAATTTTAAACATGGGACAAGGGGTAAAGATGCTTGCCACAAAGCCTGGCAACCTGAATTCAATCCTCAAGACCCAGGTAGTAAAAAGATAGAAGTGAAATCTGCAAGTTATCTTCCACACATGTACAGTCACACACACACACACACACACACACACACACACACACACACACGCATACATATGCATGTACTTGCACATACACACAAAGTGTGATGAAAATGTTTAAATAACAATAGTAATTTTAAACTTAATCATTTTCTATTAGATTATCTCAGTTTAGTTCAAAATGTCCTCATTTGTTGTGACTGGGGTTGTGGTTCAGAAGTACAGCACTTGGTTGGTTCACATGAGGCTCTCAGTTCAATCCTATGTACTGAGAAAGAGCCTATGGAGTGAGCATCTCTAATGTACCAAAGAGAAAACAAGACTGTAGGTTACTAAGGTGAAAGAGACACAGCCTGGAGTCCACAGGCTCATCATCTCCTGGGATGGCTTGTACCTAGCATGCCTGGGGAAGGTTAGCTGGATGACCATGGTGATCAGGATTCTGATGCCCTGGCTCCCTTGTAAAGGGAAACCATACCATACCAAACCATACCATACCATGCTTCACCCATCATAGGTATTGGTTAAGGCTGGTCAACCAGAAGAGGCATATAGATGTCAGTGTGTATTCAGTGTGATACCTACCCATGCAGTGGTGCAAGCTCATCACTGCAGGCTGAGAGGCAGTTGTGGTATCCTTTGATAATAGTGACACTGCTGATATGTATTAGCTATTTGATACCTGCATGGCATCACTCTAAACCTTTACATGGATTAACCCATATGATCCTCACAACACCCTAGAAAGTAAGGACTCTGACTGGCTCCAATTTACAATGAGCATGAGAGAGGTTTATTCACCCAATAGCAAGTGGCAGAGAAAGGACTCAAACCTGGGCAGTCTGGCCCTAGAAACAGAGATCACGACAGTGGCGCCATACTGTCAAGTTGGACCCGATAGCCAAACCTTCTCCTGATCTAGAAGATAACATTGACAAGTTTCTGCTCTTTTGTCTTCTGTGCTTTGTGTGTGTTATTTCAGAGTCCCGCAGCTGTAGCCCTCAGCTGCACCATGTCTTGTGAAGGCAGGCACCGTGTGTGACTTTATCATTTGTGACTGAGTCTGACCCAAGTCACTGAACAAGGTTTCCGGTACATCAACAAATTAGTACTAAAGAATTCATATTTAAACCAGTGATGCCTTCTGTGGTCTAAAACATTATTAGATTCTGAGGACAACTATGGGAGAAAAGCAGTATTCAGATATGCAAGACCTGGAGTCAAGAGCGTGGCTCAGGGAATCTTAAGGTGGTCTCACCCTGCTTGTCAGCTCCGCTCTCTAAAACCTGTATCTCCAAGCTCTCATTTGGGCCTCGTTTTGCACTGAAATCAATCACTTTGACATGTCTTCTTTGTCTCTACACTTTTTACCAAGGGGAAGTGTGGAAAGTGTTCCCAGCAAGCACTATGCCCGCTCGAGACAAAACCACTTGTAAGTACTTACCTGATTTGGTTTAAAAAACAAAACAAAACAAAACAGAACCAGCATCTAGGTAAGAGAGTCCAAACTGGAAAGTGTTTTCTTCTGCCCTCCCCGCCTCCGTAGGTTTAATTCTATACAGGGTGCATTTTTTTTTTTTTTTTTTAGAGAAGCAGCAGGAGTTTGAGGCCTCTGGGCCTCACATCCACGGTGGAGAAGTAAGCCAAATGGGGGAGGAAGGGGAGGCCTGCACTCTACACTTCCTTTTTACTTTTTCACTTTGTTTTTTGTCAATGAGATTTATTCCTTGGCAGTATATATATATATATTCTAACTAAACTCACTCCCAGCCATATCAGCCTACACACAAAAGTCCCTTACCCCACTCATGTCCTTTGCTTTTGTCCCACTGAGTTTAACCTGGGATGTTAATGTGGCCTTGGACGTGGGACTGTTCTGAGAGCCTGGTAGGACCAGCAGCAGAGACACAAGGGATGACAATGATTCCCCAACCATCCATCCCTAGTTTCCTTGGGAGGGTTAGGACCCATAGGCTCCTCCCCCATCACTGACTGACTGTTGACAGGCCCAGTCTTGTCAAGCAACCACCACTACAGTAAGTTCATGATGGCAGCAGCTATGTCGTGCCCAGAGAAAACATTTTGATGACCCTTCTCCCCATTGGTGTGCATCGTCATAACCTTAAATGCAGTCGTTGAGGGACTAAGGGAAATTTCAATAATTAAGTTAGATTAAAAATTAATCTAATTTATTTCTATTATTAATTAAAATAGAAATAAATAATAATTAATCTATTAAATATTAATAATATTTGTTATTGATTATATTGTTGGTTACCTTAGTACAGTCAGTGCATTTGTTGTGTAATTAATATATACTTATAATTAATGTTATCAATAATTAATATTAGAAATGCAAATACATATTAAATAAAACAATTAGTAATAAGAATAGAAATGGGCTCAGAAACCAACATGCAATGCACAAAAGTATTTTTCACTTCCTGCATCTTTTATACTAGCCAGTTAAGAACAACAACAGAATCTTCTACCATAGAAGACAGTCCCCATGACCCAAGGAGTAGCCAGCCTGAAACGCTCCACCTGCCTGATTTCCTTGTATAATTGGAGTCACAACTGACCTTTTCAAGGAAACAGATATAAACATGAAAAACATAGACACATCTTAAATTAATTACCATCTATTTCTTATAGCTTGTTTTTTTACAAAAGCTACTTCTGTTAATGACCATTACAAAGAATAATCATTGTGTGTTTCCATAACAACGTGATAATAATCCATGATGAACAGTGAATATGGAATCTCTCACTTGGGTTTTATGTTTTAATTGATATTGTATATTATAAATCTTGATGAACAAACAATTCTTTCTCGGATTTTGGAGACTATAAATCAATCAATAAGTTAAAGCTTAAGTTTAATGAGTATACGGGGCTAGAAGAATATTTCTATCTGACTTACTTTTTGATTCTTCTAGAATTGATTTAGTCTTCTAGAGAAACATCCTGCTTAGAGACACTACTTTCTAGTATGACTTTGGGTTTTCTGCTGGGCTTGCAGCAGCCAGCACGGTTGGGTTTCACTTACATTCTTCCTTATGAAGTAGAAGCTACACCCCTCCCTTTCCAGAATATGTTAGAGGAAAAAAAAAAAAAAAAAAAGAAGAGTCACCCACTTACTCAGCAATGGAAACTGGGAAACTTTCTTCCTAACTGAAGAGATGACAGAATCCTTATGCTTTCACAGAGTGAGAAGAAGAAATGCATCTATTCTATTTACTTCATGGGGAAGAGAACTGTTTTCATCGGGTGCCAGCCACAGTGTGTGAGAACCATCATTGTGAGTACGGGCTAGCCGTCCCGAGTTCGCAGGCATGTGGGTAGTCAGCCACAAGTTAACCTCTCAGGATGCTGTGGCAGTGTGTTCTTCCCGACATCTGCCCCCGCATCACCGTCCAAAGTAGTACTGGTTACAGGAAAATGCAGAAAAGCCTGTAAATCAGAAAATAGGTAAAAACCAAAGTGCACGGCTGAGTAAGGAACAGACTGAGCTGTGGAAGGTGAGGAGGAAAGCCTGCTCCCACAGCACAGGCGTGCATGGGTGGTTAAACTAAACTACATTACTTAGTTAATTATGTAAACAAGACACAGGGATGTGATCCCCAAGGGAAGGTAGGGGGCACTTGCTCATTCAGAAAATGAGACAGCAATATCCAGGATCTCCGAACATCACTTTGGAAATTTCCTTATAACATACTGTCCTGCTTCTTTGCCAGGGGATGAGATTTCTTCTTCCAAGGGGTTGGGACTGCAGAGCTTGGGACTGGAGAGAGTTTTATGTTTTAATGCACTTAAGAATAAAGTCAGGGGGCTAGAGAGATGGCTCAGAAGTTAAGAGCACTGTCTGCTCTTCCAGAGGTCCTGAGTTCAATTCCCAGCAACCACATGGTAGCTCATAGCCATCTGTAATGAGATCTGGTGCCAAACAGACATCCTAGGAGCTTTCCTGAACCACAGAGATTCCCATAAAATGCCAGAGCATCTATTCCTTCCAGAGAGGAAACAGCATCCAGGAGGAGGGGCCCTTGTTTAGGGGTGCTGGAGGCCTGTTGGTCCTCCCACCCCTCCAGCATCACCTGTCCTACTCCCTGAGGCTGTCAGGAGCACCACCGGCCTATAGCACAACACCAATGCTCAGGCAGTAGAGGATGATCAGGTGTTCAAGGCCAGCATCAGCTAAATGAGACCCTGTTACAACAACAGCAAGAACAATAACAATAAAAACAAGAACCACAATAATAATCATAGTAAAGTTTGTCAAGCTGGCCGAAGCAGCTGTCACTGGCCACCCTCGTTAAGTACCAGGATCACAGGCGCGCACCGTCAGGGCTGGCTGGTGACCTGGAGACTGTTGAGTTTCACTCAGTCCTCAGAGAGCTCTGTCCTCTGTCCCTTAGAAACAGGCAGGCTCAAACATGAGTCCCAGGAGTCCCCAAAGGAGAAGATAAACCATGAACCCCACACTCTGTTTTGTTTCAGACAAGTGCATGCTGTGCTGGCTTCTTTGGCCCACAATGCCAAGCCTGCCCTGGGAAAGGTCAGAATGTGTGCTCTGGGAATGGCTTCTGTCTGGACGGCGTCAATGGCACTGGCACATGCGAGTGCGGGCAGGGCTTCAATGGGACGGCCTGTGAGACCTGCACAGAGGGAAAGTATGGTATTCACTGCGACCAAGGTGAGCACCGCTCCTGCCCAGACCCCAGAGCTTCAGTCCTCGCAGGCCCAGGCTAGCCAGCAGCCTATGATCATAGTTGCTGTGCTCTCTCCCCAGCCTCTCCCCAGGCAGCAGGAATCCACCCACCATTGTTAGTGAAAAGTATAAGTCTCTCTGTGAGCCAGTTGAATATTCCCAGCATTTAGGAGGCTGAGGCTGTAAGATTTCCCTGAGTCTGAGACCAGCTTGGGCTACAGAGAGAATTGCTGATTTATTTGTGTTTGCTTGTTTGTTTGTTTGTTTGTTTTAAGCCTGTTATTTTCCTTGTATAGAACAATGTTCCAAAACATTTCCAGTCGTTGACCTGGATGGACCCACCCATTCCCAATTTCTTGCTCAGTAGCCACTGGGGGAAAAACAGATCTATCCTAATGACTCATTTTGTCAGGAACTTTATCTGCTTTGGAACTGTGGTGCTCAAAATACAGGTGTTAAGTCTGGGAACATGACTGAGGTCCCCCAAGGTTAGGAGAAACAGACCTTGGTCTGAATCCATATCTTTCTTGACCCCAAAGCCTGGCTCTAACGACAAACTGTCCTCTTGAAGAAGGTCACTTTTTGATCCACCATCACTGAGCAGTGTGGTTTGACGTTTAATCAGTTTGAGGCATGTCCTCTTGAACGTCCACATCCTGGCTTCCTTGTCCCCAGGACACCTGCCAGAGCTTGATGCTGGGATTAGAAAGCAGACCCTCCAGCCAGATGGTCCCCCAAACCATCAACTCAGCCCCCACTGCTTCCTCAGCAGCCAGTCAGAGCTACACAAAGCTAACACATAATGGAATTGCTGAAATTTCGCCGTATATCATTGAAATTGGAGTGTTGGTTTATTTTTCTGTGTTGTATGGAGCACTTTCGGAACTAGAATCTGTGGATGACTCCGTGGGGTCCACCAAGACCCAAAGCTGAGTGGCTTTTGTGAGCAGTGGTATTCATAGCTTTTGCCAAGTTTTTATTTATTCATTCATTTGTTTATTCATTCATTCATGCATGCATTCTTTCTTTTAGAGTTTCATAAACATATTTCTATAATGTTCTTTCATCAAGGTCCCCATGTTATCCTCCTTGCTTCCCCTTCCCCTCCCACTGAACCCCTTCTCCTTCCCAAGTCCACCTCCTATTTTCCTATCTCTTTTTTTTTTATGAACTACTGCTTTTAATTAAGGTTGAGTGCGTGAGTCAGTGTTTATACCTAAGCAAAGGTAATGTGCCAGTGGGTGGCTACACTGCTGAGGAAGATGATTCCCCCCTCCCCCACCCAACCCCACCCTACCCCGTAACCTTTAACTGCCTATTGCTGCCTTGGGAGGGGCGTGGCTTTATGAGCTCCTCCCCCATCCATGGAATGTTGATGCGTTCAGTGTCAAGCAGGTCTTGGGTTGGCAGCAGTGACTGGACCGTGATCTATATACCACAGTGCTGATTTGAGTCCATAGGTGTCTAACAGCCATGGCTTTAGTAGCAGCATTGCCCACAGTCTTTATTTTTAATAGTACCGTCTCACTTGCTTACAACATAATAGATTTCCCTATAGCTTTTTCATATCTTCCTCAATTTTTTTTTTAGTTTCCTATTTATTGAACATTTACTACATGCTTGATAATACCTTGTCCCTTAACATTTTGTGCATGCCGTCTGACCTACAATAATGTTGCTATGCCTTGCATGTGAAACTTAACAAATTTTTACATGCCAATACCTATAAGTCATGACTCAATTTAAGGTAAAAAAAAAAAATCCTCTTCAGCTTTCGTCAAGTTCTTGAGGAGACTCAGGGACTTGCTACCAAATGAATGGATCATTAGTTCTGAGTCTTTGGAGAAGGCAGAGCAAACAGGTTTCTACAAACCTGATGTCAGATAAACGTTTATTTTGAGACAGGGCCTCGCTATTAACCCTGACTGTCTGGATCTCACTACTTCTACCGGGCTGGCCTTGAACTCAGATACTTGCTAACTGCTGGGATTGCAGGTGTGCACCACCGTGCCCAGGCAGATGGGTATCTTTTGAAGACTGCTCTTAGGGCCCCACATGATCCTGGATCTTCAGATGACCTTATCTGAGTCACATTCACACAGTGCCGCACAGTCTCCGAACTGTGGCCTGAACAGTTTTGTTGAAATAGGACCCTTTTCACCTGGTAACCTGCATCCCTATGTCCTGTGACTCCAGTCCCACAGGAAAGACCATGGTCAGAAAGTGGGATGCAGAAAACTACACCCCCAGTAAGTGGTAAAGGGGATGTCAAACGTGAGTCAGAATCTGGTCATTTGCAAATGTTTTTCTGCTTAGCATGCTCTTGTGTCCATGGGAGATGTAACCAAGGTCCCTCGGGAGATGGCTCCTGTGACTGTGATGTCGGCTGGCGAGGAGTGAAATGTGACAGCGGTAAGCACTCTTCATATCTCTCTTTAGTGCTTAGCCCAGCTTCTCAGAAGACACGCTGTTTTCCTTTCTATAGTAGAAGACATGTCATGAGTACTTCTCCTGGTGAGAAACCTATCTCCCTGCTGCAAAGAATTTGTAAAATAAAGAAAAGCACAAGAAAGAAATCAAGTTACTCATGTACCCACTGGTAGAAAAAACCTATTAGTAATATTCAGTGTGACTTAGTATAGAACAGTATGTATCAGGGGCCAGGCTATGTATTTTATAACCTCCTTTCTCACTTAACAGTAAGCAATGGGCACTTTTCCTCCGTGTGAATGCATCTAGATCAATATCATTAATATGTTGTTATATACCAAGCTGTTTTGTGCTTGTTTGATGCAGTGCTGGTAACTGAGTGGCTGCCTCGGGCGTGAGATCTAAGCAAGCCATCTGGCCTGAGTTGCATCCCCCTTGGTAATTGCACGTTCTAAAACCAGTTTTCTGCTGTCAAAAACAAGGTCACAGTGAACATATTCCAAATGCCTCTTCCAGAATTTGTCTTGTCAATTCATGTGTTCAAATCTGAGATGGGTGTCTGACTCAGGAGCTAGTGTTCTTGGGAAGGGTTTTGCAGCTCATTGCCAAATGGCTCCATAGCAATGTCTTACTCTCTCAACTTGAGGGTCTGGTGGAGAGATCCTTTGCTCTAGCCTTACATTCCACTGATGTCTCTAATTGTACTTGACAATGATGAGAAGAAAGCAATCGCTTCAAAGACACAATCTCTGCATACATTTCGAGATTCAGTGGATTGAAGGCTATGAGAACAGAGGCAAAGAGGCAAGCTGAGTGATAAGCTAGAGGGCCAGGCAAGAGCAAGATCACTAAAAGACAGACACATTAGCTTGGAGAGAGCCATTGAAGACTTTTAAACATGGTGGCAATAACATCTTATTTGTATTTAAGAAGAGTCAGTAAGGCACCAGAATGAAGAGAATGACTCTAGAAGCCAGCATCAAAAAGACCTTGTTGTCCTTTCTGAGGTAGGAACTGGAAAGAAGGTCACAGGTGCCCTCTGTGACCCTCAACCCTCTGAGGGCTCCAATGATGTGGTTTGTCTGAGGGACTGTCATTACCTGTCTCTCCAGCAGATACTAAATCCAGGAGAAGGCAGAGCTATAAAAAAAGAGAAAGAAAGAAAGAAAGAAAGAAAGAAAGAAAGAAAGAAAGAAAGAAAGAAAGAAAGAAAGAAAGAAAGAAAGACAGGAAGGAAGAAAACAAAACACCAAAATGGAATCTGAAGGATCCCAGACCAAAGCTCATCCCAGAGCAGGTATCAGGTGCTGGGGTGCAGAGCCAGGATTCAGGCAGTCTGGAAGAGGGCCACAGAGAGTGGGGAGGCGATACATCACACAAGCAGGAGGCTATCCTGAGTAAATCCCTAATTGCAGTACCTTACCCCTCACTGTCCCTTCATGCTTCTAAGAGCACAGTGCATGGGAAACCAGCTTCAATGAAAGGGACAGGGAGCAGCCCAGAAGCTACAGCAACAGTCCATGTAATTCCTAAATGAGGCAGCAGCAGAACACTGATGTGCACAGTGGAGGTCCTCGGGGGTCAAAGGAAGCAGAGACTGGTGGATGCGGGAGATGCTGAGACCATGACTCAGGCGGCAGCAGCATGGATGGTGATCAGTCATGGGAGAGGGCAGCTAGAACTCATGGCCTAGAACCCACCCCTTGTTCCTTACTGCCTCTTTCACCAACATCTCCAAGTATTCTACTCATCCACATCTCTGGACCCTGTCTCTTCCCTCTGCACCCTGCCACCAGAAGCCTTGTGATGCAGCTCTTTACCTTCCATCCTGGGTCCCATCCCTCTCTTTTCTGTATTCCACATAACTGCAAGGAAGAACTTGCCAGAACATAAGTCAGAGGTAACATTCTCTACTCCATGCCATCCCCAGGACTTTTCATCACATATATAACAAGGTTCAGAGTCCCCTGTCCAAACTGTGTGGTCTTCACAAGGAGCTTCCACTCTAAGAGACACCTCCCTCGTTAATGTATTTGACCTTCAGATTGGTCTCTGAGTTCCCTGGTACCCAACATGAAAACTGTCTACACGGTGGTAAGGATTTATGTCGTTACGGACGACTTCAAGGAACTCAGTCTTTTCCTACTACTATGGGCCAAAGGAAGAATTCACAAGACAACTGGTCTTCTTTTTCAGAGATCACAACAGATGACTGCAATGGGACCTGCCACACCAGTGCCAAGTAAGTGTCCTCCGACCTCTGGGAACAACACAAACTCAGTATTTCTCGCTTCTATGCTGGAGGAAGTATTTTCCTGATACCTTTTAAGAGAATATAGGATAGATTTGAAGTAGAAACTGAAGATCTCTGAAGAAACTGCCATCAGTTAGCCAGATCAGCATGGTCAACAAGCAGCCAGTGACTTAAACTGTAAACTAATGAATCACATAGTAGCTGGGGTTAGACCTGAACCCACAGTCATCCTCTTGCACTCTCAGCCATCATGTGACCTGGTGTCACTTCTTTCCTTCTTCCTGGCCTCAGTTTCTTCATTTATAAATGGGAATAATAATTGCACTGACTCTCAGGGGCCATTGTGTCACCACACGCTGTGGATGACATAAGCCCAAAGCTCAGCAAAGCCCATGGGTGGCGCTGGAAAGATGAGTAACTGCCTCTCCTATGCCTGCTGTGAGGTTTGGCTGGGTGGGCTGTGATTTTCACTGGCAGTTGTGGGATTGTGGCAGGAAGAGACTGTCCCCACAAACAGTAGGCAGAGAGAGCCTCAGGTGCTTCATTGGCTGGGGGGCTGGATGCTGGGCTGAAAGGGAGTAAGTCATATGTAGAACATCGTGTTTCTCTGAAAATGCCATTTACCCTTCCCCACTGCAGCTGCCTTCTCGATCCAGATGGCAAAGCCTCGTGCAAATGTGCGGCAGGATTCCGAGGGAACGGAACAGTCTGCACAGGCAGGTGGAGCGGGGATCTGCTAGGGGCTTGTGTGGGCTGAGAGATCTGAGGGGTCCTTAGGAGCTGGTGCCAGCCACTGGTGCTGACTCACATGACCAACTGATGGTGGCCAGGGACAAGGAAGCCAGCTCTGCATGGCTGGGGCATGTTGGTTCGGGATGAGCAGGCAATTGCACCTGTTTTTTACATGAAACTACTCTGCTTTTGAGCAGTGGTGCACAACCTTGGAAACAATGATCATCACCTCTTGGCTTTAAAAGCTGTAGATGATTGGCCAAGGGTATGTCTGAGTCACTGGGACTAAGCCCTGGTTCTTCCAAGGTCCAGATTTGTGTTTAACTATCCTGAACCCCTTAGCTTACTTGTAAAGAAAGCATGAACCACCTCCCTTGCAAAGTGCTATTAGGGTGAACTGG
Source organism: Mus minutoides (assembly GCA_902729485.2). NCBI lineage: Eukaryota > Metazoa > Chordata > Mammalia > Rodentia > Muridae > Mus > Mus minutoides. The sequence continues at coordinate 212,662 of LR750205.1, read as the reverse complement.
CCTCTCTGAATACAGCAGCACACTAGGGCAGAGGGCAAAGGGCAGAGGGCAGAGGGCAGAGGGCAGAGGGCAGGCCCTGGCCTCATCATTAGACCCTGAGTCTGAATTGAAATACTTACAATCTGTATTACTTCAGGGACGTTGCTTGACTGTGCCTCTCACCATGTACTCTGTGGGTGATAAGAGAATCATTTACATTGGGGAGTTGCATGCGATCCAGATTATGCCTATAGAGTTCTAAGAAGTGTGAGCTTTTACTCTCAGGGTACAAAAGCATATTCACCACTAGAAAAGAAGAAACTCAGCAGTCTTTCAGTTGCCTGGCACCAGGACAAATGCGGCTCTCAGCCTTAATCAGAGAAACTTCTCTTTGCAATGAAGCTAATTGCAGAGATTCATGGATGTTGAGGGTGCTGAGAATTAGTGACAGAGGAGTGCTCAACCCTAACCTGGACATTTGTAGCCACCCTCTAAGGCTTAGGGAACACAGAGGAACGGGAACCAGAAAGAATGTAAGAGCCAGAAGGTAGGAAGAAGGGCCTGGAAATATCCTCTTCTGCGTATGACATGACCATTGCAACTGTGGTCTCAGCTTCAGCTGCCTGCACTGGGCCTGCCCAGGGTTAAGCCTGTTCTCAGTCAACTGTGGATTAGGGAGGAGCTAACGGGGCCCCTCCCTCTGATGAACTGTTGGCTACTGGTAGATTCTGAGGAATACAAAAAGACACAAACATGGGAAATTGCAGAGAACTGATTCAGAGAACTCTCTCCCTTGTGTTGGCACTGACTGGGAAAGTCTTACTTATTTGTAGTCCTCCCTTCTGGAACAAACCACTAAAGTTCAGATGGGAGTCAGCAGTAGAGAAGGCTGCTGTCTGTGCTGAGACAGTGCGTGGTAGTGACACGGGAAGCCCAGGAGAGCCTCTGCCCATCTCTACACTGCCCATGAGGTGGAACGGTGGGGCTTAGAGCCATCATGCCTCCTCAGCTGTGGGGAAAGCACAGAAGACAGGCTGCGTGCATTAAAATAATAATAATAATAATAATAATAATAATAATAATAATAATAATAATAATAAATGAAAGAGCCCAAGAAGTTCTCTAGGGCCATTTAGGTTGGGTTTTTTCCATTTTCTTCAATAAACATTTATGAACTATGATTTATAAATACTAACTGATCCGTTCTGGATCAGTACATAGGCCCATGGCATACAACAAACACAAACACATGCACCCATCCATTCCATCAAAACCCAGCATATTTCAGTCAGAAATCCCCATTTGAACTAGCTCACTTTTACCCTACTAATCCCTGTTCCTGCTCAGAAACCCTGATCTGCTTTCTGTGACATCAGAAAGCCTTCTTGTCTCTTCTAGATTCTTGTGTGAACAGAATTTTGATGCTGGTATATCTGGCCCCTTTCAGTCACTCCTTTTGATGGTTGAGTTAGTATGATTGTGTAGATAAACCACCACCTCTATATCCATTTACCATCTGATTGATGTCTTCAGGCTTTGACTATCATGAATAAAATGTCTATGAATACTTGAATTATTCACATACACATGTACACACACACACACACACACACACACACACACACACCAGAAGCTTTTAGCATCATTTTTCTCAGTACCTTGTTCTGGGAGCTTAGGCCCAGACTGAGGCAGAACAATTAGTTTTCTAGACCATCTTAGCCCAGGGACTCTCAGAGGAAAACAGGTTGCCCTGACCCTGAGGCCACATGTTCTCTTCAGAGAGCACACAGTCTGATGGTCAAATCAGCTGGAAAAGACAAATAGTGATTTTTTTTCCTTGTCCTCTGTCTTAGTCAAGGTTACCATTGTTATGTAGAAACACCAGGACCAACACAACTTGGGGAGTAAGGGGTTTGTTTGGTGTCTGCTTCCATACCAAACTCTTCATCATTGAAGAAGTCAGGACTGGAACTGCAATAGGGCAGGAGCTGATGCAGAGGCCATGGAGGCATGCTGCTTACTGATTTACTCACGTGGCTTGCTCAGCCTGCTTGCTTATAGAACCCAGGACCACCCTGTAGCATGTGACACCACCCACAATGGCCCGGGCCCTTTCCCATTGATCGCTAATGAAGAAAATGCTCTTCAGGCTAGCCTAAATCCCAATCTTACAGAGACACTTCCTTGCCTGAGGATCCCTCCTCTCCAACGACCATAGCTTGTGTCAAGTTGACATAAAAGTGCTGAGCACACTCTCTGTGTTGAGGAACTAGCTACATAATTTCAATGCATGCTGGAGTTGTTCTAAAGGCTTCCTTCTATCAATGGCTCAGGTTAAATAAAAATGTCTCCTCTGTCTGCGTCTCCTTCTGCTCCGTGTCCTCTCTCCTTTGTGTAGCCATCAATGCCTGTGAGATCAGCAATGGAGGATGCTCTGCCAAGGCTGACTGTAAGAGAACCATCCCTGGAAGCCGGGTGTGTGTGTGCAAGGAAGGCTATACCGGCGATGGCATTGTGTGCCTAGGTAGGTAACCATGCCCTGTCTGCCTGGTGGAAATGGTGTCTATCGGTCAGAGCCCTGGTCAAACGTTCTAGTGTGTGAGCTCTTGTTAGGGCCGCTGCTGGGATGGTAATTCAGTATATTCAGTATGCCTTAGCAAGAAAGCCTGTGGGTGTGGCAATGGAGGATGTGCCCACAGAGGCGAGAAGGTGTTTTGTTTTGTTTTGTTTGTTTGTTTGTTTGTTTTGTTTTCTTCTAAAAAATAATTTTTTAGATTTTTTATTAGATATTTTCTTTATTTACATTTCAAATGTTATTCCCTTTCTTGGTTTCCCCTCCGAAAACCCCTTTTCCCTCTCACCCGTCCCCCTGCTCACCAACCCACTCCCGCACCCTGGCCCTGGCATTCCCCTACACTAGGGCATAGAACCTTCACAGGACCAAGGGCCTCTCCTCCCACTGATGACCTACCAGGCCATCCTCTGCTGCATATGCAGCTGGAGCCATGAGTCCCACTATGTGTACTCTTTGATTGGTGGTTTAGTCCCTGGGAGCTCTGGAGGTTCTGCTTAGTTCATATTGTTGTTCCTCCTATAGGGCCGCAGACCCCCATGAAGGCATTTTGAATAGAAAGAGAGAACCTTTCCACTTAACAGTTCTAGAGGCAACTGAATGTTGCGCATCTTTGCTGTACACATTTCCTAAAGGCTAGGGGTGGGGGGCCGTAAGGAAAAGATAGCCTGGTCTACCAGGACATGAATCTGAAAAGGGAAGAGGCATGAAGTCCTCTTCCTTCTGGGGCTCTTTGCATGCTAGGGTGAAGGTCAGCTTTCCCTTTTCCCATGGCAGCAGGTAGGCTATACTGGTCTAGACTTCTGGCCCAGCATAAGATTCTCTAGAGACAGGGACTCTCAAACTATTTTTACATACCTATTTTTTAAGTATTTAAATTTTTTGGTATTTTAACATAAAAAGTGTCTTATGATACATAGTGTTTAACACATACATAGTGTTAAACACATAGTGTGCAATATGGTGTGACAGAATAATTCCTTGAAGGTAGATATTAACACTGAAGCATACTTTGCCGACAGCATGCTTTAGAGGTGTGTCCTAGGAAGCAGGCTGAATTTTAACTCACCAAAACGTGTTGTGCTAACAGGAATCGTGTGCTCTTGGCCCACACTCTCTCATTAAGGCCTACACTTTCTTGTTAAGGCCTACAGCCTCTCATTAAGGGTCTTCTGCTCACTTCTCCTTTGCTCTTTCTATACATTTTCATATTTCCTTAATTGTTTGAGACTAAGCTGTACAAATCATACTGAGTATGAATTTCCTAAGAATAAGGGCAGCTTGTTATGGAACCACGCTGGGTTCCTGACTTCAGTAAGTTGTTCTCTCTATAATACTTTTTCTAATTCTATTCAGAGTGCAATTCCATCAGGTGTCCCAACATTTCTCTAGTACCCGAGGTCTTCAGAGGGCTGGATGCTGTATTTAGTGTCTTAGCTCTTTGATCTGTGTCTTTGTCTGTTTCTGTGTCTTTTATTTGGTGGTTGGGTTTTGTCTTTTTTTTTTTTAATTATTATTAGATTTCACTTGCATCTTCCAAACCAAAGTGTCACAAAAATCATGTCACATCCATTGCAGAATGTCAGGGTCAAGCTTTCTACCTAGTCCTTGTTTATGATAATGCATTTTAACCACTAGGTCCAAGTGCTGCCTGAGTTACCCTCTGTGTAGTCATGACCCCCCAGCTACCATTAGCAATCAATGGTGAGATGCTTGAACGCTGAGCAACCCACTCCTCAGAATGTCCTAAATGGACGAGCCTTCTCCAAACCAATCTGTCTGTGACGGTCACAAATGATCGTGTCTTCATTCTCAAGCCGACTCACTATAGCAGGAGTGAACTGGAGGTCAGATAAGATACTGTCTATGCTAGAATCAGCCAGTGCAGAAGGGAGGCAGTTTTGAGTGACCATTCTTTCCCCCACCAAGTTACTTCTGCCTCTGAACTTCCAGAACACCGAGTCTCACGTGACTCCTGCTGCTCCTTGGTCAATTATCCAAGGGTGACTCCCTCAAAATGCCTTTTGACAGAAATGAAGCGTTCTGCTCATGACTCACGTTGACTTTTGTTTTAAAGAAATCAACCCGTGTTTGGAAAACCATGGCGGCTGTGACAGGTATGCAGAGTGCACGCAGACAGGGCCCAACCAGGTGAGTAGCCTCTGGCAGGTTCCCGGGGAGGAGACTCCTGTGCCTTAAGAGCCAGGCCTAAGGGAAAGAAGGACAGACCATATGTTAGTCCAGCTGCAGCCAGAAGTACCGTAGGAGAGATACTGAAAGCACCAGAAGAAATCTGAGGGGAAAGAAGATAAATGGGGGAGGGGGGGACTAGGAAAAGTGCTTCCTAAAGATGGAGTATGCACATCTGCAAACCCCATGTGGGCCTAGAAGCACCTAGATGTTTCACTAAAAACATTCCCTTTTCTTTCAGCTTTCTGATACCCCAAATCCTCCCATTTTTCTTTGGCTCCTGGCTCTAGAGGGTACTGTACCATGCCAGAAGTTCACAGTTCAGACTTCTGCCATTAATATGGCCCCCAACACAGAGAATTGTGCAGCTACCCTAGAGCAAGTGACTTTGGGGGAGTAGGAAAAGTAAGAGGACTCAATCATGGGATGGTAGTCATGGAGCAGAGGGGTACAGGGACCAACAGAGGAGCAAAGACCCATACTCTGCCTCCTCAGTCTCAGACACATGGTGAACACACAAAATGGCCAGGCGGGGCAGTTCATGCATCATGATACCTGGTAAAAAAGTCAGATATCCAAGAACTGTCCCCAGGAGTTCTCTGAGCCACTTCAGAGAATGCAAAGCCACATTTCTCAATGGATGGTTCAAGCAAGTGCCTGAAGCACCCTAAATTAAAATTTTTAAAAAGTGTGTGTCTGTGTGTGCATGCTTGTGTACTCAACTGTGTGTGTATATGTATGTGAATGTGTATGTGGGTGTACATGTATATGTGAGCATTGTGCTCATATGTGTGTACATTTGTGTATGTTTGTATGAATGTGCATGTGTGCACGAGCTGTGTGTGTGCATGTGTGTGTATGTACAGTTATGTGTGTACATGTGTAAATGAATTTCATTTGTGTACATGTGTGTGCATGTACATGTGCATTGTAGTGTTTGCACATGTGTGTGCGCATGCATGTCTGTGTATGTACTCTTGCACACGCAAGTGCACATCTAACCATCAGAGAATTTCAGTGGTCTCTGTTGGACTTTTACTCCCATATTTTAGTGTCTCAGTAGAGTTTTTATATACATTAAATGAGGAACCACCTATAAGATGTCTACCTGCCAGGGCCTATAGCAGTGCTCCTGCAGACCTAGAAGGCAGCAGTGGGAAACTGCTCTAAGAATACAGCTTTAGTTAAGAAGAGATAGCTGGTGGGCCTCTCGGTAAAAGCTTTGGACAGTTGGGACCAATGGTGAAAGAAGAGGAGGAGAAACAATGAATACCTGCCCAGGTTGCCCAGGCTAGCCCCACCTGTGGATTTCTAACAAATAGTCATCAGTTCTTTGGGGTCCTGTACCCAACTTCTTCAAACTCTCAGCTGTCTCCCTTGTCCATCGAAAGGGTATGGCTACTTGTTTTCCTGTGTATATCCCTGAGAGATGCAAAGTCTTCCCCTGGACATATGCTAGCACTGGTGTCTGACTTCATTCTTGATAGGGATAAGATAATAACTTCCTTTCCCCTGAACTTCTACCCATCACAAAATAAATTGTCTTGGCAACAAGGATGGGATCTCCATGAGATCTAGTACTCAAGTATATTAAACTAGGTATTATTGCAAAAAAAAAAATCAACAACAAAAACACAGTGCCTCTCAGGCTAACCTTCTGCAGTCAACTTCCAGTCTGAGATCCCGTGCACTGGCAGGCCGACCTGGCCTGGTATATAACCCTTTGCCTCTGCTCCTGCACAGGCTGTCTGTAACTGCTTGCCCAAGTACACTGGAGATGGAAAGGTCTGCACACTCATCAACGTCTGCTTAACCGTGAGTATGCTTCCAGGCTGTAGCCTCGGAGCCTTCTCCCACCGTCTAGGGGATACAGAGGCCAGGTACTCTCCCCTTGAATCTCAGAGCTGGGCAATAGGCTCACTTTTCCTCTTGTGTGCCCTGGTCATATTGGGAAGGATGGAGAGAACAGAGAATGGATTCTCGCCACAGCCTGTCCCTTTGGCTACAAGAGTCTGAAGGGACCTAAGTGCATAGAGTTGCTCTGGCATTCATCTGATGCAAGCGTCCCAAAGCAAGCTGGGTTCATTTCCTAAAGTATGGGAAGTGCTATAAAACATCCGTGAGTCAACTAACAAGCCTTCATGGACAAACACAAGAATTTATGCTGTGAGAAAGGAAATGCTGCAGAGACAGCAAAGTCAATCAGTGACCAGGAGTGAGAGGGGTGGGGTGAACAAGGGGAGCATGGGAGTCCTTAGAGATAGGAAGCTACCAAGAGGAGGCTTAAATAAGGGACACATCATTATATACTCGGCAAGCCCCATGGAATGTACACCAGCAGGAGTGGGACAGCATGCAAGCTATGGACTTTAATACCAGTGCATCAGTCCCAGCGAGTGCAAGGCCTTAGTGATGGGGGAAAACAGGGAGTGGCAGTGTCTCTATAGGAAAGTCTACACTTTCCACTCTGTTTTCCTGTAAGCCTAAAACAGCTCTTAAAAAACCAATTAGTTAAACAAACAAACAAACAAAACCCTGCAACATTCATATGAAGACAACTGTCCATTCTTCACCTGTCTTTCACACACAACACATATGCACACGCCTGAATGTAGCTTCTACTACCCAGACTTTCCCTGAGTAAGCTATCTTCCATGATATTAAGGAAAATGTGCCCAAGAGAGCACACAATTTGTCTAAAAGGTCCTACTTATCTCAGATATGTTATCCTGTATCCGTAAGCATCTAGAGAGATTTCATTTATACACACGGGTGCTTTCTGTCATTCAATTCTTCTGCTCTCCGATGGCACAAGGACTAATTACCCCCAACTTGCTGATGAAAAGACTCCAGCAGTGAATTATTTTCCAAGGCATCTTAGTTTCATTTCCTGTTGCATGATAAAATTACCCTAACACACCAAACTAGGGCAAAGGGGGTTTATCTAGGTCACAGTTCCAGGTCACTGTCCACCACTGCAGAGAAGTCATAGTGGTGGGAGCTTGAGAGAACTAGTGATGTTACATCCACAGCCAATATCAGAAAGTAATGAATTAATGCATGTTCTCCATTGCTGAGTCTAGATTGACAGTTCAAACTAACCATCAGAATAGGGCTGCTGCGTGGTTTCATGCTGTGGAGAGGTATGACACTGGAAGTGACGGATGTGACGAAAGTGACAAACAGCAGCTGAGAGCTGAAAGGAGACTTGAGCAATATTGCTCTGGTCGTATTACCCCAGAACTTCAGGCAGGCAAAACAACCAGCAAAACAAACCAGCTTTAAGTTTAAAACTGCTGTCTTGCTCATGACGTCTGTAATGAGGACTTCCTTAGACTGGATCTCAGATGAAAGAACAATTCCTGTTGCCCTCTGAATATATTGAAAAGTTTACTTTGAAAAAGGAGACGTTTTGATGGAGGGCAAATACAATAAATGTTAAGACTGATGAGTGAAGAGGTAGCCACTGTGAAAACCAACCCGGAAGAGCCATGGGGACCTCTCTGGAGGGATGTCCCTCTGGAGCGAAGCAGTGAGGTTTATGTGTGCGGAAAGCCTCCTTTGATCTCTGTGAATCATGATATTCGACTTTAGTTGANGAGAGAGAGAGAGAGAGAGAGAGAGAGAGAGAGAGAGAGAGAGAGAGAGAGAGAGAGAGAGAAAACATCCACAAGAGAGGAAGAAGGCTTTGAGAGGCACACAGCACTAGGGCTGATGCCAGTTTCAAGAGCAGAGAGCACTAGGTGAGGGCAGGAAGGAATGGGTCAGAGGTCAAGTATCCAGAACCCCACGGAGCAAGTGCCCTCATGGTGGGGGGATAACCCACAGCTCCTAGACCTCTGGAGTTGACAGAGATCAAGACGGGACTCTTCTGTGTGGTCTTGGAGTTTGCTGGGTATTGCAGCTATCAAAGTTCAGGGTCATTGGCTGGAAGCTTAGGAGCTTGCTTTTCTAAGCAGCAAATAGAAGTTTATCCTCTTGGGGTCAGATTCTGGGATGCTGACAAGTATTTTACTCGGTACGTATTGGGGGAAAGAGTCTAGGGGACAGGAAGTTCTCACAGTGGGCATTAAGCCTGTCTGATGAGCAGGCTCCTCTGCTCCTGGATGGATCTGCTTTTCCTGGCTCCGAGTTCCTTCCTCACTGGAGGCTGCTCAGGAACAGAGGCTGTGGAGATGCCGCCACCGAAGCTCACTTCGGCTGTGCTTGTATTTTAGCCTGCTCTTCCACAGCTCATGAGCTCTTGAGCACAAGGCACTAGGTTCCATTTCCTAATGGCTTTCTGTCATCTTTCCTATGATCAAATCAGAGTTTGGCCTAAATATGGGAACTGTCAAACATGCGGGGTGCTTATCCACGGAGGGCTAGAGATCTGGTTATACAGGCCTGCTGTCTCATGATAGAAGGCTGTGTAAATAATGACCCTCAACCAAGGGGCTGTAAAGCAAGTCCAGGAAAGGCAAGGAAGACTGGTCAAAGTTGGAGAGTAAGATAAAATGTATGTGCATTTATGCGCATGCACATGACTATGTGTGTGTGTGTGTGTGTGTGTGTGTGTGTGTGTGTGTGTGTTTATGTGTGTTTGTGTATGTGTGTGTTGCTAGGGATTTAGCCCAGCCCTTACACAGGACAGATAAGTATTCTACTACTGAACTGTAATATTCAATAAATTTCAGCACAAAATTGCTTAGCAAAAATTGGCTAACTCCCTGCTCTGACCAAACCTCTCCTCTACCTCTTGGAAATTTTACCAGAATAATGGTGGCTGCAGCCCATTTGCCTTCTGCAATCACACGGAACAAGATCAAAGGACATGTACCTGCAAGCCAGAATACACAGGTGATGGAATCGTCTGCCGTGGCAGCATCTACAAGGTAATGACAAGTCTCCAGGAAGTCAGCTCCACTTCCCAAACTGCTGAGAGTCCCAGTTGCCAGGGATATGCAAATAAATCAGTTGCAATGAAAAGAACTTTGCCCAGGGAAATTCCTACTGCCTGGGAATGGTATCACAGTTAAGACTGGACTAGCTCTAGAGTCAGAAACATCTGGGTTTGGAATTGAGCTCTGCTCAGGAATAGCACTGTGAGACGGAGCGATATCGCTTTTCCTCCTTGGTACTTTTTATAATGTATTTTTTTATTTATTATTGGAGGGGGCACTGAATTTTGGTAAATGTGTTTGGAAGTCAGAGGACAGTTTTATGAAGTCAATTCTCTCCTTTATGGGGGTCCCAGGGATCAAACCCAGGTCTCCAGGGTTCCTTGGCAAGGGCTTGACCTCCTGAGACCTCCCCTTGTCTGTGATGTCACTTTCCTATGCATCACTCTGGGTCTGGAAAACAATAAAGACACCAACTCTATCAAGTTATTACAAAATTAAATATGGTGATAGATATCAAGAGCACAGAGCATGTAAGAATGACAAAGCACTGCCATGCTTTGGATATAGTATGTGTGATATACAGAATGAGGTGACTGTGGGTCATTATGTGTTGTAATGTGAGTGTGGATGTATGGTGTGTAGAGTGACATGCATATACAGAGCTTGGTGACTATATGTGACATACTATGTGTGGTGCATGGATGTGTGGCATGGTGTGTGGATGGTGTGTTTGTAGTGTGCAATATATTTGTGGTATATGTATGTGGTATTCAGTGGATGGTATGAGTGGTATATATGGCATGTGTGTGTGTGTGTGTCATATGAGGTATATATGTGTCTGATTCATGACACCATGTATGTATGGTGTATGGCATATTTGTGGTATATGGTGTGTATAATGTATGGTGTGTGTGTGTGTGTGCATAGTATGTGGGGTGTGACTATGTATGGAATATGGTGTAATATATGTGGTGTATGGTGTATATAATATATGGTTTGGGGGTATGCTATGGTATGTATATCTGTGTATGTTGTATATGGTGTATCTGGTACATGGTATGTGTAGTGTATGATGGATATGTATAGTATAGTGTAGAGGAATATATGTGGTGTATGTATGCTTCTCTGTGTGTGTATGTGTGTATAATGCATTGTGTGTGTGTGTGTGGTGTATGGTGTGTGTGTGTGTGTGTGTGTGTGTGTGTGTGTGTGCACTCATGCTTCCCCCATCCCATCTGCCTACACTACAGATAGAAGAAGAGGTGGTATGATACTTTCTGATTTCTATATATTATAAGCCCTCAGAGAATTGTCTTAAAGAGAGACCAGAGCGTTCTTGTTGTCAGTGAGGCCAATTCTGCCATAAACAATACCTGACCTTTACAAGACTTCAACTGTATTTGGTGTGTTTTGTAAAGATTTGAGCCCCATTTGAAATGCTTGTAACGTTCCGCGGACTCAGTGTGCCGCTCACTCATTCTGAGCATCAACCACGAGCCCCTTGGTGAGGCTAAAGGAGAGCCATCACCTGACTTTCCTGCAGACACGTTGTCCCAGCACAACTCTGTGTTCCTGTGTGTAATTCACAGTTGATATGTTGACATTTTCTGGTCCTTATTTGCAGGAACTTCCTAAGAATCCCTCAACGTCCCAGTATTTCTTCCAGTTGCAGGTAAGAAAGTGTGTGTCTTCTTCTGAGGCGTGTGCCAGGCCCTGGATTCAATTTCCAACACTAGAATGTGTGTGTGTGTGTATGTGTGTGCGTATTTGTGTGTATATATTGAACTCTATGAGTATACATACCTACATGTGTACACATACATATAGCAACATGTCAAGTTGCCAGCAAGATACTAGATAGAGCTGTAGCTTCCGAAGTCAGGGAGAGCAGAAGAAAGTTTGGAACTGCACCTGCCCAGTTGTTGGCCATTTGTGAATTCTGTCTCTCAAGCCTCAGGTATAATCACACCAGTTTGTGACTCTAATCACTTCCAAACATTGGAAGGGCACAATGAAAATACAATAGGGAAGATTAAGGAGCCCATCGCGTAATAGGGCTATTACCATGAGTGGGGCTTGATCTGTGTGAGTCACTGAGGACTAGGTGCTATGAAATATAATACGAGGAGGGGTTACCTGGTGGGCCCGTGCCAAGGTGTCCCCTAAGAAATCACTCCATGCAACAGATCTGGTTAAAGGGGCTTTATTGGGGGGGGGGGAGTGAGGACTTGGAGAGGGAGTAGAGGCAGACAGATGTGACCAGAGCCAAAAGGGCAGAGAAAGTGGAGACGGAGAAGGACAGAAACGGGTCAGGGAAATGGGTCAGGCACATGTGGGAACAGAGAGAGAACTGGGATGGCCGGCAGTCCTTTTATATGCCGCCTGGTGGGCAGGAAGCAGAGGACACAGGCTATGCATACCGGAAGAAGCAGGACAAGGTACACCTTGCAGGGAAGCTCTCTTGTTCAACTGTCCCCACCTCCTGTCTTNGGAGAAGGACAGAAACGGGTCAGGGAAATGGGTCAGGCACATGTGGGAACAGAGAGAGAACTGGGATGGCCGGCAGTCCTTTTATATGCCGCCTGGTGGGCAGGAAGCAGAGGACACAGGCTATGCATACCGGAAGAAGCAGGACAAGGTACACCTTGCAGGGAAGCTCTCTTGTTCAACTGTCCCCACCTCCTGTCTTTCACCATGTATTCATGTCATGCTTCCCTGGAGGAAGCAAGGTGTCTGTTAGGTCAGACCTCAGTCTCCTCTGCCTATGAGAAAGGCCTCTCAGGCACACACACTCAGATGTGTGCTTCTTAATCTCCTGGGTGCTTCTTAACTAAGTTGTCGGTCAAGATTAAGTCTCACAGTAGGGCAGCTAGCTAGGAAAAAGCGTGGTGACCTTCTGGGAATCCTCCACATACATCTGAGATACAATGAAGATTGAGACATTGGAAGCTAGGAGGAGCAAACACCATAGCTGCCCTACAACCGTAGGGAAGACAAGAAGACAGCTAGACGGTTAAGTGAGTTATCTTGGTTGTTATGGTCGTATGATTATCACAGGGTATGGCCAGTCATGTAGAAAGGAGAGGCAGGAGTCATCTTTGATTGGTTGTTATAGTCATATGACTGTCACCGGCTAGAACCTGGGGAAGAGAGGCCCAAGTCATCTTTGATGGGTGTTATGATACTCTTGATACTCTGACTTCAAAAATCATTAATCTAGTAGCCACCCGTTAATTTTATAGTTAGAAAAGGTTCATAATTTTGATGGCAGAGAATCTGGGTTTACTTTGAGTCTGAGACAAAAACACTGACTTGGGCCAATCTTTGAGCCTGTGTCCAGGAGAGAGGAAGCCACTATGCTTGTCTATGAAAGAGTGACATATGACCCCACGTCCCATCCTGCAGGAGCATGCTGTCCGAGATCTTGCTGGACCTGGCCCCTTCACTGTGTTTGTGCCTTCATCCAACTCCTTCAATCGTGAGCCCAGGGTGAGCAGGAGGCTGGGACAGCAGAAAGGCTTAGGGAAAGGAGTGGCCTCAGAAGCCACCATGGTGATGTTTGTGAACAAGAGATTTAGGCTCAGGTAGAGCTGACCAGCAATAGAAGGGGCTGCTTGTCTCTGTGAAGACCCCTGCCAGGGAAAGCTTTTGGGCTAGGGGTACCACTGGCCAGAGCCTTTCCACAGGCCCCTAAACAGAGGCGGAAACTAGAGAAGTCTCAAGTGATCAAGTGATCGACACTCTCTATAGACTGCCAAGCAGATGCTGAGTGGAGAGAACTGAAGTAGGTTCCTGACTTGCAGGACTTATCAGAGCCTTTATATTCTATCAATCACTGTGTCCCTGAGTCACATTGCCTATACGTATATTAATAACTATATATTAATAACTACACCTATATTGATAACTACACTTGGAATTGGGCCTGGCCTACGTGTATTTGGCTTATTCTCAGTCAGATTTGTAGCTGAGTGTTATCCCCATTTTACAGTGGAGAACACTGAGGAAAGTAACTTTGTCCAAGTCCCATTGCTGGAAGGTGTTTGAGGAGGGACTTGTTCTTAGCCACTATGCACACTGCCCCTTTCTCTCAGTCTATATTTTGGGTACCAGTTTGAAATCATTTGACCTTTGGTTATTTTAACTTAAAGCCTCAAAGGAGTTTAACTATGTTTCCTGGTCTTTTTGTTACAGTGACTTCATAATTGTATTCTTTGTATCTTGCATTCAAGTAGAAATGTATCACAGTATCTTCCAGTGCTCTCTAGGAGGGACCATCCCGCGGGCTCTCTCTCAGCATGTCTCCCAAGAAATCCCAAGAAAAGTCTTTTCTGCAGAGTGCTGAAGGACACTGGTACCCTTCAAGCAGCACTGTGACAAGCTGGGCTAGAGGCCCCTGAGGCTCCGCCCACCTACATTTCCATTGCCTTTCCTGATCAGACTCTCCCTGTGGCCCCAACATAAACCAAGCCTGGCACCTAGCTCCTCAGAGTTGTGGGGAAAAGGAGAGCAAAGAAGAGGTTCTAGCAACAGGGCCCTGCCTCTAGCCAACCTCCCTGGCCTCTCTTCCAGGTTAAAGTCTGGGATGAACAGGGCCTCATGTCCCAGGTTCTTCGGTATCACGTGGTAGCCTGCCAGCAGCTGCTGCTGGAGAACCTAAAGGTGATCAAGAGTGCCACAACCCTTCAAGGAGAGCCAATTTCCATCTCTGTCTCTCAGGTAAGAGCAGCCACCTCAGGAGGGAGCTGACCTTGTCCTCCAGGTGTCTGGCTTCCCTTCCCCAGAGGGACAGCTGCAGTGATGAGGGTTTCTGTGTGTAGGGCAGTGCTATGGATATTACATGTACTGATTCAGTCTGTCCAGAAGCCCCAAGATGTGACTACCACCACTGTCCCCAACTCAAGGAGCTTAAGTAACTTGTCCAAAGTCACGTAGCAAAAGGCAGTTGAGTGAGATTTGGACTCGGAGGCAAGGCCGCCGCAGACAGCACAGATGGAGTGGAGGGACCCGTGATGTCATGACGACACTCTGATGAGAAGCCGACTGGGAGCTGTTTATTTTGTGGGCTTTCAGAACTGTGTTGAAATAAGCAGCCAGACATGTCAGCTGATTTTATAATATCTGCTGCTAACCTCAGGGGTGAAGACTATGTTCTCATCTCCATTTCCCTTTAGGATCATAATAAGCGATGTGCTTGTCACACAGGCCTTCAGGCTCTGCCCTTGGAGTGCCCGGATTTCCGTGTACATCAGGGAAGCGTTAGTTCTGCAGGGAAGGACTCTGCAGTTTCTCTGTGCTTACGTCTTTTGCTGGTCTCGTTTGTCTTCAGGATACTGTGCTCATAAACAAGAAGGCGAAGGTCCTGTCCAGTGACATCATCAGCACCAACGGAGTCATCCACGTCATAGACACGTTGTTGTCTCCCCAAAACTTGATTATCACCCCCAGAGGCAGGGTTCTGGTAGGTAACCCATTGTCACTCTCAAGGATGTGATGTCTGTGTCATCCTTCCTTCATCTGACGTCCAGTTAGAGGTGTGACTTTGAAGCCTTGTGATCCTGTTGCTTCAAGCCTAGTTTACATAAGCAGGCAAAGGTTGCTTTAACTCATCACATGGATTCTAGCCGGGGGCAGTGATGTGTGTCACAGCCCCAGCTACCCAGCACGTTTAAGTTTGAGGGTCATTTTAGCCCAGGAGTTTCATGCCAGCCTCGACAATATAGTAAAACCCTATCTCCTAACAAAAAAATTCTATAAATATATAATTTTATGTTTTCCTTTAGTGTTCACAAGGGAAAGTTGTCTTATATAGATCTGGAGAAGGAAGGGGGCAAGGAGAAGAAAGAGAAGGTAGATAATTAGATATCACTAAAACTAACCCAGGAGTGAAACTGCTTCTTACTGGACAGAAAGTGAAGTTTTAATTACTTATTCACTCTTTTATTTCTTCTCTTCATACTGGGGATTAAACCCAGGGCCTGGAACATGGTAAGCAAGTGCCTTCCTCCTGAACTGTAAAATCAGCCTCTTCTCATTTTCTGTTTTGAGACAGGGTCTTGCTCATTTGCTTAGTCTGGTCTTCACTCTGCAGCCCAGACAGGCCTCTAACTGTTCATTCTCAGACTCCCAAGTCGCTAGGACTACAGGCCTCAGCCACCAGGTCCAGGTTTAGTTTTGTATTAGTTTTAGTTGTTTTTAATAACTTTGTTTTGGGCCAGGCAGTGGTGGTGCATGCCTTTAATCCCAGCACTCGGGAGGCAGAGGCAGGCAGATTTCTGAGTTCGAGGCCAGTCTGGTCTACAGAGTGAGTTCCAGGACAGCCAGGGCTACACAGAGAAACCCTGTCTCAAAAATAATAATAATAATAATAATAATAATAACAACCTTGTTTTGGTTATGAGTTCTAGCCACTCTCCTTTATCACAGGTGGCAGAACCTACCTAACCTCACTTACAAAAGGGAGTTTCTTAAGCTAGTATGTATATGAATAACGACTTTGTATGCCACAGTCTAATTTCAATGCTGCACTGGTAAGAACAAAGCCAACTAGAAAATCCTGACATGAAGGACCTCCAACCTTACCCTGGGGCCGCCTGACTGTCACAGCCTCTCTCCCTCCCAGGCAGAGCACCAGGAGACTAGTATCCCTGCTAGCTGTACCTCATGGTGCTCCTTCTCACCAACAGATCTCAGGTTTGGTTGGTCCTACATTAGCAGTGGGTTTCTAGCTGCAAGGGAGTATGAGAAATGTTGTATCCAGCTTTGTAACCTGTGTAATGCGGCAAAACATGGGCTGCTATGTGTGCTGCTATAGGTGCTGATGAGCTAGTAGATAGCTCCACTGTGAACAGTTTGGTTGTATTAAAGTACTGGCAAACTGTCCAAAGGGGGTGTGGTCAACCTACAGATGTGTCCCAAGATAGCCATAAATGTGGCCGGACACAAAATAACAAATTTACTTATGACACTAGATTCGTTTTGTCTCTTGAGTGAGAGTGGTCACCTCAGGAAAGTGCCACTCTCCCGTCAGGAGAATGTAGCATCTGTCTTTCCCTGCACAGTTCTCAAGGATAAACTTAGTAGATAGCAAACGGTTGTCCACACTTAAAGGATGAACAGTTTGATGTCCTTTCTTATCTTTACAGCAAAACCTTACTACAGTGGCAGCAAACCACGGATATACCAAATTCAGCAAGTTGATACAGGTACTACACCGAGGAGGGGTGAGGGCTTGAGGACAGTGCACCTGAAACTCGGCTTTGTTAGGTTGGCTTGGGTTGGTTTCTGTCTGCAAGAGGTGTACCCCACACTGGGCCAGTCTCCAAAGAGCTCTAAGAACCTTGGTTCCCCACAAAGCACACTCTACAATAGGTCATCAACTGCATAAAGATCTAAGTCTCAGCATCTCTAGGGACCTGGGTAGAAATGGGGGTTCTGACATGTTCAAACTGAGTCCTGAGGACTCACAGAGCAGGAGGAAAGAACCAACCACTAGAAGCTGTTCTCTGACCTCCACATGCAGCCTTCAATAAAAATTGATACGTAAATGTAATAAATACTTTTTAAATGAGACCATCCAAGGATGTTACAAATGAGAAATCTTTGTCTAGTGCACCATGCCCAAAACTCCGTAGTCACCCTGTACCTGTTCAACAGGGTCTGGTTGGACAAACAGTTTTAGAGTAAACTGGAAAGTCTTTCAGAGATGGTCATAAAGCCTACCTCAGAGGGGAAAAAACATCAACACATGTGATGTTACCATATCATGGAAGACTTAAAATGACTTCTATTCATCTTGACATTTCTTTGGGGTACATTTTATCTAGAAACTTTATAAGTAAACATGCATATCTCAATTCAGTAGAGGGTTGGTTTTTTTTTAATGAAATGTGAGAAAAATAAAAACTAGTCGTGAGATGTTAAAATATTTAAACAGAAGTAGCATCAAATATATTTATTGAAATTTACTTTCCTACTGACAGAAGCCTAGAGTTTGACTTTCTGGCTTGTCTTCTAAGGAAATAGGGTTCAGAATGGTTGGGGTGCAGTGCTCTATCTTCTGGCTGTGTGCTCTGGAACCTTCAGAACCTGACATGACACTGAACATGTCATAGAGAGACTGGCTCACATATCAGGGAGAGACCTTACTGCACAGACATGCATACACCAGCCAGAGGATGGTCCCCTGTGTTTCAGGACTCAGGCTTGCTGAGAGACATTACTGACCCCATGCATACCCCAGTCACTCTCTTCTGGCCTTCGGACAAAGCCCTCCAAGCCTTGCCCCAGGAGCAGCAGGACTTCCTGTTCAATCAAGACAACAAAGACAAGCTGAAGTCATACCTGAAGTTCCATGTGATCCGAGACACCATGGTAAGCTTTGAGATGCCCCACAGAGAAATACAGTCTGGCACCGAGGCCCCACAACCTGCAGTTCACCATGTGTCCCCGTCTTGGTTAAGATTTTATTGCTGTGAAGAGACACCATGACCATGGTAACTCTTAGAAAACACTGAATTGGGGCTGCCTTACAGCTTTAGAGGTTCAGTCCCTTATCATCATTGTGAGAACTATGGCAAGCATGCAGGTAGACACGGTGCTGGAGGAGGAGCTGAGAGACCTACATCTTGATCGTCTATTGGGGTCATGCATCTGTGGGAAGGAGGGAAGCTTTACCCTCTTTGCCCCGTTGTGCCCTCCCCTGACTGCCATGCTGTGCTCACTGCAGTATGCCTTGTCTGGTTCTGTTGTCCAGACCAACACCCCATACCCAAGAGTCACCACTCCCCGTTGACCCGTGCACTGCCTTGGCACATTCCCGTTTCACATGGCAGAATGGCAGCTGACAAAGGTCCCCCCAAGCGTTTCCAGGTGGTCTCAACTGCTCCTGATTCCAACATCCCTAAGCAAATTACTGATTCACCGTAATGCCATCAGATATTAGCCCCAGGAACCAGTCAGCTGTCCTGGAGAAGTCAGATCACGTGGAGAAATGGCAATCCTCAGTGCGCACTTTTGTCACTCTGAGACAAGGCTATCCACTCCAAGATGCCAGCGCCCTGACTTCAGTTCATTTGTAGGGTCTGCACGACAAATCACCACAGCCTTGGAACTGTAGAAAGTCACTCCCTCACTGTGGTTGAGCCTAAACTGATGCCAGCAAGGTAGCAAGGTCATTTCTCTGAGGGCTTCTGAAGATGTCTGTTCCCTAAGTCTCCCCTGGCTGCTCATGGTTTCTGGCAGCCCCTGGCATTCCTTAGCTTATAGGTGCATTCATGCAATCTGCCTTTATCTTCCCACAGCCATCCTTCCCTGTGTCTCAGTGTCCCCCATGGCAACCCCTCTTCTAAGGGCATTGTTTATATTGTATTAAAGGCCCGCCTTACTCTAGGATTATTTCATCTTGCCCAACTATTAACTATATTTACAGAGAACTTGATCCTAAATAAGGTCATATTCTAAGGCTGTTGGGGTCAAGATTTTATATAGATTTATTTTTGTTTTGTTTTGTTTTCTTGAAATAGGGTCTCACTATGTAGTCATGGCTAGTTTGGATCTCACTGAGTAGACAAGACTAGGCTAGCCTTGAACTCAGAGGTCTGCCTGACTCTGCCTCCTGAATGTTGGGATTAAAGGTGTGTGCCACCATGACTGGCTCATATAACTTTTAAAGGAGCACATTTCAGGCCACAAAGATGTCCTGAACCATTTCCCAGCTAACTTCACTTATCTTCTCGTTGTCTTCATACACCTAGACAGCCCAAGCACAGATGCCCGGCCCTCACAGACTGTCCCTGCAGAAGGAAGCTCCACCCCTGGAAAGTCATGGGTGTGCTTCACCTTTGTGTACATTCTCCGTTGCTTTAGCTTGAGTTATTAAAAGATGTAGGAAATCTTGTGTTACCCATTTGAGCTCGGTTTACTGGCACAGCAGCTCTGGCCCTTCAGTCCCAATGCAGGTATTAACATGGCTTCCTCTCTCCCTCAGGCTTTAGCTTCAGACCTCCCCAGGTCTGCTGCCTGGAAGACCCTGCAGGGTTCTGATCTGAGTGTGACGTGTGGAACTGGCAGTGACATCGTGAGTGTCATGGGGTGAGGGTGATCACATGACAGGAAAGGAGAGGGTGATCACATGACAGGAAAGGGGAGGGTAATCACAAGCCATGAAGGCTGTTCTCCATTTTGAATATCTTGGGGGTGAGGGTGACCCCATGACATGAAGGCTGTTCCCCAACCATTCCCATTCTGAGAGGCATTCAGGTATCTTGGGGTATTTGGGGGCATTGTTTTTGTTTTACATTACAGCAAGCTCCTTTTCTGTCACGGCCTTCATCTGATACCCCTGGAATTTCAGGCTCTCAGTGATAAATTCAGTAAAACCTTACATGTTTGTTTGTTTATTTTATTCCTTTCTAAGTCAGTAGGTGCTGGCCACATTATATGCTGTGAGAAGAAAACAAGTTTGGAAGAGATTATTGATTCTCATTCTCTCTCTCTCTCTCTCTCTCTCTCTCTCTCTCTCTCTCTCTCTCCCTCCTTCCCTCCCCCTCCCTTCTCCTCTCCCTCATTCATTCTCTCTCTCTCTCTCTCTCTCTCTCTCAGGGTGAGCTCTTTCTAAATGGACAAATGTGCAGGATCATACAGCGGAGACTCTTGTTTGACATGGGTGTGGCCTATGGCATTGACTGCCTGCTAATGGATCCTACCCAAGGTGGCCGATGTGACACTTTTACTACCTTCAATATTCTGGTAAGTCCCCAAATTACAAAATACTGAAAGAACCTTGTACCAGAGACCAGCCCTAGTGATCCAGCATAGGCCCCAAGGAAGAGCCTTGATGAGGCCTGGCCCCAAGAAACCTGAGGGACAGTCAATGGAATTCTTCAAACTCAGAGCCAGCAGACATCTGCTTAGCCAGTCGCAGGCCTTGAATATTCTTGGTTAGTCACCATCTACCCATGATTCCTTCATCACCAAGGAAGCAGTGCTTGGATACCAAATGTTAGCTTTCTGTTGTGCCATTCATTTTCAAATCCATTCTTCCATTTATTCATTCAACAAACATCGTTTTGAATTCCTACCAGGTTACACCATATATAAATGGCCTACTTGGCAATTAACAAAAATGGTTCCACATATATATGTATGTGTATATATTATATATATATATATATATATATATGTGTGTGTGTGTGTGTGTGTGTGTGTGTGTGTGTGTGTGTGTATGCTCCACTATGCCCAACTTTTTATAGGATTTCTGGGAACTGAATCCAGGTCCTCCTGCTTGTGCAGCAAACACTTTCCTGGCTAAGCTGTCTCCCCAGTGCCAGATTAAATTCTTTGATTGCCAATATTCTTTTTTTTAATATTCTTTTTTTTAATTAGATATTTTCTTAATTTACATTTCAAATGCTCTCCCGAAAGTTCCCTCTCCCCTTCCCCTGCCCTGCTCCCCTGCCCACCCACTCCCACTTCTTGGCCCTGGTATTCCCCTGTATTGGGGCATATAAAGATTGCAATACCAAGGGGTCTCTCTTCCCAATGATGGCCGACTAGGCCATCTTCTGCTACATATGGAGCTAGAGACACGAGTTCTGGGGGTACTGATTAGTTCATATTGTTTTTCCTCTTCTAGGGTTACAGACCCCTTCAGCTCCTGGGGTTCTATCTCTAATTGCCAATATTCTTGATATTAAAGTCTCTCATATTTCACCCTAGGGGGAATGCGGGAGCTGTTTCTCCACTCCCAGATGCCCACTACAGAGCAAACCAAAGGTGAGGATGAGTCCTGTGATCTGGAGGGCCAGGGCGATGCTGCATTTTGAGACAAAACCAGACTCATTCAGGGTGGTATGGCCACAATGTGTGTGCTTCATTCTCTGACCTCAGTCTTCTAGTAGCAGTGTGTGCGCATGTGGAGGGGCCTGTGAGTGTGTTTCACGTGGTAAGATGAGTGTTCGCAACCCAGCCAGCTGGTTAATTTACTGCCCAACTTCTAGGAACTATCTTGGAAATTTATGGAATTACATGCCAAGAAGAGAATAGAAAATTATTATAGTTATAAAAATGGTACATATTGTGATCTGTTGTATGCTGGGAGATGTGTGTGTGAGTCACACGAGCACACACACACATATTAAAAGGAGTAAATGAATTTCAGAGAGAGGGCAATCAGGCCAAGGCCACAGCTGGTCAGAATCGAAGCTAAGAATTGAGACATTAAGACTAGAAAGTCATGTGCAGTCACAACTAAGGCCATCAGTCATGGGTGTGGGGACAGATCCCAGTGGTCTTTGGCAAGTTACATGAGTTTCCAATGTTGTCTCTGTAGGGGAAGCAAATGAACAATTATCTGTAATCATCAGAAAACCACACAGCTTGGGATGTAGAGGCATATCCAAGTGGCTGGCACAGAGTCAGCGCTCATCGAGTAGTATTGTGTGACTTATTCTACAGTCAAGAACTGGGCTGTGACTCAGTGGTAAAGCCTGTAGTCGGGCTGCATGAGACCTTGAGTTTAGTTCTCAGCGAACACACAATGGTTAAATGTCGCTAAGAACAAATCTCCGTGATTGTGGAATACAGTACTTGCTGAATAAGCAGGGGACCTGAGTTTGGATTCCTGGCACTACAGAAGCTGAAGCTGTAATCCCAACACTGGAAATGAAAGCAGGAAGAACCTGCACAGCCAGAGAAAAAGTGAACTCTAGATCCAAAGAGAGAGGCAGCCTCAAAACATAAAATGGAGAACAGTTGAGGAGGAGACCTACATCACCCTCTGCCTTACACACACACACACACACACACACACACACACACACGCACACACACTCCTACAATGAATCTCACCCCTTCCTTGCTGAGGATGCATGAGATGGGAATTTGCCTCTCTCCACATCCTCTCCAAGGCAAGGAATCATTCCATTTCCAAGCAGCTCCAAGGGTGAGCTCAGGGCTCCTGTTCTGCCCACTCACTCATGGCTTGCCTCCCTCGAAAAATCCCACTTTTAACCTGGGTAGTACCAAGACCCTCCACTAGGGAGGCGCTGGAGGCCCAGCAGCCCAGCCCAGTGGAGGAAAGGAGCAACTACAGGTGTCCTCTGTCTCCTTCCAGGGTGTGAGGAAGAAGTGTATCTACAACCCGTTACCTTTCAGGAGGGATGTGGAAGGCTGTCAGAACCTGTGCACGCTGATAGTCCATGTCCCGAAGTGCTGCAACGGTTACTTCATGCCAGACTGTCAGGGTGAGCTTACTCCTCCTTGCCATTCTAAAGGGGTGTGGGCAGGTTCTAAAGAGGTAGGGAAACTCTACCCTCATGAGTCCCAGGCCCGAGCCCAGCTCACTGAACAGTTGTGGGTTCATCTCTTCCTGTTTTGAGTTTTCCTGAGATCCTACTTGTACACTTTCCACTTTTGTGTTTAAAATCATACCACAGCTGGGCCAGAAGCACGGGTCTGTAACCCAGCAAGTTAGGAGGCTGAAGCAAGAGGACCACAAGCTCAGGGCCTACCTAAACCAGAGTAAGGGCATGCAAGAACAGCCTGGGTCACTTAGATGCCGTCTCAAAATCAAAAGGCTGGGATACAGTTCCTAAGAATATGTGGCCAGCAGGCATAAGGCCGTGGGCTTAATTCCTAGAACTGCAGAAGATAGATAGATAGATAGATAGATAGATAGATAGATAGATAGATAGATAGATAGATCCAATGAAATTAGAACACAGACGCTTCCCCCTGATGCTTTAAAATACATGCTGTATCATCTATTGCTGGTTCTATACCATGTCTGTCCTGTCGGGCGTGTCTGAAAAAGTGCTTTGACATGACTCTGGCTTTGAACAGTGATGTACTGATACAGTTTTGTGGACCACAAATTCCCTTTAAGTCCACAGTTACAGGGGTATAGCATCATCCTCTCTTCTTTGGCTCCTTGTCAAAGGGAGTTTGATTTCAGTTTGGAAATCCTGACACCAGCAGCAAATGCTTAACAAAGGCCTACAAGGCACGCCCCATCTGCTGGACTTTGCTCTAGGTAGGCACATTGCAGGCATATCATTGAATACTCACGTGTATTCACGTGCACATAGTCATGATAACAACCGCGCTGCCAGCCCCTTTAATAGATGAGAAATAGAAGCTCAGGAAAGTTAAGAATGAGCCATGATGTTCCCCCGCCATGTGTGTTCCACTCGTGGTCTAGAGCAGTGGTTCTCAACCTTCGTCATGCTGAGACCTTTTAATACAGTTCCTCATGTTGTGGTGACCCCCCATAACATTATTTTCACTGCTACTTCATAGCTGCCATTTTGCTACTGTTATGAACCATAATGTAAATATATGATTTGAAGGATATCTGCTATGTGACCCCTGTGACACCTGATCCCTGACCCCCAAAGAGGTCAGGAACCCACAGATTGAGAATCATTGGTCCACAGGAACACTCCAGGATGAACAGTCACCCAGCTCGCAGGCTCCATCACTAAAATGTGGAGCACTCCTAAAAGGCCATTAGGAACCTTTGCATTTGTTTATCCCTGCAGATTTTCAAGATATCCTCAGAGGTCTGGAGCCACAGCTCAGTTGGAATGCACAAGGCCCTGGGTTTGATTCCCAGCACAGCATAAGAGGTGTTAGAGCTTAGAGCACACACCTGTAACCCCAGCACTCAGGAAGTGGAGGCAGGAGGATCAAATATTCAAGTTAAACCTTGGCTGCATAGCAAGTTCAAGACCAGCCTAGGATATATAAGATTTTGTCAAATAAATAATTTTTTTAAAAAATTATTCTTAGAATATGTTACCTGATCCTTGGCAGTAATGGCATGGTATAGGTCAGGCTGTCACCGTGTCATGGTCATTATTGTCATGGCCACCATCACTTAGAGCCACAAAGAACTAAAGCTCAGAGCAGGTTTTCCACTTGGCTCAGGCCTCCTCAAACCCAGGTCTCCTGACCCCAGTTACAGCATACAGCCCATGGCCCTGTCAAGGTAGAATCAGATCAGACACTTGATACTTGGGTCCCAAAGGCCAGTGGCTCTCTCTGCATGTGCACTGACACCCCCCACACACACCAGGAGCACTGAGAGGCTGACAGAATCAACAGTGTGTTTTCAGCAGTGGTGAGTGGCCCTGCTCCTGGAGACTGTGTGGTCACTGCTGTTTCCTTCCCTTCCAGCCTGCCCTGGAGGACCAGACACACCGTGTAATAACCGGGGCATGTGTCATGATCTGTACAAACCCACGGGACAGTGCCAATGTCATACCGGTTTCAACGGGACAGCCTGCGAGCTCTGCTGGCCTGGGAGATTTGGACCTGACTGTCAGCGTATGTGGCCTCTTGCCTTTGTTAGTCTACTTGCCCCTGTATGTTCCCTGTCCTCGTCCCCGCCACCCACTTGACCTGGGAATAGTAGCTTTCCTTTTCTCCCGCCCACCTGCTCCGAGTGCCTCTTCCCTCCTTGGAAGCCCCTTGAAAGAGACTCACTTCTACAAACTCGCAGCCCTTGAAGCCACCCAGGAACCTGTGGCTGAGCCACACACACTCACTGAAGCCTGCGCACACATGGTGACCTCAGGCATTCATCAAGTACCTATCATGTGCCAGCCAAATACAGTTTTCCTTTCAATCCTTAGCACACCTGGGAGGTAGGAACTGATGTCAATGGAGAAACTAAGGTGGGAAGAGATTAGGCGATGCACTTGCCTACTTGGAATTGTCTTAAGGTTCAGGGGTATGGAGGTTAGCGGGATATAGGGACAATCTAGCTTTCATCGAAGAGAGTGGAGAAGTGGAAAGTTATAAAAGCTGTGTAGGTGGGTAAGCAGATAACAGATCTCAACAAAAGACTCACACAGAGAATCTAAGCTGACAGGAATATCAAGAGCCGGCAGGCAGAACCTGCAGCGATGCTGACGCTGTCTTCAGTCAGCACACAGGTCCTCCGAGCACTCAGAACTGTGATGAGGAACTGACGTTTGCATTTCAGTTAGCTAACATCGCGATGGCCTACATCACAAGGAACCACAGTCCTTATGCACAAACCAAAGTGGCTTTCCCGGAGGAAAGCAAATACAGAGGTCTAGGCAAGTGGGCCTGACCCTGACCTGCCAGAAACAGCAATAGTAGGTAAGGAAGGGGGAGAGAGGAAGGAAATGAAGCCTGAAGGTCACCAGATGCCAGAGCACACAGGGAATTCTAGACCCGTGGAAACTGATCAGCGGCTACTCTAGTGTGACCACAGGAGCCACTGAAGGGTTGGGAACAGAGGACTGTTGTGAACAGATTACAAGAGTTCACTGTAATGGCCCTGTGGAGTTCACACAGTAGGAAAGCAAGTGCTGAGATCATTGGGGAGGCTGGGACAGCCAAGAATGGAGGCTGGGGTAGCTGGGGAGGCTGGGGTAGCCAGGAAGTCCAGGGCAGCGGGGGAGGCTAGGGTAGCCAGGGAGACCAAGGGTGGTGACGGCAGCTGGGGCCGGCACAGCCATCCTAAGTGGTAAGCAGCAGAATTGGTGCGTGGTTTTAAATCTTCTTTATAAATACATTCCCCCAATGAAGTCGTCACCCCCATCTGTTCTGTGACAGGCCCCATGTCACTCTGCTTCTGTGATACAGCTTTGTGACATTTATTTTCACACATTCAGTCCTATGAAAACACAGCCTTCCCTGTCTTGAGCTTCCAGTGCTCTGGCCTGTTGATTTGGGGAATTCTCAGGGAAAGCAATGAGGACTGTGGGAGAAGCCTGGTGGCCCTCACACTGAAGGTGCTGTCACTCATTACTGAGCTTTCTGATTTCTCTTACAGCCTGTGCCTGCTCCGAGCATGGGCAGTGTGACGAGGGGATCACAGGCTCCGGGCAGTGCCTCTGTGAAGCAGGGTGGACAGGCCACTTCTGTGACACTCCCACAGGTCTGTTGGGGAATGAATGGCCAGCCACTGGCAGCCCTTGGCTGGAGGGGACTCTATTGAGGAAGGGCAAGTAAGCTGGAATCTGAGCGATAGCTGAGAAAATGACAGTGAGGGTGTTCCCACTTTCACCTTCAAACAGTGAGGGTGTTCCCACTTCCACCTGTAGACTGTATGTGTTCCCACTTCTACCTGTAAACCACTCAGGTATTCCCACATCCACCTGAAAACTGTGAGGATGTTCCCACTTCCACCTGTAAATAGTGTGGGTGTTCCCACATCCACCTGTAAACTGTAGGTGTTCTCACCTCCACCTGTAGACTGTGGGTGTCCCCACCTCCACCTGTAGACTGGGTGTTCCTCCCTCCACTCATAAACAGTGTAGGTGTTCTTACCTCTACCTGAAAACAGTGTGGGTATTTCCACCTCCACCTGTAAACTGTAGGTGTTCCTGCCTCCACCTGTAAACAGTGGTTTGAACTGTGGCCTGGATCTTTGGAAGTTGGTGGGTCGGAAGAAAACTTGGTGAAAAGATTTTACTCAGATCTAAAAGCCATTCAGTGTGAATGCCTCATTATGATGGAACTCAGACCCAGTGCATGGTGACAGGAATCAGGTGGTGTCAGGCAACTCCAGTCTCTGGAGTCCTGAGATCAGGATGTGGTCCCTGATTCTGCTACTTACTGCATGAATGGCCTTGGACAGCCTCCCCTCCTCTTGCTCATCTGTAGAAAGCTGTACATATTGCAGTATGTATGCAGTATGCAAGGGAAGGGTTACCAGGATGACTGTGAAGAGCCCTGTTTGTATCTGCCGTATCAAGCACAGTTGCTTCCATTTCTGTTGTGGTTTTTGTCACTGACATAATCTTGATCCATGGGTTTCTGAGACCCAAGTCTCTATGCTCTAGGCCTGAGACACAAAGCTCAAATTATTCTGCCTAAATCAATGGCCTTTCCTCCTTCTGGAGTCAAGGGCACTACTAGGCTCTTGGATGGGCTTCAGCAGCTCTAACAGTATGACTGACTTTGCCTCCATCCCTGCCTACCCACCTAACAGCTTCAGATTGCCTGTGCTAACCATGCCATCCGGTCACCAAAGTGCTAGACTTCTCCCTAGCTCAGCAGTGCCCTTGAAAAACAGTGAAATTTGTCTTCAGTTTAACCTTCTCTACCTGGTGACCCATGTTCTTAGGGCAAAAGAGTCTGTTGGACAGGCTCATATCTGCTTGCGATTTTGGAGGGATAAAGTTTTAAATAGTTGCCGCTAAGACAACCTGTGCCTTATAATCTGAACTGCTTTGCAGACATATCTCAGACTCTGCAAGGTGGGAGGACCCTTAGCAATCATTCCCTCTCTCTGCCATTAATGAATCTCCTGAAGGGTTCTGGGGAAACCGAGTAGGGGAGGCTGACTCTCCACAGTGGGGCACAGGGTGAAGGGAGGCCTCTTTCTTCACAGTTGTGATTCCAGTGTGCATACCTGCATGTTCGGTGCATGCCACCTGTATGGAGAACAACACATGTGTGTGTAACTTGAATTACGAAGGTGACGGAATCACATGCACAGGTGAGTCCTCTTTGTTTACTTGGGAAACAGGAGCAGGCACAGGAGAGGAGCAGGGTGTGGTCACAGCGGCTGGGCTGCACCCTGACCTGGCCTCTGCAACAATGCCTGTCATCTCTCGGACTCTTTTCATCAATGGTTTGCTCAAAGTTACCCTGCCTACTTCCTAAGCCACAGTTTAAATTTTTTTTAATTGCTTTGCAAAACAAGATGTACTTGTATTTCATAGTATTTTCCTAACTCAACAAGTAATCAGTCTTGCTTGAAAAGTTCAGAATCTGACTACAGCATTAAGATGACAAAGTAAAGACTGAAGACCACATATCTTCTGGCCCGGTTACCCTGTCTGTCAGTGAGAGGGAACCCAGAGCCTTTCAAACACTAGGCAAGCACTCTGCCACTCAGTGACAGCCAGCATGAGCACTGCCAGTCCACCAGTGGTTTAGGTGTGTGTCTGGCACACAAAGTCTCAAGTTTAAAGTTGCACAAATGAAGAAAACGTTTCTTCTGTCTTGTGTAGGAGTTTGAAGGGAGGCCTTCAGAGCCAACACGCCTAAGGCTGTAGGATGGAGAAGGGAAAGAAGGGGACAAACCACCATCCCTTCACGAACACAACCCAAATGGCACTTGTCATATGTCGTACCTCGATGCAAGAGATGCTGGGAAGCGCCACCATCTCATTAGACAAGTCATAACACAGTCCACCTACAACTCTGTTTACAACAGAAGAATGAGGGGCAGGGTGAGGAACCTCAGCCACATGTATTTTCTGAAGTTTTCTATGAGCAAGACTCATAAATAATAGATATATTGCCGTGCCTGCCCTTTTGTAGCCCAGACCCACCTGCGTAGGGATGGTGGCACCCACAGTGGGTTAAGATGGCGCCCTCTCATATTAACCATCCATCAAGACAATCTCTCACAGGCATGGCCACAAGTCAGTCAGATCTGAATCTGAGCTGTGTCTCAACTGAGACTCACTCAAATGATTCTAGGCTGTGTCAATTTAACCAGGACACGGGCAGACAGACAGACAGACAGACACATACACACACACACACACACACACACACACACGAGGGAGGGGAGAGAGAGAAAGAGAAAGTCCTAAAAATTACCAAAGCTGCCCTATGAGTATATGATAAGTCTGTCATAAGGACACAAGTCATATACAAGCTAGTAGAGAGCCAACAGATCACAGGGACCAAAGATACAGACATGTGATGACTGTTTTACCCATCCACTGNTGTGTCAACTTAACCAGGACACGGGCAGACAGACAGACAGACAGACAGACACATACACACACACACACACACACACACACACACACACACACACACACACACACGAGGGAGGGGAGAGAGAGAAAGAGAAAGTCCTAAAAATTACCAAAGCTGCCCTATGAGTATATGATAAGTCTGTCATAAGGACACAAGTCATATATAAGCTAGTAGAGAGCCAACAGATCACAGGGACCAAAGATACAGACATGTGATGACTGTTTTACCCATCCACTGTAAAAGGCTGACGGCTGGCCCCAGACTGTGGCTCATGAAGCCTTCTCCCCTTTCTCTTGCAGTCGTGGATTTCTGCAAACAGAACAACGGGGGCTGTGCAAAGGTCGCCAAGTGCTCCCAGAAGGGCACGCAAGTCTCCTGCAGCTGTCAAAAGGGCTACAAGGGGGATGGCCACAGCTGCACAGCGATAGACCCCTGTGCAGACGGTGTCAATGGTGGATGTCACGAGCATGCCACCTGCAGGATGACTGGCCCAGTGAGTGCTACTTCCATGGGGACATTTAGGATAGCAGCCCTTTATGCCCAGTTGGGCCTGGTGTCCTCAGATACCTGGCCTCTGCTTTCCCTCTGGGTCTGCTGTAATCATCTTTCCCACCTCCGTGTGTTTCTAGTGAAAGTCAGTGTATCCTCAGCAGAAAAGGATATCACAGTCAGATTAGGTGAAATCCACCTAAGGGCTATTGTTTAGTTCATAGGACTATACCAATATCACTTCTTAGGTTCCACTACAGCTAGACGAGACCCTCATGTTAAGGGAAGGCAATAGGCCATAAAGCAGTGGTTCTCAACCTTCCTAACGCTGCAACTATTTGATAATTAATCATGTTGTAGTGACCCCTAACCACAAAGCTATTTTCATTGCTACTTCATAAGTGCAGGTTTACTGCTGTTATGAACCATAATATAGATATCTGTGTTTTCTCTTGGTCTTAGGTGACCCATGTGAAAGGGTTGTTTGACCCCCCCAAGGGGTCATGACCCACAGGTTGAGAACCACTGCTAAAAAGGGTTTTATTCCTCTCTCTCTCTCTCTCTCTCTCCTTTCCTTTTCTTTCCTTTCCTACTTCCCTATAAACCTATCATGACTCCAGATATAAAGTTTATTAAGACAAAAGAAGTTAGAGAAATAAATGGCATAAGCAGTCTTCAGGAATTGAGTCAATGCCCCAATTTCTTTGTTGGGAAGAGAGCTGGGGACACAGTGCCCCATACCAGTTACGAACAGCCAGGCAGCCTTCAAGACTTGCTCTGAACATATACAGTATATAGCTGGAATTGGACCACTTGTAGCACTTGTAGTCTCTGAGCCTCAGTTTCCTTACATGAAGCAAGCCTAGTAGCAGAGACATAATAGCATTTGTAACATTAAATGTTGGACATTCTCTGATTGGACCAGTGGTCACAAAGCAACAACTGAGGACTGTAGCAGGTGACAGGGACAGAGTCTTCACATTCAAGAAGCATAGTCACAGGTGGACAAAAGGGGGAGCTTAGTACAAAACACACAACATGGCAGCAACTGAGACAGGCCATGAGCAGAGATCAGGTCCGTGTGGGGAAACGGTGGGCAAGAGGTGCTCCCTGCAGGTCACTTTGTGGGAGGGCCTCTCTGAGAAAGCAACCCTTATACTAAGAGTGGCAGCCTATCACCACAAGCCTGCACAAGCCCAAGACAGCCTTTATCCCGCTTGCATCACCCAGGCACAGTGCCTTTCTGAGCTGTTCCTGTGCCTGATGCGTGTCCTCTGGTGCTTGGAATCATGGGGGCTTTTCACGGTTTCCTGCCCTCTTCCCACAGGGCAAGCAGAAGTGTGAATGTAAAAGTCACTATGTCGGGGATGGACGGGACTGTGAGCCTGAACAGCTGCCCCTTGACCGCTGCTTACAGGACAACGGACAGTGCCACCCAGATGCCAACTGTGTGGACCTTCACTTCCAGGGTCAGTGTGGCTGCAACCCTGGCCCAAAGCACCTATCTCTTCAGGCTTGTGTGCAGGAGAGAAAAGAAAGATCAAACAAAATGAAACAGAAACTAAAGAAGACAAACATTATCCAGGCTCAGTGAGGCAGGAGAATCACCTCCCAAAGGACCCTGAAGGCTAGAACTAGTGAGCTCAGAGGACCTTCTCGGGGTTTCCAGGCTCAGTGAGGCGGAGAATCACCTCCCAACGGACCCTGAAGGCTAGAACTAGTGAGCTCAGAGGACCTTCTCGGGGTTTCCCTTTCCCATGTTGCTAACAACCCTCACAACCATTGGCTGGAATTGAGTCTGGAAAGTGCAGGCTAGTGCTGTTAATAACAAAGAGGCTGTCACTCACAGCAGCGGTTTCTTACCAACTCTTTGCTCCTCACAGTGACTGGCATATACCACAGGCACTTCTGAGGATGATTTGAATGGTATATAATAAATTCACAGGCCAGTACAACTCACACAAGAAAGTAAAAGCCACAGTACGGGGTTGGGGTGCAGGTACAACATGCTGAAACCCCATAGAGAGAAATCACAGAGCCCACAGAGTTCAGAGCCACAGTAGAAAGGGCCTTCAGTAGTCTCATATATAGGGGTTATATAAGAGAGAGAGAGAGAGAGAGAGAGAGAGAGAGAGAGAGATATCTCACACAATGAATCTTCCTTTAAAAACAGAGGGGTGGGCATGATACTAAATGCCTTTAATCACAACACTCAGGAGGCAAAGGTAGTTAGACTTCAGTGAGATCAAATCAGTCTGGTCTATGTAAAAAAAAAAAATTCCAGGCCAAACAGGACTACATAAAGAGACCCTGTCTCAAAAACAAAAACAAAAACATATATAAATAAAAGCTACTCTTCTTTTCAGATAGAGAAGAGAAATCTATGTAGGTGAGATGAGAGATTTTTCCAGAGATATGCAGTAGAGGCCTGAGACTCCAGCAGAAACCCAACAAATGCCTGGATTGGGTCAAACCACAGAACATGGGGGAGACATTTGTACCTGAAGAAAGAATGGACAACAGGAAGATTGTAGTTGGTTAGGGGAGATGGCTACATAGTCACCACTGCTCCACATGTGCCCAACACCTACGGAGGCCAGAAGAGGGTATTGGGTCCCCTGGAATAGTTGTGTGCTGCTGTCTGGCACTGCTCTAAAAGTAGCAGTGCTCTTAACTCCTAAGCCATCTCTCCAGCCCTGTTTCTATAATTAATAGGAATAAATACTTCAAATGATGAGCTACAATGTAACTTGAAGGGGAAGTGGCTTCACAGGGTACCCTGGGCTACAGTTGGCCTGTACCTTAGAAGCCCTTCTAAGTCTTGCTTCAATCCTCGCCAGTCAAGCCGGCTGACTTCATGATCTCTCTTCTCTTCTAGACACTACTGTTGGCGTATTCCATCTACGCTCCCCACTGGGCCAGTACAAACTGACATTTGACAAAGCCAAAGAGGCCTGTGCCAAGGAAGCTGCATCCATAGCTACCTACAACCAGCTCTCCTATGCCCAGAAGGTAAGTTCCCAATTAAGCAGAAGCCTCAAACAGAGCAGACAGGGAGGGTGTGCAGGCAGCTGCCTCTAAAGCTGGAGAAAATTCCCATGACTGGCTTCTTAGAACCAAGCACAG
Organism: Mus minutoides; assembly: GCA_902729485.2. Lineage (NCBI taxonomy): Eukaryota > Metazoa > Chordata > Mammalia > Rodentia > Muridae > Mus > Mus minutoides. Next base: position 179,665 of record LR750205.1, on the reverse strand, counting down.
GAAACTCCTGAAGCAATGCAGAGTTCATCATATCCAAAGACAGGCATCTGCCTTGTGCCTAACACTGTGTAGAGTGTCATGTTGTCATCCTTACCACATCCCTGGAGATTGATGTCACTCCTGTTTTACTCATAGGGAAACTGAGGCTCAGAAAGGTTAAATGAAATATCCATCCTCACTCAGAGGTAGCACATCCCGGAGGCAGAGTGAAGTGCAGATATCACAAGGGAAGGCCCGTAAGGCAAGAACCACAGCCTGGGCAGGGCCTCTCTGAAGTCACAAAACAGTCAGTGCTCCAGGGCATTGGTAAAAGGCAGTCCTTGAGTCAGCATTCCAGCCCAGCATGGAGGAATGGCTCTCAAAGCCTCTGGAACCAGACACCCTGCCCACTTGGAAAAGGCAGCACCAAGAAGCTGCATGCTGGTCCTTCCAAAGGAACAAAGCTTCCATTGCAAGGATCTGGCTTCTAAGGGGGGTTGAATCTAGATCAAGTGATTGAAGCCACTGAAACCTGTGTATGCCCCGGTGTGTATGCAGGGTAATGGTAGGGTGGTGTGCTAAAGGCACTCCACATTCTATCACTGAGAGATTGGGATACACTGGGTGTGTCTGGATCTTCTGGGTGCTTGCTCGATGACTTTGTGCAACTTACTTTGTCTTGCCTCAGTCATATTTTTTTTAAAATAACTTTCTGAGAATTTCAGACATAAGTACCATATTTGCATCATTTCTGCCCTTCCTCCTTGCCACCAACTCTTCCAATGTCCCCCAAACTCCTTTTCAAATTCATGACTTCTTCAATTATTGTTTCGTGTGTGTGTGTGTGTGTGTGCGCACACACACACACACACACACACACACACACACACACACACACACACACACACCTTGCTGAGTCCATTTAATGTTGCTCACATGAGTATTATATGAGCTGACCACATGGGTTTGGGAAACTTATCAGGGAGCTCATACCTAGAGGAAAATAATTCTCCCTCTCTCCACAGCCATTAACTGCCTGTAGCTCTTCATGTAGCGATGGGGCCTTGTGAGATGTCCCTCATTCACGTTGTCATGACAACCAGTGTGATCATGCAGGTCTTGTTCAGGCAACTATATTGTTGTGAAGTCATGGATGCAGATTCCCTAGCATATAGGGATCAGAGACACTTTTCTCTCTGATCTTAGAGTCTTTCTGCCCCCTCTTCTACTAAGCCTTAGGTATATGAGCTGGGTTGTAGATGTATCAACTGATGCTGGGCACCTCACAGTCACATGTTTGCGGTTTTTGATCAGTTATTGATCTCTGTAATAGTCTCCATCTGTTGTAAAGAGAAGTGACTTAATGAGGGGTGAGAGCTATGCTTACCAATATGTATAATTATAAGTATTTAGACTACAGTTAGAAATTATACTAGTGTAAGACAGTGACTGTAGTGGGTTCTCCTCGGGTGTCCATGGCCTCAGCAGCCACAAATAGGCTAGGTTTGCAGCACCAGTCAGTGAATCTCCTATTGAACAGGCCCTAAGTCCAATTAGACAGCTCCTGGTTACCTCCAAGATACATGTACCATCCTCACACCTTTGCCATGCTAATTGTGGTGGCTTACAAGCTTTTTATCTGGGTAGGACCACTGATTGCTTCTTCCCCCCCCCCCCCCCCCNGCCCTTGGCAGCTCCTTCCCATGCTATAAGAGCTGGTTCTCAGGCTGGAGAGACGGCTCAGCGGGTAAGAGCACAGAGTGCTCCTCCAGAGGTCCTGAGTTCAATTCCCAGCAACCACATGGTGGCTCACAACCATCTGTAATGGGATCTGATGCCCTCTTCTGGTGTATGTGAAGAGAGCAATGGTGGTACACTCATATGTATTAAATAAATAAATAAATAAATAAATAAATAAATAAATAAATAAATCTTTTTAAAAAAAGAGAGAGAGAGCGAGAGAGAGTTGGTTCTCAGGAAGGAGGTCTCCAAGTCAGTTCTAGTTTGATTCTTCCAAGTCTTATGTCCAAATAAGTGTCAACAATAGGCTCTTACCCTCAGGTTCTGGGAAAAAAGCAAGAGCAATCCCAAAAGCCTATCTTGTTAGGGAGTCTTCTGGACCTCACTGATCAACAGTGGGATCCCATGCCTGGCACTGGGAGTTTTGTAGTTGGTTATAGTTTCTGGGGCAAACATTATCACCCTATACTTCAATCATCTTTATTATCTGATAGGGATTTTAAAATTACAGCCACACAGGGGTGAAGGTGATGGCGATGATGAATTAGAAATCTGTCATCAATCAGAGTTTTGCTTTATTCATAAGCATTTGCCCTGGGGTAAATGGTTGGAAGTAAATCCCTTCTCAAAAGAGAAGCATGAAAGGCCTGGACACAAAAAGCAAGGGAGTACCGTGGTCATTCATCCAACAACTTGATGGACAGAAATTTAGTGACCTACTATGTTCCAGGTTCTAGTGTAGGCCCCATAGAGTGCGCAGTCTGGGTAAGGATCAGAACTCACCAAATGACTCCACAGCAAACAAGACATTACAAATAACCCAGCCATTTCCCTGTCTCTGCAGGCCAAGTATCACCTCTGCTCAGCTGGCTGGCTGGAGAGTGGGCGGGTTGCCTACCCCACGATCTACGCCTCTAAGAAATGTGGTGCAAACGTTGTTGGGATTGTAGACTACGGAACCAGGACCAACAAGAGTGAAATGTGGGACGTCTTCTGTTACCGGATGAAAGGTCATTGCCTCATCCACTGCAGGCTCTCTGCCTGGACAGCCGATCCCCAAGAGTGAGCAGGGTGGCCCAAGCCTCACCTTACTGGGCCTTTCCTTCCAGATGTGAATTGCACCTGCAAGGCAGGCTACGTGGGCGATGGCTTCTCGTGTAATGGGAACCTGCTGCAAGTCCTCATGTCCTTCCCTTCGCTCACGAACTTCCTGACAGTATGTACCCTGTCTGCCTCTGTTCTCATCTATAAAGTGGAGGTTCTGATGGCAGCAGCCTCCTGGGATGGTTGTGGTCTTTAAACATGTTGGTATTTTGACACTGTAAGCATGTGGATTGGTAAAGATCTTTTCCCAATCTGTTGGTTGCCTTTTGGTCTTATTGACAGTGTCCTTTGCCTTACAGAAGCTTTGCAATTTTATGAGGTCCCATTTGTTGATTCTTGATCTTACAGCACAAGCCATTGGTGTTCTGTTCAGGAATCTTTTCCCTGTGCCCATATCTTCTAGGCTCTTCCCCACTTTCTCCTCTATAAGTTTCAGTGTCTCTGGTTTTACGTGGAGGTCTTTGATCCACTTAGACTTGAGCTTTGTACAAGGAGATAAGAATGGATCAGTTCATCAATGCAATGCAGGTGCTGCCTATGTTTGCATCTCAAATGGTTTAAGAAAGCCGGGCGTGGTGGCGCACGCCTTTAATCCCAGCACTCGGGAGGCAGAGGCAGGCGGATTTCTGAGTTCGAGGCCAGCCTGGTCTACAAAGTGAGTTCCAGGACAGCCAGGGCACACAGAGAAACCCTGTCTCAAAAAAACAAACAAACAAAAAAATGGTTTAAGAAACTGACCAAACAAAAGTAAATAGCATGGCTATTTCTTATATCAATAGCACATTAAATCAGAAGCAAATGGACACATTTTTGTCATTCTACGGAGTCAGAATTAATTAACAGTAAATTCACAAGCTGTATCTATTTTACTGGCTGTAATTTACCATGTAGTCAGTTATAGTCTTGATAATATGACCACTGTCAACCACAGGTTCTTTTATTTTACCATCAATACTAACTCTTGGGCCATCTATTATACTTCACACACTAATACACACACATGCACATGACAGATTGGCTACAAAAGAGGCCGCAAAGCTCAAAGAGGCCTTATGGAAGGCAGAAGACTGACTCAGTGCCCAGTACCTCAAGGGGTTAGATAGTAAAAGAACCCAATGACAGAGACTGGAAGGCAGCCTGGAGGCTCACCGCAGGTGAGGCTCAGGGTTGGGCAAGTCTGGCTGAACTATAACTGAATGGGCCTCAGTAAGCAAGAGGGACTCTGAGCTGAAGTCCTGGAAGAGTCTGGCTTCCTCTGCCCATCAGTCATGAGGTGCATGCATGGTACCACATGGCTGGATGACAGACCAGTGAGGACCAGTGTTCGATGTCTCTTCCTTTATGGGTGAGGAGGCTGTGTCTACATTAGGAGGGTGTAGCAGAAGCCCATGGGCAGTTCCTCTTCACGTGTATGGATGAGTTGCTTATCAACCTGTGCATCACGGCTGGTGCTAGACAGTTGGTGGTGTCTCGGTGCATCCGTGAGATGCAGAACCACCCTGCCTCTGGGTTTACACTCAGCACGGAGCCAGCTGCTGCTCTGTAAGATGGAGCAGTCATCCATGGCGAGACACAGGCACGGTCTCAGACAGTGTGCAGAGGAGCATCTCAGGACTGTAGGACTCACTAGGATGTCCGTCATCCCGAACCTCTGCCAAGGCCAGTGAGAGGAAGTACAAAGGGAAGTCAGACTTTAGCCTAGCAAAAGGGTATTCTCCAGCCACCCCAGCTCCCACACCACGGTGGCCCATCTGACACTTTCCTATGTTCCCCAGGAGGTGCTGACTTTTTCCAGGAGCTCAGCCCGAGGCCGGGCGTTTTTGAAACACTTGACTGACCTGTCCATCAGCGGCACCCTGTTTGTGCCACAGAACAGTGGGCTACCGGAAAATAAGGTGAGTAGAATTCCTGGTGCCCACACTTTAGCCAGGAGTGTTATCCGTCACCACCATAACAGGGTACAAATCACTTCACCAGGCATAATGGTGCAGGCCTGTAATCCCAGCACTTGGGAAGGAAAAGTAACAGACAAACAACAATCCCTGCCCCAGATACAGAGGTTGACAGTTATCCAGCATACATCTGATGAGCGGCTGCCGCTTCTGGTCTCCGCACCGTCAGCGGGTCCCGGCTGGCCTGCTGATGGCTCTGCCCTACAACCAAGCAGCCTAACCTGGTCATGGCAAGGAGCAGGAGTGCCGAGTGCTGCTCGGTCCTCTGTCCACGTTTGCCAATGAGACACAACCAGCAGCTCACAAGGCTGGGCCCCAAGTCAGGGAAGGAGACAAGGGGCCAGAGTGAAGGATCCAGGGAGGAGAGAAGCATTGGGGCCCCTGGTGCCGTGAGTCTGACACGCCAGCCTTCCGCATGATGTGGTCCGAAGAGGACTTGTTCAGCTCAGCCCTGGAGGCTGACTAGCAGGCTGTGAGCTCCAGGTACTACCCAATCACGGGGCTGAAGAGAGATGCCTCTGCCTGCCTGGTACGCACAATAGACACCTCCAGGAAACTCGCTTCAGAGAAAGAAGATGGCGTTCCATGTGCTAGTTCTCTATGAGTCTTGGGGGCGACCCCAAACACCCCAGAAGACCTCACTATGTCCAGCAGCTGCTCAGACCTAAGACTGTTCATGTGCTTTTGTTTCTCTTAGAGCCTGTCTGGGCGGGACATCGAGCACCACCTCGCTAATGTCAATGTCTCCTTTTACGATGACCTTGTCAACGGTACCGTTCTGAAGACTAGGCTGGGAAGCCAACTGCTCATCACCTCCAGCCAGGACCAGCTCCACCAAGTACGAAAAGTTCTCTGGGTTTATTGAGAGACCTAGAAAAAAAAAAAAAATACACGCACAGCTCCAGGCATGAGTAGACAGGTGACTGATGCCAACTGTTATAATGTGAAACTTGGCTTTAAATCCTCAGGCCAGGGTGGTAGTAATGCAAATGGTGGCTGTGACATCATATACTCACAGGTCACCCCAGAGCCTTGGGAATAGGCTGATCTTGGGATCTGAGTAATGAGTCTTGGGTATGAAACTGCTTTGCATTGCTTTGCTTTGGTTTGGTTTTTTGAGACAGGGTTTCTCTGTATAGCCCTGCCTGTCCCAGAAGTGACTCTGTAGACCAGGCTGGCCTCAAACCCTCAGAAATCTGTCTGCCTCTGCCTCCTGAGTGCTGAGATAAAAGGCATGCGCCACCATCACCCAGCCAGAGAAAAGAAACTACTTTGGTTTTTTTTTTTGTTGTTGTTGTTGTTGTTTTGTTTTCAAGACAGGGTTTCTCCGTGTAGCTCTGGCTGTCCTGGAACTCACTCTGTAGACCAGGCTAGCCTTGAACTCAGAAATCTGCCTGCCTCTGCTTCCCCAGTGCTGGGATCAAAGGCGTGCGCCACCAATGACGCCCGGCAAGAAACTCCTTTGAAGATGCTTTGTTCTCTACTACCTATGTTTCAGTCAGTCTGTTATTCTACCTCAAGCATTAACACTTGAGCTTCCAAGTCAGATGACCCGGGAATGAACCTTTGCCTCTTGTTAGCTCGAAGGACTTAGCCTACCCAGCTTCCCTGAGCTCAGTTTCTTCATGTGATAAATAGGGACGAGGGTGAAAATGTTAATGATGTCGGTAGTGGTGGTGATGGTGGTGGTGTTGAGGACCACAGTGACTGGGAACTCTAATTCATAGGCTGTCGGGGGGTCCAGTCATTCAGAGTTTGTAATGTGGAAACACTGGGCCTGGCAGGATGAGTCCTAAGGGACAGTGCTTTAGACGAGCCCCCCTTCAACCTCTGTGTACATCCAAGCCACCTGAATGAGTCTGTTAGAATGTGACTGTCACTCCGTGACACCTACACCACAAGCCAGCGCTTACACATTGTTTAATACCTCTCTAGAGGTGTAGTGTGACCCAGAGCCTCCAGGCTTACCACTTACTGCTCAGGCGCTCTTGGACAGGCCATTTTCCTTCTGGTAGCTCATCTGTCACATACGGGTTAGAGCAATAAGCCCAAAGGTCTCTGCAAGTCCTAAGCTCAGCTTGTTTGGTGGCATAAAGCCAATGGGTGTTTGACACAGGAGAGGTTAGGCTCTTAGATCTGAGAAGCCAAGTGGAAAACCTGCCTGTGTGGGGCAAGGTGAAAGAGGACGTGTATCTCATGCGCTCTCTTCCGGTTCCCCAGGAGACCAGGTTCGTGGATGGAAGAGCCATTCTTCAGTGGGACATCATTGCCTCCAATGGGCTTCTCCATATCATTTCCGAACCTTTGAAAGCTCCTCCCAGGGCCGCAGTGAGTGCTCAAGCTCCTGGCGAGGAGCCGGAAAACCCCCAAGTCAAACATGCACTCCCAGAAGCCCACCAGCTAGTTTGCTGATCAAAAGGGAGAAAGATGAGTCAGGGGACCAGCAGGGGGGGGTGGGTGGCAGGGGGCAGTGAGAAGTCCTAAACTCTGATTTCTCTGAGTGTCTCTGAAGCCCAGCTTTCTCAACCACACAGTGTGTGCTGAGACGTTCTCAGCACTTCCCCGTCCTGGGGAGACTGCATGGAGAAACACTGAGTCCTTAAAGGAGTTGCTGGCACAGCCTGTATGCTCCAGAAAGGCTGGCTATGGTTACCCTTAGTATCCTGACACTCTCCCAGGAGCATCTAGAAAGTTCCATAGCATGGTGGGTGTGCAAATAAGCTCCAAACTAGACTGGCTTTAAAGCCTATTCTATTTCTAGAAAGCTATAGTTTGGACAAGTATTTATTCTCTCTGCCTCAGTTTCCCCATATAAAAAATGGGGGAAATGACATCCGTATCTCTTCAGGTTGTTATACTAGGCCCCGGCAGTGATGAGGCCTAGAACTGTGTGCATTTGACATTGTTTTTTGAGTCACTCCCAGGTGCCTGGGCAAGAGAGGGTAAATTCAGGCATCCGCTCTAGGGAAGTCTCCAGTTTAGGAACTGAGCCCTTTCCTGTCTCTGTGCAGATGGCTGCCCACTCTGGCCTGGGAACAGGCATATTCTGTGCTGTCGTCCTGGTCACTGGTGCCATTGCTCTGGCTGCCTACTCCTACTTCCGGCTAAACCAGAGGACAACTGGCTTCCGGCGTTTTGAGGTAAGGGGTGGGGGGAATGGGAAGGGGATAGTGGGGTTGCCTTTTGTGTGTTTCTGTGCATGTAAAGGTAGTACATGCCTGTGACCCCAGTGCTCTGCAGGCTGATGTGGCAGGATCAGGGTGTGTGTGTGTGTGTGTGTGTGTGTATGTATACACACGTACATGCATACATACATACCTGAGGTTGTCCTCTAGTATCCATATACATGTACACACACACTGGCACAACATCAGATGTCCAAGACTGAGTGATTTACAAAGAGCCTGGGCTCACTGACTTGTGGCGCTGGAGACTGGGAAGCTCAAGACCATGGGCTGGGATAACTTGGCTTCCAACAAGGGTCTCGTGCCAATTCAGCTCACAGCCGAAAGCTAAAATGTTAACTACAGAAGCACAGAAGTAGCAAGGCCCAGGGACAGACTCGCTCGTCACCAAGCCCCCCACCTGGAAAAGAGTGTTGCAGCATATGAGAGGCAGCCCCTCAGCCCTTACAGGCTGTGCCTCCCACAGTCAGTCCACACAGCAGGTTCTGGAGGAACACACATCAGGCACACCCCGACAGCCAGCTCCAGCAGCTAGGCTAGCTCAAAGGTATCCTTCCCGCAGAGCTGGTGTTTGGTTGCAGCGGTGAGAATAACCACCTCACCCATGCTCCTGCCTCCTGGGAGGAGTCCCTAGACAGGTGCCCAACTTAGTGGGCACAGGAGTTGAGACTGGCCCTGAGAGTTGGGGATCAGGGTCAAACGCCCACAAGCTTCAGTCTCTCGCCAGCAAATCTCGCAGAGTTGAGTCTGCCTCACCTCATCAGCAAGCTCCAGAGCTGAGCATGGGGTGGCGCATGTGTCAGTCACTTTTCTGTTACCATGGTAACATAACACCATAATGAAGCTAAGTGGAAGAAAAGGTCAGCTCATGGTTCTAACCCATGGTCACTTGGTGACATGGTCACTTGGTAACTTGGCCGTTGGATCTGTGGCAAGGCAGCACATTGTGGCAGGAACACATAGCCGAGTGCTTCATAGTGGCTGGGGAGCAAAGAGAAAGGAAGAAGATGGGGCCAGGGCTCCTAAGTCCCCTTCATGGGCACACCCTTCAGATACCAAACTTTGTCCAACTAGGCCCCACCTCCTAAAGGTCCCACAGACTGTCAAGAATGCCAGGGGTGGGGTCCAGTCTTTAACCCAGAGCCTTTGCAAGACACATCTCCAGATGTGCAGCAGCCGAGCATCCTTTCTTTATGGACTCTGTACTCTTCACTGGTCTCCTTTCCACACTCAGAGGATGCTGTGCAGCGCCCTCAGGCAGCAGCCCACGCCTTCCAGGAGATAGCTTGCCTATTTATAAGCTCAGAGGCAACTGTCCAAAACATCTATTGCTATAACTAAAACTCCACAACTAGACCATGTACAGCATAGAGGTCTGTTCAGCTCACAGATCTGAAAGCTGGGTGATCCAAGACCATGTGGCCACCCCTGGTAAGGGCTCTCTTGCTACAGGGGAAAATGTCCAAATTCTCCACACAGTGCAGAGAATGAACTAGGGTGACAGCGCCAAGTCCTGGCTCAGAGTCACAGTCCCACTGGCTCACACTTCATCCACTGTGCACTTTGACCTCAACCAAAGGTCCTGCAAATACCACAGCACAACCAAGTTTCTGCCCTCCTAAACAGCTCAAATGGGGACTGAACTTCAAGGCATGTGTGGGTGAGAACACTCAAACCATCATGTTTGAATATGGAAAACAAGTATGCATATCATAGATAACCTTTCTAAGTTCAGGAATGACGACACAACTCCAGGGTAACAAGAGGCTCAACAATGCTGATGGCAAGAGAACTGGCAGCACAGGCCATCGGAACACTTCTGGGGTGTAGAAATATCTTATGGGCCAGTGTGGGAGACACACCTGGTCAGGTATATAAGCTGTCCCGTGGGCCCAGTGCCTTCTCTCACACGTCAGTCACCTCACCAGTGTTGCTGAGAAGGCTCCCGAGAAGAATGACTCAGGGACGGGGACAGTCCAGCCTTGCTGCCTCTCAACCCTTGTCATTCTCTTTCTGAACAGTCAGAAGATGACATTGATGCCTTGGCCTTTGGCAAGCAGCAGCCCGAGAGTATCGCAAACCCTTTGTATGAGGCCTCAATGCCGGCACCCCCTGAGCCCTCCTGTGACCCCTTCACCGTGAGTTCGCACTTCACTCTAAGCCAGGGTTCATCTGGGGTACAGAATGCTGCCTTCTGGCAGAGACCAGTGGAGCTACACCATGGGAGGAGCACCCCCCTAGAATGTCTCAGACGGCAAGCTGAGAAGCCGCTTTCCTCTTCAGAATGCCCATCTTTTGGGGTACATGGCAGAAGCCCCAAACCAGAGGCTGCCTCGCCTCCACCAGATGGGGGTAGGGGAGGGGTGCTACTCGCAGAACTAAGCCTGCAGAAAGTCGTTCCCTTAGCTATGCGCTCATCACCTCTGCCTGGCAGAGCCACTTTTTGCTTGCACAGTTGCCTTTGCTTGAGGAGGTCTTTAACGGGTGATGCTCAGATCTAGCCTCCCAAAGAACCATTCCTGTGAATTGGGGAGGCTTCAGCTTGGGAGGACTCTGGCTTTCACCCAACGTAACCCTGTGGAGGGCACCCCATTCACACTGAATGGGAAAGGTAACCACCTGTCATTTCTATAAGTTCTGGGCTGAGAAGCTAGGGAAAGGTATTTTCCCCTTATATAACCATGAAGAGCCTTAACAGCCAGTGTAGTGGGTGTCCCTGTCTGACCAGCACACCACCCAGGTTGACTGTTTCCTTTCAGCCAAGACAACGCTGGAGTCTTGGCTTATATGGACGGACTAACAGCCCTTCTGCAAGCAGTAACCAAAGCCAGATGGCTGCTGTCAGTGTGGTGTTTAGAACACATATTTCTCCTACAAATCATAGTATATAGTTCAGTTTTTAAAAAATGACTCTGAAAATCCCATTAAATCAAATACATATAGTATTTATTTACCCATCCAGACAAAGCCCTGCTATGCAGCCTTGACAGGCCTGGAACTCACTATATAGAGAAGGCTTTCCAGAACTCAGAGATTCACCTCCTTCTGCCTTTCAAGTGCTAGGATGAGAGGCGTGTGTCACCATAGCTAGCTGTGTAGTTGAATTTTTACAGGTTGTCACTAAAACACTACAAAGCTTTCTTGCAAAACACTCTAAGATACTTTTACTGCAATAGCTGCAAACCCCGAGTCCACACCCTGTGGGGATTCATTTGTGTGGTAACCAACTGAATTACCTTCACAGTAGGTTGAAAAATAAACACGTCACAGCTTAACCTTCATACCTTCCCATATTTTGCCTTAAGGGCACCTTCAGCTTTAAGCATGACAGAGTCACCCAAAGCAAAGGGACAGCATTTCTAGAGGCAGGATTCAGTTAAACTCAGCCAGAACCAGTGGCCCAAGGGTTCCAGTACCAGGACTCCTGAGCCCAGGACACCAGCAGGCTACACTCTGCCTTTATACCTGCCTATCTCTGTACATCCAAACAGAACCCTCTGCTAACCAATGCTGCTTCTCAGAGCTAATAACAAGGCTCTCTGGCAGGGAGTAGGGTGTCCTGAGTTCAGCATCTCAAAGGCTCGCAGTCATCATGCTTCAGTATTTCTAGTATGAAGGTGTGTCTTTAAGTCTATTAATCATCTGTGACTAAATGTTAAATGGCTAACCCTCACACCTTCCTAAGTATTCCTATAGGACTGATAGAGACAGGGAAGCAATATTGAGAAGCACACAGGCAACTTCAAGCAGCAAAACTTCAAGCATGTATGAGCCCAGCATTAGCAGCCCTAACCAGCACCCACCCCCAACCCGCAGCTCTCACATGAGGCAGCAGTATGAGGGAAGGCTCCTGAGGCAAAACATGTTTTAGGCCCATCCACCCCCTGTATGAAGCAGCGCCATGAGCAAAAGTTCAGTGAGGCCCCAGAGCAGAGCAGTGTTCCCTCTGGACAGATGCAGGAGGAGGGGCATTCCTAACCCTAGCATCACTACCCTCTTTCTTCCAGGACTCTGGAGAACAGGAGCTGGAGAACAGTGACCCTCTGGGGGCACTGAGGTCCTGACGTGAGAAGCCAGCCAACAGCCACAGCCACGTGAGCCCTGAGCCATCACAGTTGCATGGTGACTCCCCAGCTCCAGCTGTCTCTCCGATCATTTGTTTTAAAGTATGATAACTCAGAAGCCATACCTCACCCCTCTGGTTAATCTGGGGTTGTCACCATGGGTAGGGGGCCATGTTGCCAGGACGCCAGGGGACCTCTGCCTCCTCTGGGCCTCCACTGTGGCTCTCTCTTCATGTTCCAGATGGTGCTTGGTCTGTTGTGCCCTATCTGTACTGTGTCCCTGTGGTATCTCCTATTGACTGTAAGCGCCAAAGGCAGGGCTTTATCCCATATGTTCTGTATTCCAGTACCCAGAAGTGCCTGCTACATAGGTGCACTCAATAAATGTTTTGAGAACAGAAAAAGTCACTGTGTACCTAGGAGGTGTCAAACTATGAAAGCAAAATATGCCGGGCAGTGGTGGCCCATGCCTTTAATCCTAGCACTCTGGAGGCAGAGGCAGGCGGATTTCTGAGTTCGAGGCCAGCCTGGTCTACAGAGTGAGTTCCAGGACAGCCAAGGCTACAGGGAGAAACTCTGTCTCAAAAAAAAAAAAAAGAAAAGAAAAGAAAAGAAAAGAAAAGAAAAGAAAAGAAAAGAAAAGAAAAGAAAAGAAAAAAGAAACCAAAATATACTTACCAAGGCTAATTACAGCCCTTCTGATTGGCCAACCTTTGTCCTATCAGTTATCTGATTTTGCTTCCTTGCATTTACTTTATGCAAATGAGACTCCACACTCACGAGAGCACTGGTCAAATGGTCCATCAGAAGACAAGCTTTGCTGAGGGTGTGGGGAGCCGGAACACTCAGGCCTTGCTGGTGGGAAATGTCTAGTACTATGGGAAAGCCTCAGCTCCTCCCACAGACCCAGGACTGTCTCTCATGGTGTGTGCCCAAGAAGACCGAACACCTGTAGGCTCACATGGACTTACTCATGGTGACATTGTTCATAACAGTCAAAAGGCAGAACACCAATGTCCATCATCTGGCATAAAGGAGCTGTGGTGTATCCGTGCAACACACCCCTGAAAGATGCTGTGTTGCTATGTGACTGAGCTGTGGTGTATCCGTGCAACACACCCCTGAAAGATGCTATGTTGCTATGTGACTGAGCTGTGGTGTATCCGTGCAACACACCCCTAAAAGATGCTGTGTTGCTATGTGCAACAGTGTACCCTGTCACCATTAGAAAATGAAGTGTTATCTGGCCATACCATGCTGCTCTTCCCTTAGCATCTCTACCTCCTTCCTTCCCTGTCCTTCCTGTATAGCCCAGGCTAGCCTTAAAGTCTAGACTCCCCTGTTTGAGCCCCAGCATGCTGGGATTATGTGTTTCAGCTGCCATACCCATACTTTCCAATAAATAAATAAATAAATAAATAAATAAATAAATAAATATTTTAAAATCTTGAGATTGGAGAATTGCAGATAAGCAGCTGAGATCCAGAGAGACTTTCCAATAGATAGATAGATAGATAGATAGATAGATAGATAGATAGATAGATAGATAGATAGATAGAATTTTAAAATCTCTTGAGATTGGAGAATTGCAGATAAGCAGCTGAGATCCAGAGAGACTGACCAGCCTCAGGTGGCAGGACTTGCTAGGATTGGGACAGAACTGAGTGTTGTCTCCTCACAAGCCCAGGGCCTGCAAACTCACATCTGTGTATTTGGGATAAAGATTTCAACAACATACCATCAACTTCTGGTCCTTCTTCGCCGTGGACACTTGCTCACAACTCAGCGAGCATCAGCGGCCACCTCTATAACACCCATGCACTCTCCAACCCACGCACAGTGGTTTATTCTCCAGTGAACAGAGGGCACAGTGTTAGCAGAATGGAGTTACGATGCGGGACAGGGTGGACGCCTGGGTTGAACAGACTTCAGGCTCCCCCCTCTTTTGCCTGTATACCCCAAATCTCTTTATCCCATTCTATTAAAGGTTGGCTGAGTCAAGTCTATCTAAAGTTCTGGAAGCCATAAAATGTCTTGTAAGCTCTCTGTCAGCTCCAGGGTACAAAGGCTGAAGCTACCACAGTTCACCAGAGAGGGACATCACACCATGTAGAACATCACACCAGGAAGGAACAATGGCACATCTCCAGGAACCCCATCCCCCAAACAACAAATGTAGGACAGATTACTAGAGGCTCTGTGGCATCCATCATCCCAACACAAACAGAAGTGAGCACAATGGGGAACACGACACTCCCAGGAGACATGAATGAGGGTCTGTTCAGCACAGCGAGGGCACGGTGGCATGCCCACAGATGCCAAGTCTATACACACACACACACACACACACACACACACACACACACACACACACACACACTTAATATATGTAAAGGTAAGGCATTCAATATTTATAAACTTATCCAAACCCAGTAGCAAATTTTCTGAATATTCCTCTGAAATTTTCTCAATTCCGTATTTCCTCAGCATGTCCCAGCTCCTCTGGTTAATGGCTACAAGCTAACAAGACAGTGCACCCCACCCCATCCCCCAATATCACCACACCCCACATATGCCTGCCGGCCACTACCCATCCAAGGCAAAGCTCACACAAGTTTCTTTTTGTGACTTAGTCCTAAAGCCCAGAAACCACCTACATTTCACTCTTTCTCAATCCCCTTCTGTGGGTCCTTCTTTCGAGGAGCTGGGAATCGAACTCAGGGCTTCAAGCATGCTGGGTAAGCACTCTACCACTGAGCTGTCCTTCCAACCCTAGGGTTGGGTTTTGTTTTGTTTTTTTTTAACCTTTGATTTATTTTCATAGAAATGGCCTCACATCTGGGGGTAAACCATGTTTTGCAACTGGCTTAAATACCCATAAACCGCTGGGTATAACACACACACCAAGAGGTACAACTCAAGCTTTTATTTGGCTTTAAGTTCATTATCACAACATAGACAATCAACACGTAGAATAAATAATAGCAAATTCACATTCCAAATAAATAGTAAACCTACTTTGCATTTATCGTGCCTGATAACACACAGGCACAATCATCCCACGACACGACACGGTGAGGAAATGGGTCTGCGCTGACAGGAGAACGCAGGAGCACTTTCGGAGGAGCAGACTGCAGACAAAAGCTTCATGCAGGAAGGCCTTCTGAGGGACACTGCTGGGATGGACACCCAGGACAGGAAGACCCGTTGCAAGGCAAGCACAGGAAGGTCTTGGGAGCCCCAAAGAGAGCTCTGGAGCTGTCCCCAAAGTAGTGTTGGAGAGACCAGGCCCTCGTCCCTTCACAGGGGACAGTCATGGTGTATACACTCCCAGGGAAGGCATGTGATCTAGGGCAAGGCAGGGCTGTGCATCAAGGAAATTCTCAAAGAGAAATGCATCAGCCGGCCATACTCCAGCCCCTGGGACGAGTTGGCCTTTAGTCCTGGGCCCAGCAGAGTAATGAAAAGGGGCAACAACTCGTAGCTTAAATCCACACAGTGAAGCAATCTCGGCTTAGCGCTGGCCATGAGGAGACAGATATACCTGGTAGACAGGGCGGCTAAGGGGACACAGCACACTGACTTAGACTTTACACTAACTGTACCCAAGCTGGAAGGCTGCTCCACCGGCTCTAAGCAGAGAATTTTGCCATCCCAGCCAGAGGCATCAAGCCATGCTCTGTGCTGGTGAATAGAAGACCAGTGGAACAGTGTATCCATTCCTACAGAAGCAGCAATGGGAGCGGCCTGCAAAGCTACGAATGGTTTCCTTATTAGAAAAGGGCCCCCTCCTCTGCCCTCCCTCTGCTTAACCTACCCGTGGTCTAAAACATTAGCTGAACTCTAGAACCTAGCTCACAAATATTAAGGCCAAAACCACAAATAAATAAATAACAAGAAAAAGGAGAGAGAAAAAAACCCACCCAATGAAAGGAAATCGTGCCAGGCCTGGTGGTTACCCTCCTCTTATCCCAACACTCTGTGGGGACAGAGGCAAGCAGATCTCAAGCAGAGTTTGAGGCCAACCTACCCAACATAGTAACTTCTAGACCAGCCAGAGCTACACACTGAGACCCTGTCCCAAAATAAAATAAAGTCCTCAGGAGGGGAAAGAATGGATCGGCTCCCTAAGCAGAAGAGAACCACCAAGGAGCCCTGCAGCTGGCCAGATTTAGTCTCTTAGCATTTTAGTCAAGAGCCCCCAAGTAGGATCTTGGCAGCAAGAGAGCATTTGGATAAAGTGGAACTGTAGTGTTTAGCACTTGCTGAAGGGAGGGGAAAGCCATTTAGTTCACCCAAAGCTAAATTAGGTAGATGGCACGAGAGCTTTTCACTTCTCCCTCATTGCAATAAACGAGTGGGCTGATGCGCTCAAAGCAACCTATAATTTAGTCTGGAATCTGACCAAATCAGCAGCAGGTGTACTAATGGTGAAGGGGGGAACATGACAGAGACAGACATGGGTAGAGAGCCAAAGGAGGAGAGGAGAGGAGGAGAGGAAGGGGGGGAGAGGGAAGAAAGGGGGAGGAGAGAAGGGGAAGAAAGAACGAGGGGAGAGGGAGAGGGGAGAGGGGCCAGGGAGAGGGGAGGGATGGGTGTGCTATCTTAGGAGGAAAAGCAAGAGCTTTAAATACCCAGAACCTGAGATATTTTTAAAGCCAGCTCTCCCCTGAAAAACCAACTCTGAGAAACCCCCAGCTGTGCAAACCACTCCAGTGGCCCCTGCTGGTACCATGACCTTGCTGGATGTCACGCTGGCAGGGACTGCCCTTAGACTGAATTGTTCACATGATTCTAAGAAAAACAGTCTAAGCAATATAAAAAAAAAACCTAAAAATTAAAGATATTAAAAATAATTTTACTGTTCGGTTTACAATTTGATTTTTTTAAAGGTGGAAAAAAAAGACCCACCAGACCCACCTCCCCTTTTCCTTATAAACTGTCCTCAATGTGTACAAAAGAGAATACTCTAGAAAGAACAAGATACCAGCCAAGAGTCCCAGGGACAAGCTAAGACTTGTCCCAACTGCACTAGCTGAGGATGGCAACCATGCAGCCAGATCACGGTTTGAGTGTGCAGTCTGCCAGCTGCATGTCTGGTGTGACAGCCCAGCTGATCCCAGTACTGCCATGCTTGGTGACCTCGAAACTGTGATCCTCGAGACAGGAATAGGCTGTAAAATTCACTTCTCAAACCCAGGAGATACTTTCCTCCCCCAAGGCTCGGGTCGCCTACTGTAGACATAAGAAAGCATCGCTACTTCAATCTTGAGTAAATAAACTCTCGAAACTGTCCACACCCGAAGAATAGACAATCCGACCAAAGATTCCTTCTACAAGCACAAGTTAAAGACATCCTGGGCAGCATGCATCCTTTTAGGACCCTGACACTGGGCAGTTGCCATCCCCCACTCCTCTGTGGCTAACACTGGGGAACGGGAACACAGGAACAGAAAAATTGCCCATCTCATTCTAAAAAGGAGCAGAATACTGAACCCCTGTGTTTAGAACACAAGAAGGACAGAGGGAGGCTGAAGGGTCACCTTGACAACAATGTTAAACACTACCAACATCAAAGATCCCATGCTAGCACACAGCATTACAGTGGATGCTGCACAGCTCGGTTAACTTCTGCACATTGGCAGGCAGTCTGCAACAGGCCAACGGAGCAGCCCCTCTACAGCTGGTCAAGATCTACTCACTGCGGCAAATACGCCAGAGCACAAGCACTCAAGTCTCCTTCATGGTCCTGCCTTTTCTTTACACTTCTGCATGCACACACACAGTTGCATGCCTGTAATATGACACTCAGGAGACTGAGGCAGGAGGATTGAGTCCAAGGCCAGCCCAGGCTCCAAAGCAAGACCCTACCTGGGGGGGCAGGGGTGGGGGGTGGGGAATTAGCAGCTATGGCAGCAGCTATGGCAGCAGCAGCAGTAGCAGCGTCATATGAGCGCAAAAGCTTAAAATGAGTCAGGCCACGTGAGACGAGGCTAATCTGGCTATGAGCACTTTCATGACGTTTGTAATGAACGTGGCGTCTGCAATGAAAACGCCATTAAACAGAAGTCGATAACAGCAGCCACTCCTGTGGTGCCCAAGCAGCAAAAGTGTTCAAAGCTCCTACAATCAGACATAATCAAGGATTCTTCCCTCCTGAGGGGGAAGGGCAGAAGAGATGTCCCCAGCTTGGCTCTCGGCATGAAATGTGGCATTCCCATGGTGAGCTGTCTGCGCTGGATGTCTAGCACACAGGCTAGCCCTGGCCACAGGCTGAATCTTTCTTGTCTTCCATAATGTCTAACACACTGGCTGAAAGGCAATTTTAGCGCGAGTGGCTGTCTTCTCCCGCCTTTCCTAGGGAGGAGGGAGCCTACCCATCGCCCCTTTGGGGCAGACAAAGCAGGTAGACACTGTGAAAAATGCTTCTTATTCTCCCTCAACAAAGTCATTCCAGGAGGCTGTAGATTCTATGGGACAATGTCTTTGAAAGCCTAGGACCAGGAGATGGGGACCTGGCCACAGGTAGGGCTGCTCCCTCAGTAACCTGCTTTCTCTATTGTCTCTGCAGATCACCATGTCCTTGCAGTCCCCAGTGCTGCTTGTAAACAACCAAGAAATGTCTCACAGACTCAAGAAGTGTCCACTCTTGGCCTACGGAACACAGGCAGCCATCGAGACGTCTCACTTGTCAGAAGCCATCAAGAGGCCTCATTCATCAAGAGGCCCGACATTGCTGGTTCCACAATAAACAAGTTCTCATCAGTGTTTCAACACCGTTGTGTGGAGAAAGGCCGGGAGGCCCCAGGTGGCCAGCTCCTGTCTCAACCTGGACAGGACAGTATTCATAGTAAGGTAGAAAAAAATACAAAAGGCATATCTGACTCTGGGAAGCAACTCTCAGGCTGCCTGACCTTCTGTGAGGCCGCGAATGCTCTGGCTTTTCCCTCAGGCAAACACAGGACTACTTAGCCTGAGCCTCCTGCAGCAAAGGGGCTTTGAAGGCAGACGGGCTGTCCGACCATGCAGGGAGCTCATGTTGCAGAGGAGTCCTCCTGGGGTAGAATGTGTGGTGGACGTCATAGTTCAGGAGGCAGCTCAGAGATGCCATGTAGATGTCAGCAAACCTCGACAGCCGCCTCAGGAAGTAGGTTGGATTCTGGTCTGTGCGGAACAAGCTCCCAAACTGGGCATTGAAGAAACTTTTGGTCATTTCTCTGAAGGAAAAAGAAAGCAACAGAGAAAAGTTTTAAAAGGTTTTGTTTTTGTCTTTGTTTTTTTTTGAAAAAAAAAAAAACTTGAGTAAAAATATCTTTAAAACAAAACCTACTGGAGAGAAAAAGCAGCCAATTAGCCAAGGGCAGACCTAATATCAATCAGGAAAAACGCTGTGAGTCAGGTATGGGGCCCACACACCCCTGAGATCAAATCAGGAAGCCAGCCTGGGCTACAGAGATATGAGGCCCATGCCTGTAACCTCAACACCAGGGGGCTGAGGTTAGATGATCAGGAAGCTAGCCTGGGCTACGCAATGAGACCCTGTCTTACAAAACAAATAACAAACCACAAAACACCATCTGTCCAGCCAGCTATCAAAATAGCCTGTTACATCCCTGACTCTGTACCAGTTAAAATGCTACTTTAAGGCTGCACCATGAATTACATGCTCCTGCAAATGCGCACTGTGTGCCATTCAGAGTGGGCAGAGCTGCTTCAGAGGTACTGAGTTCTCCATGTTGCTAAGAACTCAGCAAGGCACAGAAATAAAATGCTGTAAAGAATTCTCTCCTGGAGGAATTACAATTATTGTGTTGATCTCCACCTCCCAAGACAGACCTTCAAATGCTTCGCACGCCTCCTCCTAGCCTATCTCACAGTCAGTCAGTCAGTCAGTCAGTCAGTCAGTCAGTCAGTCAGTCACCAAAGCCATGGTGTTTCCCCTCTGCAGGCAAACCTCTGTGCACTCCTATCAACATCCTCCACACACAGTCTACTCCAGCAAAATGGATTAAAACCATTTGAAGTGTTAGATCCACTATAAAAACGGGAAACATTTAACTCATTGCACAACTGTGCATAAGAGCCACATACGAAGAGCAGTGGTCTGTTGTCATGGAGACCAATAGAGAGATACAACAACCAGACCAAAGGATCACAGCTGTTAACCGCCTCCCCCCCCCCCCCCCCCCAGCTAGGTCGCTGCAGGTGCACAACCTAAATCATATATAAATTTTCATTGCAACATCTCTTTAAGATATTGAAACAAAAGCTTCCAGGGGCTGGATAGATGGTCCAGTGGTTAAGAACAGTTTTTGTTCTTACAGAGGACCTAGGTGTGATTACAAGTGCCCACGTGGCAGCCCACAAATGTCCATAACTCCAGTTCCAAGGGATCTGATGTCCTCTTACAGAGGACCCAGGTTCAATTCCCAGCACCCACGTGACAGCTCACAACTGTCCATAATACAATACCCAGGGGACCTGATGCCCTCTTCTGACCTCCATGGCCAACAAGGCAAGCATGAGATACTGACTTACATGCAAGCAAAACACTCCTACTCATTAAAAAAAAAAAAAAAAAAAAGATGTGGCAATGTTAAAGACGTGAAGCCAACAGGAAATCTCTGTCAGGTGAAGCTTCCTCAATGAGCACTTTATGGCCCTAGAAGTGAGTGACCCACGCACTGTTGACAGACCCCAGGCCTTCAGAGACAGTGGCCCTGAAGTCAAACCACTTCACCCCCTTTCCCACTCTCCTCCACTCCACATTTTTACAGCAAAACCAATCAGTTCAGAAGAAGCCTGAGCTGCCCAACAGTCTGAGGAAGAGACTCCACCCAGGCTCAGCCTCTGAGGAACCCCTCAACATCCCTTGTCAATTCTGGTTGTCATCGTTCAGAGACCAGAACCCCAGAAACAACCAGTTTCTAAATCTCAGGCTATGCCAGGGCATGGGAGCAACCACATTCGGTTCGCAGGCAGTGAGAGCATCCATCACGGGAAGGCTCCCTGTGGGCAACTGTCTCCCTAAGGACACACTGATGAGAATTCTGACAAGCTGAAGGCTTTCTTCACCAAGAAAGGCTGGGGGCACATTCCTGAAACAGCAAGGAGCATAAATAGACTGCAGGAGCCCGGAGGATCCCTGTGTGTTCAGAGCCAGCCTCCAGCACTGCCACAACAGCCAGCTGCTAGTCATTGGGCTGCTAGTCAGGCCAGGAGGAAAAACACCAAAAAGCCACCTCTTACAAGGCTTTCAATGGCAAAGGCAGAGGACAGATGGAGATCTCAGCTGGCTTTGAAGAAACACCACACATCACCATCAGCAGAGAACTGATCCTGGATACTCAGAAGTCACGGTCACACTTGGGAGCTAAAATAAGATGCTTCCCGAAGTCTCCTCAGATGCACAGCACACACCAAGGGCAGGATGGGTATCAGCAGGTGGTGAATAGGACAGGCTCACCTCATCTCCTTCCTCTCCTTTTTCCACTCCTGCAAAACCAGCTGTGACTCGGCGTCTCTGTAGACCTGCAGGGACATAAGCCAACAGTTTCCAGGGCTCTGCTTTCAAACACACTCATCAGCAGTAAGAGTTTCTTAATGGGCAACTTTTCGAGAAGGAATCCTTCCTTCTCCTTAAGTCTAACAGGTGGGCACTTGTGTGAAGTACCCACTTGTGAAAGCCTGGCTTCTTGACACACAGAGAAGCTCCAGCTGTCCAGTCCTGGAAACCTAAGGAGTGGGCTGCTTCTTATGTCAACCTGACACACAAACTAAAGTCATCTGAAAAGAGGGAACCTTGACTGAGAAAATGCATAAGATCCAGCTCTAAGGCATTTTCTTAATTAGTGATGGATGGGAGAGGGCCCAGCTCATGGTGGGTGGAGCCATCCCTAGGTGGTGGTCTGGGTTCTATAATAAAGCAGGCTTAGCAAGCCATGAGGAACAAGTCAGGAAGCAGCACCCCTTCTGTGGCCTCTGCATCAGCTCCTGCCTCCAGGTTCCTGTCCTGACTTCTTTCGGCGATGAACAGCGACTTGGATGTACAAGCCAAATAAACCCTCTCCCCTCAACTAGTATTTTGGTTGATCTGTTTTGTTGACGAAATAGAAACCCTAACTAAGACACCTGACTTAGGGCTGGAGTGAGGGTTCAGCAGAGAGAGGCACCTGCCACCAAGCCTGGTGATCTGAGCTCTATCCCTGTTGAAAGAAAAAACCCAACTCCTGCAAGATATCCTCTGACCTCACACAAATGAGGAGGTGTGCAAATACTCTCGCACACTCGCATGCTTGCACACACACACACACACACACACACACCACTCTAAGATGAGTGTATCTTAACCAAGAAAGATTGAAAATTATGAAGACATGAAACTTATTAAATGTTATATATAAACACATTACATACACATATGAAACTTGTGACGTGCCCATTACAAACATGTATTTTTTTTTATTGGCTGTTTTCTTTATTTACATTTCAAATGTTATCCTCTTCCCCAGTTATCACCCCTCAAGTCTCCATCCCATCCCACCTCCCCCCTGCTTCTATGAGGGTGTTCCCCCACCCATTCACCCACTCCCACCTCCCTGCCCTGGCATTCCCCTACACTGGGGCATTGAGCCTTCACAGGACCAAGGGCCTCCCCTCCCACTGATGCCTGACAAGGCCATCCTCTGCTACATGTGCAGCTGGAGGCATGGTCCCTCCACGTGGACTCTTTGGTCAGTGGTTTAGTCCCTGGGAGCTCGGGGTGGGGGTGGGGGTGTTCCTGGTTGGTTGATATTGTTGGTCTTTCTAAATACACATTTCATGATACCTACTGCCCCTCCTTCCTGAATATGAATGCAATGGTTGTGAAGTGGGCAAGGCGGGGTGGTGGATGTGGCGGGCGTGTCAGTACACCCACAGATTCTAAGCCCACGACAGCTGGAAACGAGCACTGAATGAGCATGTTTTAAACTAATTTGAGACAGGAGAGGAACAGTCTTAGTTTCTGTATCCCCTAATGTTACATTAGCTTCAATGGAAGGGAAATGTGACTTTCTGAGGAGTCAAAATTGTAAGTAGATGAAAAAAAACCTGATGGACAGCACTCCACGAGCCATTATGTGGCACACAAACAACCAGAGCCAGGGACTTACAACTGCAGGGGACACATGGTGCTGCCTCAATTCACCACCTTAGGAATCAAGAGGACAAGACTGTACAACAAACCACGTGCTTCCCATGTGACAGTCAAAGACCTGCTGCCCAGCTCAATAGTCAGCCAGACAAAACCTGTCCCAGTGAGCCCAAGACTTGGATTTCTTGACTGGTGTCTGTCACCACCCAGGATGCAGTGCCAGGGCCCCAAGCCTGCACCACTGTGAGCTTTGAGAGGGGTTCTATAGACATGTTTTCAGTTAGGGTTCACATTTATTTTCTATGTGCATGGGTGTTTTGCCTGCATATATGTCTGTGCCTATCACATGCATGTAGTGCCTATGGTGACCAGAAGAGGGCATCAGATACCCAGGAACTATAATCACAGATGTCATGTGGGTGCTAGGAATCTAACCTGAGACCTCTGCAAGAACAGCCAGTGCTCTTAACTCCTGAACCATTTCTACAGCCCCGGCATCCACACTGTACATTAACAAATTACCCACCACAGACTCTAGAGATAAAATCCATAGGGTACCTCGAGGAACTTCTAGACATGCAAAATATGGAGGAAGGGGAAGAGATGTATGTATGTGTGTGTGTGTGCTTGAGCGTGTGTGCAAGCGTGCCTGCGTTCATTCAGTACCCACTGAATACCAGGCTTCCCTGTGCCAGATACTAAAGACACAACAGGCAAAAAGATGGCAGCCACTGTGGGAACAGGCCACAGCAAAACCCTGGGACAGCCCAATCTTCAGCCTCAACTCTGGCCACCACGCCATCCTAATCCATAAACTAGGCCCCTGGGACCTCACATAGGCAGGAAGGAGCCTGCTCATTAGAGATAGGGCACTTATATCTCTGACATTCCTAAGCAGAAATGCTTACCTCCAAGGCATGGTCTTGGAAGGTCTGGCTTTAGGCGGGCAATTAACTCATGAGTGGGAGGCTCTTATCAATGAGTTCTGGTGGCCTGCTAAAGGAGACCTCAGAATTCTCCAACCTCTCTACCATATGAGGCCAGATCTTACCAACAGTGACAGCTGGCACCACAGTTGGGGACTTCCCAGTCTCCAGAACTGTAGGAAGCAGGTGGTACTTAAGCCACTGGTCTATGACAGACTGACAACAGCCTGGTGTGAATGAGACAGAGCCACACCTGCAAGAGGGAAGTCTCCAGGGTGGTGACTAGACTGAGAAGTGCCAAAACTAATCTCTTTCTCAAAGTAGCTGCCAGAAGCCATGCAAATTCTCCTCTGCACTTCCAGCCCTCAGGTGAACCCAGAGCAGACTCTGTAGATGGAAAAGAGCCAACTGGAAGATCCAAGTTCAAGCTCCAAGTCCCAGGACCATTCTCCAGGTCAGCGTTGCCAGAGATGGGGCAGACATCGTGACAGCCCCCTGTGCTTCTCTACCACCAGTCCTGACTTTTTCTTACAGTTTTTGTTTTTCTTATAGACTTTATTTACTTGGGGAGAGGGGACATTTCTTAGTTATGGTCTCTATTCCTGCACAAACATCATGATCAATAAGCAAGTTGGGGAGGAAAGGGTTTATTCAGCTTACACCTCCATACAGCTGTTCATCACCAAGGAAGTCGGGACTGGAACTCAAGCAGGTCAGGAAGCAGGAGCTGATGCAGGGGCCATGGAGGGATGTTCCTTACTGGCTTGCTTTCCCTGGCTTGCTCAGCCTGCTCTTATAGAACCCAAGACTACCAGACCAGAGATGGTCCCACCCACAAGGGGCCTTTCCCCCTTAATCACAAATTCAGAAAATGCCTTACAGTTGGATCTCATGGAGGCATTTCCTCAACTGAAGCTCCTTTCTTTGTGATAACTCCAGCTGTGTCAAGTTGACACAAATCTAGCCAGTATAGCACGTATGTGTCAGCATGAGGAGATGAGAGGTCAGAGGCAAACTGCAGGATGGACTCTCTTCTGAGAATCCCAGAACTGAACTCAGGACACCACACTTGGCATCTTCATCCACTGATCCAGCTTACAGGTAAGCCCTGGTCCTGAAGTTAGAGGGCACCCAAGGATGATGGTGGTACCCAGCAGACCGTGACCACAGGCTACAGGAGGGAATAAAAAGGGCAGAGCAGCTTTCCCAGGGCAGGGCCACCCAGCTCTGTGCCTGTCCTGAGACAGCTCTTCCTGGGCCTGGCTATGACACCCTCGCACCTACCCTCCAGGGCTTTCTCCTCGCATCAGCAATCTCCTCACCAGAGCCCACGTCACCAGCATCAAATGTGCTTGTCCCCCATGTGAGAAAACCTACCCTCGTGTGCCATCCCTTCTCTACAAGGGACACTGTCAAACAATCCTCAAGTATCAAGCCTATTTAAAGTACTTGGATCTAAGTTATTAGTCACAATAATACTTTTTGTTCAGTTGGTGTTGATGTTGGTGTTGGTTTTTGGTTTTGGTTTTGAAGACAGGGTTTTTCTGGGTAGCTTTGGTTATCCTGAAACTCATTCTGTACAGCAAGTTGGCCTCAAACTCATTCTGTACAGCAAGTTGGCCTTGAACTCATAGAAACCCACCTGCCTCTGCCTCTCTGCCTCTCTGCACCTCTGCGCAGGCCTCTGCCTCTTAAGTGCTAGGATTAAAGGCATGCACCACCCCTGCCTGGAAATATTATTTATTTGGACATTATTTATATGGACATGTGCAGGCTGTGATCTCAGACTTGTCCTAGAGAGCCGAGAGGAGGAAATGAGCACCAGGGCCTAACCTTCAGTCAGTCAGACTTCACTGCTACATGGCTTCATACTACAGACTACTCTATTATGAAAAGTGACTTTGGTTCTCAGCCTCAGTTTTTTCTCCTATAAAACCAAGGTAGAAATACACATGCTAATTCCCCTTTCTTACTTCCTTAACCAAGTCTTGTGTAATTCACTCCATATGTCACAGAAATATTGTCAAGGCTACCCATTCTCTTAGCCAAGGCTACCCATTCTCTTAGCCATCAAGCATTTTTCATAGGCCAGAAAGGAAACTAAACAAAACCTGTTTCCAGAGCCATGTGTCATGTGGTCACTATAGTCATGACACACAGGTCACTTGTGAGTCTGATCAGATGCACAGTCACAGAAAGGGTGCAAGTCAAGCAGAAGCCACCTCCCTAATCCTCAGGGCACATCCCCAAACCCTTATAACCTAAAATTGTGGGCACTATCAAACCCTATACATACTGTTTTTCCTGTCTGTGCATACCTATACCAAAGACCGATTTATAAATAAGACACACAATACGGGATCAATACCTCATAATAAAACAGGAGCTTTAACAATATTCTGTAAACATTACTTAAAACTTATGAATTGTTTGGTTCCAAATTGTTCCATTTTCTATTTCTGGACTACTTAACCATAGGCAGCTTAACTAAAAACACAGAAAGAGAGCCCATAAGTAAGACTACCACAGACGCTCAGCTCCGCCTGACAGCCCTAAGGAAGGAAACAAGCACTTCCAAGCAGGCAGCAAAGCCCAGACTTAGGCATCACACAGCCGAAAGCCGAGCCTCTCTGCATCATTTTATGTTCTCAAAACCCTGCTGCCTGGTTCTCAAATGGAAAGGTTGCATCTGCACACAGGACAGCTGCCAGCACCAAGGGACTGCTGTGCACTGCGTAAGCCTTTGGCACAATGGCAGCCACAGGAAGAACAGCTACTACCACCACGCCAGCATGTGACACAGCCACAGGCTCAGCTGCATTAGCCCAGACTTGACATCTGATATTTTTAGAAAATCATCTCATAGCACACATAGTAAAGAAAGCAAAACAAACCCTCTGGTCAGAAGAGCCAAGAGCCAAGGTCTCGAGAGCCTACCAGAACCCAGCCTGGAGGACGTGCAGGGCCCCATGCACTGGAATGTATACCCTGGGAGAGGAACTGGCCTGGCCTGCTCCTCCTCAAATCTTGGCAGGAGAAGCTGTGGGCAGCGGACCATGACCAGAGCTGCAGGTGTGGCAGCCAAGAGTGGCCGTCTGTACCACTCAATCTAAAGTCTTGACTCACTCACACAGCATGGTCGGTAGAGCAGCATGAAGAGAGAATACAGGTGACTCATGAGATGGGGTGGGAACAGTCCTGAACAGCTGTCACAGGTATAAGAGAAGGGCGACATCTTAGGCTAGGAAGTGAGCCTAACAAACGCTCCTGTCTTAACCGCCCCACGCTGGCTGCATGAATTATCACTGAAGTCGAGAAAACAGCTATTCACTGATCACACTACCACTAGAGGCTGCCCCAGGATCCCAGCTGGCTCTGTGACTCTTTGGTACCTAGGATAGCATTCCAAAAGATCCTTCTGGGGAAACTGAGGCCAGTGCAGGGAAGTCCTCTGGTAATCTAAAGGCAAGGGGGGTGGCCCAGCATAACAGTGGGGCCCTGTACTGGCTAGTTTTGGGTCAACTTGACACAGCTGGGTTATCACAGAGAAAGGAGCTTCAGTTGGGGAAGTACCTCCATGAGATCTAGCTGTGGGGTATTTTCTCAACTAGTGATCTAGGGGGAAAGGCCCCTTGTGGGTGGGACCATCTCTGGGCTGGCAGTCTTGGGTTCTATAAGAGAGCAGACTGAGCAAGCCAGGGGAAGCAAGCCAGTAAAGAACATCCCTCCATGGCCTCTGCATCAGCTCCTGCTTCCTGACCTGCTTGAGTTCCAGTCCTGACTTCCTTCAGTGATAAACAGCAATGTTGAAATGTAAGCTAAATAAACCCTTTCCTCCCTTGCTTCTTGGTCATGACGTTTGCGCAGGAATAGAAACCCTGACTAAGACAGGCCCAATGAGCCAATTTTCACCCATAGCACAAAAATAGTGTCCACCTTTAAGACTCTGCAAAGGCTCTTGATGGCTCTCTGGAACATTCGTAAGGGTCCTATCAAGGAGAAAGGACAAAATATAACCACCGGCAGATCTACACTCTGCTGAGAACAACTTAAACCTTACACTTCATAATTACATACAAAACACAGGACATCTTTTGATCCACAATTATCTTCACGCTTAAAGGGGGGAAAATGAGAGAAAACAAAAGAAGAACCACAGCCAACCTGCATCTGCTCCAGGAGCCCCGTCAAGGTCTGCAGCCAGGTCATGGTCTGGATGTACTGCTCCGTGTTCATGATCCTGAGCTCGGAACGAAGCTCGGGGATGATCGCTCCAGTACGCCAGCCATGCTTGAGGGTCAGATCCTGATCACAGAAACCACAGGGCAGGCGCTCCCTCAGTCCCCTCGAACTCAACACCGTGATAACTTTCCCAGACCAGGGAGGTATTTGCTCAATCACTCCTTAATTGTAATGGTTAGTCATTCACCAAGTTGAATTCGATGAATTACACTTAATTAAAACCAAACTGGCCCCGGGCTTTGACCATGTCACTGGGAGAAAGTTCCTGTTCTGGAAATAAAGGCTGTGATTCACAGCTGCTTCAGAAAGGGGGAGGGTTATGGGGGAGCATAGAACCACTAACGATGGTCTGTGGGGGAAAACCAAAACAAAACATGCTCTGTGCGATCAGGGTCAGGCTCAACCCAAATGCTCTAAATGGCCCTCATTCAAGCTGAGTGAGGGGCCCCTGGAATCCTGGGTCGAGGTTTCCATGAGATGCAGACTTTTACGAGGACCAGGGAAGGAGATCAGTGGCGCAGCATCTGCCTGGCAGCATCTGCCTGGCATGCACAGGCCTCAACCCTAGTATTGCACGTGTGTGGGGAATATCCTTTATTCAATAAAGACCACAGCACTTCCCAAACCTCTGGGGCACATCCACCAGGTACCAGGCTAAGAAGCTGAGCTGACTGGGAGCATGCGGGTGCACTCTGGAAGTTTTCTGACATTGATAAAAGGGAAAGAGAGGTCCCTGGCATTTAGCATACCGTAGTGCTTTCAATAGTTCTATTGAAATGTTTCTGACTAAATCTTTGAGTACATTTCTAATTTCCATCATCTCAAAGAGAAAAACAAAACTATTTTTTTCACAACTCTAATGTCTCCTGTTTTGTAAAAGGCAGACTTTTAAAACCGTGACCCACTCTTGAGTTTCTACAAAACAGCGCCCCCCCACTGGGGAAAAGGGCTCCTCACCGCCAGATCGCTGTAGATGTGGTCACCAAAATACAGTACTTTGGATCCTCTCCATCCAGTGAGCTTCAAAAATTCATACAAATTGCCCTGCAACAGACGAGGAGTGCAGATCAATTATAGGTCAGAAACTCAGGAGCCCATAGTCTATAATACCTGCTTCACAACTTGGAAAAATTGTTTTTAACTCTCATGATTTATTTTGAATATCAACAAATAAAGCTAAAAGTACACTCATGGAAAATCTTTCAGACTTTTCTTTGATACCAAATATACTCTGAAAAAAATTTCACAGCCGGGCGGTGGTGGCACAAGCCTTTGATCCCAGCACTCGGGAGGCAGAGGCAGGCGGATTTCTGAGTTCGAGGCCAGCCTGGGCTACAAAGTGAGTTCCAGGACAGCCAGGGCTACACTGAGAAACCCTGTCTCGAAAAACAAAACAAAACAAAACAAAAACAAAAACAAAAACAAAAAAATTCACTGTCAGGCATGATGGTGTTCGACTTTAATTCCTGCATTCAGGAGGCAGAGTCAGGTGGATCTTTGTGAGTTTGAGGCGAGCCTGGTCTACATATTCCAAGCTAGCAAGGACGCCATAGTGAGACGGTCTCAAAAACAACAGAAAGACCATTTCAGATTGCATAAGTCCCTCTGCAATTATCTTTACACTAACTAAACATTCTGAGATCATTAGTCTATACAAATGTCTTTTAATTTTATTATAATTACCATAGTCAATTCCTTCTGCCAATTCCCTGATGGTGAACATTCACAGTGTCACCTATTTTTTAAATGTTCTCACAGAAAGTTCTGAGTCACATCTAAATCTTCCGACTTGCTAGAAGTAAAATGTCTGAATTAAAACTAATTTTTTTATGTCCTAGAGAATACACTCACTGCTAAATCCAGCAGGCCATTACAAATCCACCAAGAATGTTCAGTCAAGAAAACAGCTCTCATGTCATAAAAATGATCAGCTATGGTTTGAACTCCTGACAGCCTTATTCCATGCCCAGGTATTTAAAACTGCACATGAAATCTTTCTCATCTGGAAATACATTGGGTGAATAATAGACCAAAATTAATGTTCCTCCAAGAGACATCTCTGAGGTTAACTATTGACACTTTAAATTTTGTAGAGAGAAATGTTTTAAGTGTTATTGTCTTTTTTTTTTTTTTTAACAGCCAGCTTTGAGTTATTCTGAAACTATAATTTGCCAGTTAAGGGATCCGGCTGTTCCAAGCACCTGGCCAGTCCCAGAACCCACAGCCTGGGACCACAAAGCAAAGCAAAAGGAAGAAACTGGGAAGGCGTGGATACCTGCTTGTAAATCTGGCCTTTCTGCAGCTTGTGGATTTTATCCCAGAGTAAGACACCTTTCTCATTCACCTTTCGGAAAGGTCTAGCAAGAGAAAAGGGAAATGTTACTAGAATACATGGTAACAGTGAAAGCTCTCTACTGCACAAGGTACTAAGAGGGGAGTCATTGAGAGCAGGACGGAGCTAGCTCTGGAACTCCAAACCCCACTGCATCCCCCGGCCCAGGTCACCCCAGTCCACACTATGCAGACCCCACTACAGACCCACTACACATAAGGAAAACAAGAAAAAAATAATCCTAGGGCCGACCACCCTTGGCAAGCACAAGCCCTTTAGTCAGGTTTTACAAAGATGGCAGTCCTCAACCTTCCTAATGCCGCTATATAAGATACGGCTGAGACTTGTATGGGATGCAGAGAATTCTGCAAAATCCATCTGAAATCTGAAATGCACCAATTAGCTGTTCTAAGAGCTGCCACCAGGCAGTCTGGCATTGGTGGTGTTCCTTACACCCCACAAGGCACCCGGAGCCCATGCCTACTTTGCTGTATGGTATTAATCCTTGTTCTCTATTGTAGTCTCAGTTCTAAAGCCTGACTCAGAAACACAGCAGCCCACACTCAACTGAGAACACTGTCTGCTACGTGCCCATCCCGCTGATCCCGAAGCTAAGTGTTAGACAGGCTACACATTAGAAGCTATGTCTCCATGCTTATGATTCTGTGATTGGCTCTCACTATGGCCTGCTATGCCTGTGTTCACAAGTACGGTCAAGTCCCCCAGTAGACCAGCCCTCACCTCCGCTTGTCATTGAAGAAGTTGGGTTTCTCTGCCTGAACTATGACCACATCGAACAGGTCTCGCCAGTCCTTCCCCACGATGTACCGCATCCCTTTGTCTCTGGAACAAGGCAGCCAGGTGAGCTGACATCAAAGGGATGAACTGTTTTTATTTTCTTGCAAACTATTTCTTTCCAGCTACTAAGACGAATGGCACTTGACCCATGAGCCAACAGCTGGTGAGGGAAGACAGAACTTACACAAAGCTACTTGGGCTATTGGTAATGAGGAACATCTTCTTGCCGTGGGCTGCCAGTTTAGCCAACACTGCACGGGTCTGATCAGCATAACAGATGTACTTTTCTATGGATGAGAAAGATATTCACAAACTCAGGATGGAATCAGGCACTCTGCAGGCACTTACGAGATGGGTACCTGGGTAAGCAGTGTCCAAGGCACAGAGGGGAAACTCAGGTCCCAAGGAAAGTTGATTCTGAGAAGTATGTGAATGCCCAGGGCACAGGAAACAGAGACCACCCCCCCCCCACACACACACACACATACCCCATTGAAGGGAAGGATCATATGGTACAGCTACCATCCCTTCTCTTAGACTTAAACTGACAGACACCAAGTTCTAGAACAGAAAACAGACATCTACACTGCCAGGATCACGGGCCTTAAACAATCCTCAGGAAAAACCTGTGGTCCCTGCTCAGCCCCCTGGGTGCGATGTTTAAACGCTCACACACCAACACAGCAAACGCTGCCGTACATACCAATATCCGCTTCGATTGCTCGGTACATTATCCCTTTGATGTGGACATCCCTTATGGAGTCCTGTGAAAAGGCAGATTCATCATCAGTAAGACACTGAGGGAGCTGGAGTTAGTCCCACTGGCACAGCTTCGGGGCTCACTTCCTGCCAGTCCATGATCCACACATCCCAACACAGGCCCACTTAGCCCAGGAGGCCTCTAGGGAACACGGTGTTTCCACAGTGACAGAGGCTGTTGCCAATACAATTTCCAAGCACCTCCTTTGAAAAGGTCGTTTGTGTAATTCTGAATGAGGTCTCACATGACAAAGAGCACTTTACATGCAGGATGACTGCCTGCAGGAAGGGAGTCCCTGGCCTGCGTCCTCATGCCCTTCCTTCCTCATCTCTGCATGCAGACAGTTCTGTAAGGTCAGGCAAAGGCAGAGGCAAGAGGCAAAGGCAGGGGGACAAAGTCACCTCCTCTCTCGATGAAGCAATGGGCCAACTGGCAGAGGCAGGAAAGAAGGGGAGACAGAAAGTCCATTGCAGGTTCGGGGCTATGCTAGAATGGTTGTCACCAGATATCACTGCAGAGCTCTGCTTGTAGGGTGGGGGGTGTCTAGCAGGTCTTTTTAGACTCCTGGAGTGCCAGGAAACTTTCTGGTACCACTAGCAGGGTCCTAAGTCTTGTCAGTGGATTTCTGTCAGAATGGACCTCTCTGGGCTATAAACACCATCTCAATTACCTTCAGCACACACCCACTTCAGTTTTACCCAACACACAAGGGAATGAATGGTTAAACGCAAGCCAAGAATGGATTAAGAATCTAGGCCCTGCTGTGTGACGTTGGGCAAGGCTGTCAAGCTCTCTGTGCTCAGTGTCTTTAAACTGGGGTAACGAATAGTAGCAGCAATGCAAAGGCTTGAAGAGTAAACATAAAACCATCAGAATGGGGACAGGGAATGGAATATGGAGTGCAGAAAATAAATTAATTTTTAAAAAATAATTAATGAAAACAAAATTTATGATAAAGTACTGATTTTTACATCTAGTTCTTAATGGAGAAAGACTATGTTGTGTTCTCTGTATCATTCTAATGCAAAACTCTGGAATACATTAAATCCTTAAAGTGCTTTTTGAAAAAAAATTAATAAAGATTATTTGGCTGTCAAAAAAAAAAAACCAGAACACATCAGAACAGTCTGGAACATCATCAACTCTACGCAAGCTCTTGCTGTTGGTGGTGGCAAACTTTTGAGGAAAAACTGAACCTTCACATGAACCTTTCTCCTCTGCTGCAAGTGAGTCTTAAATATAGTGTCTGTATGTACAAAAGGAGAATTAAAAACTAAATATTTAAACTTAGCCCAATTTTTTTTTATCAAAGCAATGCTGAGAAAGTACAGGGCATCCTCAATTCCAAAACCCTGCAATCAGGACAGTAAACATTTCCATTGGATGGGGGAACTGAAAAGAAGGCTCAGTGGTTACCAGCACTGACTGCTCTTCCAGAGGGCCTGGGGTCAATTAACAGCCATGTGGTAGCTCACAACAAACTAAGGCACCAGGCACATACATAGTATACAGACATACATATAGACAAAACACCCCACACACACACACACAGAGAGAGAGAGAGAGAGAGAGAGAGAGAGAGAGAGAGAGAGAGAGAGAGAAGAGCTAGGCATAGTGGTACAGCACTCAGGGGGGTAGAAGCATTCTCTGTAAGTTCAAGGCCAGCCTGATCTACATATCAAGTTCCAGGACAGCCAGGGCTACACAGAGGGAGGGACCCTGTCTCAAAAAAAAAAAATTAAAACAACAAAATTTACACTGGCCATGGGTGTACAATATTTTGGTATAGAAACATGTATCTTTGGGAGCCTGAGAGATGGCTCAGTGGTTACAAGCACTGACTGTTCTTCCAGAGGTCCTGAGTTCAATTCCTAACAACCACACAGGTAGGCTTACAACCATCTGTAATGGGATCTGATGCCTTACATACATAAAATAAATAAATTAATCTTTAAAAAAAGAAATATGTATCTTTAAAAATATACTAACTATTTTAATTAGTTGTCTCCTGCTGAATGAATCTCACTGGGTATATCATCCACATGTAAGGGTAGGCGCTAACATAGCAGTGGATGGCCAATGCAAAATGAACTCAATGGTGGAACTGCTGTAGACTTTTGTCTCATCGCTTTGTTTGGGCATGTTTTGTCTTAACTGGTCTTTTGTCTGTAAATTATGATTTCTGGTCTTGTGTTCTTATGGAATTCGGTTATGTGTGTGTGTTTCTTCTATTTTTTTTTTTAATTCTGTTCTTTTGTTGTTAGCCTCTAAAGAGAGGAAAAAAGGGAGGAGTTGGGGAAGGGGAGGGAGGAAGAATCCGGGAGGAGCTGGGAGGAAGGGAAGTCATGATCAGAATATATTGTTTGAAAAATATTTTCAATTAAAGGAAATTATGGCTATGGCAGATACGGGAGTACAAGCCTATAATCCCAGCACTCAGGATACAGGCACAGGCAGATCTCTAAGGGTTCAAGGTCTGTGAGGCCTACAGAGCAAATGCCAGGCCAGCCAGAGATACAGAGTGAGACCCTGCCTCAAAAAAACAAAAAATAAAACCAAACAACAACAACAAACACTGTGGCTGTAAGAACACATAATAGATAACTGAAATGGAATTATTACTTCAAAACACTATACCCGAGCACACACACACATACCAGACAAATACACACACATACACACCACACAAATATGCACACACACATACACACACAAACACACACACACATATACACATACCACACAAATACATACACACACCACACATACACAGAAACAGGCACACACATATTTTTAAAAATCGCATTTTCATAAAGTTAACATTGTTTGAAATATTACTATGTGCAAGCTATTATGCTATTTTACATATGTTATGTTATTTAGACCCCTAACAATCATGATAGGTAGGTACTAAATGTTCATTTACTGAGAAACTGAAATACAATAAAAATAAATAAATAAAATAAGCATTTTTAAGAAAACTAGATTATACTGTAAAAATGTAAGCACTCTATGATTATCTATCAAATAACACCTGAACATATTTTTAGTATTAAGAAAGTTGACACAGCTTAATACATATAATCCTTTAAATGTGACTATGAACATGAACTAAAATACACAAACTTATAAAACATGTACATATGCATCTAAGGGTCGTATGTGTCTGCAGCCCTCCAGTGGGATTCTGCGAGCCTGGGTGAGCCACTTGGAGCCTCTCCCTGCCCCACCCCCCAGCCTTATCCCTGGGCATCTTGATGGGGTACAGTGAACACCAAAGCACACTGTATCCCATAAAGTGTGTGATCATGTTCTGCCGTTTGAATGTAAGTATTAAAAAGGGGCTCTCTCTTGGCCGGTTGGTGGTGGCACACGCCTTTAATCCCAGCACTTGGGAGGCAGAGGCAGGCAGATTTCTGAGTTCGAGGCCAGCCTGGTCTACAGAGTGAGTTCCAGGACAGCCAGGGCTATACAGAGAAACCCTGTCTCGAAAAACCAAAAAAAAAAATAAAAGGGGGGGGCTCTCTCTGGGTAACTTCTGCCTCACAGTAAATGGGGCAGGGACAGTGGCCTCTCCTGTGTGAAGGAGATAACCTCCTCATGGCAGGCTCAGGTAAGAGGGCAGGTAGGACTGCCAGAGGATTAGAGAAGTCCAGGTCACAGGTCACAGCGGGCACATTTGTGATAGAGCATGCTGCCCCTATTGTCCCAGTGATTCTGAAATAGCTGTGTCTCTTTATGACCTTCACTGTCAATCACAGAGACAAGTGAGGCCAGAGTGGGACTACCCGAACCCCTGCCAAAACACACACACACACACACACACACACACACACACACACACACACACACCTAGATAGCAGCTGGCCTTGTCTGGGAAGCCACAGGGCCACAGCCCTGAGCTCCCCCTGCCCTCTGCCCTCACCTTGACGTCTTTGTACAAGTGCACAGGCTCGTAGTCGATGTTGTTCTTCAGGAAGTGCTCGTTCACACAGGACAGCAGGGTCATCTCGGGCAGAGAGAAGATATCCATGAACTGCTTCATGGTGTTCCCGTGAGAACTCTGCAGAGGGTAGGCAAGCGGGAAGTCAGGGGTTTCCAGGAACCCACACTTGGCTTCCTCTGCACAGAGGGACCTTCCACCAGTGAGATGGTAATATGCTCCCTTGTTCCTGAGCCTCAGTGGAAGCGACTTTCTGGGTACACTGGGATACTCCCCTGCCTGCTGCATTTCCTTCTTTCCTTCCCCACCCCCATGCTCACTTCCTACTCCCTTTCAGAAGATCATGGAGGTGAGAAAAGCTGTCGTCAGGCCCAGGCAAAGGCAGCCGAGTGGACCTCAGTCTCAGAATGCTTCAGCCCACCTCAGGACATACAGCTCCTCTGACAGCCCCTAGTGACTTAGACCAAAAGGTGGGGCCGCACCTGCTCAGGGATGGTAACAAATGGGGTAGATAAGAGAAGATGGAAAGACAGTCCACCAGAGAGGGAGAAATCACGGACGACAGGGAGTCAGCAAGCAAGAGCCCACAGTGGCTCTTCAGCACTGTAATCTCTCACATCTACAATCCCTCCAGACCCGATCTCAGGATCCCACCAATCACACACAGCAGGTGAGCCCAACAGCTACAAGGGCCCCTTCCCCAAAATGTCCTGAGCCCAAGGCTTGGCTCTTACCAGGTGGTGTTACTGCAAAGTCACGGGATCATAAGGCTGTTAACTGCATCAGGAGAGTAACGTCCTGACTAACTCACAGCTGACTACCAGGAAGCAGGGTCTAGCCGCAGGAAGCAGATGTATCTCTGCCCCCAAACCCTTTTCTTTCTCCCTCCCTCTGCTCCCTGTTTCCCCCCACCACACCCTTCTAACGAATGTTCTGCCTCACTATAGACCTGGATGCCCCAGAACCAAGACCTCTAAAACCAGAAGCCAAAGTAAGTCTTTCCTCTCTAAGATGTTTTCCCAGCCACAAAACTGCCAAACAGAGGAGAAAGATGGCTGCCTCAGGTGAGCCA
This sequence comes from Mus minutoides, assembly GCA_902729485.2. Taxonomy (NCBI): domain Eukaryota; kingdom Metazoa; phylum Chordata; class Mammalia; order Rodentia; family Muridae; genus Mus; species Mus minutoides. The sequence continues at coordinate 142,434 of LR750205.1, read as the reverse complement.
GTAGCTTTCCTTACCTTTCCATAGAAGTCACTCATCTGCTCCAAGGGCACATGGGACCCCTCATACATGTCTATGACTTCATCATCAGGGACAACACTGAGGCCTCTGCAAAAAACACAGACGCTCAACAGAGAGAAAGACGCTGGGCTTCCTGATGGCAGGAGACTTGTTATCACCATGAGGCATGCCACAGCAGCAGCTGGAGCCAGCGGGAGGCATGTTACTGTTCGGCCTGTTACCAACAGGCTCCAGATTTACACCCAGCAGTGGTGGCGGGTGCCTTTAGTCCTAGCACTTAGGAGGCAGAGGCAGGCAGACCTCTGGGTTCCAGGACAGTCTGGTCTACAGAGTTGCAGGGCAGCCGGGACTACACAGAGAAGCACTATCTCAGTAAACAACGACAAACAAAACAGATTTACAGTAGTAAGTCGTCCTATATCACACCTCTGACATGCCAAGGAGGGCTACATCTGGACGCTCAACTGCTTGTCACCCATCCTACGGGTCAGTGTTCTTCCTATAGAAGAACACAGAAGGGTCATGCGTCTTCCTCAAAGTTAGCAAGGTAGAAAACAGTGTCAGGATTGAAATCCAAGGTCTCTACAGCTCTCAGCCCACTGTGATGGGAGGCTTCCCAAGGACTTGCTCTGGGTCTGAGTGTTTCACATATGTGAGCAGAAAAAGGCCGTTCCTGTTCTACCTCGTTCTTCTTCCTCCATTACTGTCCCCTATGTTGAGTGCCGAGGTGGAAAAAGTCACACAGGAGTCACTCAACATAGGGAACCAAGTGGATTATACCCACCACCCAAGGCAGGCAGGCAGGCAGGCAGACAGACAGCGCAGGGAGAGGATTGTTATGTGACACCGAGAGCCAGCCTCCCTCTCTCTATATACCCACCACCTGCCAGCCCCTGGAACTTGCAAACGAATCCTGTTCTGCATAGCCAGTGAATCTGAGTGTCATCCTGGCCTCTGTCGCCAGCAAGCTGAGCGGTGCCACATGCTCACTTGGAGTTGCCCATCACAGAGGGCCACTCTTCTACCCTTCTCCAGGGGTGAGCGCTTGAGAAACAGAACCAGTAACTAGGAAACCACAGAGGGCCTGGCTGCCTTCCACAGGGGCAAGCCAAACAGCAGGAGTTCTAACAGGCTAATGAGATACAAAGCCTTCTGATACTAAGGTGCACACACTATGTAAACCTGATACTGAGGTGCACACACCATGTAAACCTGATACTGAGGTGCATACACCATGAAAACCAGATACTAAGGTTCACACACGATGTAGTTTCTGCTTTGATATGTGATATCCTCCTATCTCCACTCCCCACATTAGGTTTAAGAGCACCCCACTGCGTTCACTGACATTTTGCCTGCCTGACTTGCCTTCTGAGAATAAGCAAGCAAGCTGTGCTCCAGCAATCAGATAAGACACTGCTAGCAAAGCAGGCCATTCTAGACTGACCTTGGAGAACAGCTCTGGCAAAGCAGCCATCTACAGAGCCATACAAGGAAAGAAAGCAAGCAAAAGCATGAGGGGAACCATGAGCTGAGGGCTGAGGCCTCCCTCCCTTGCCCCTCCCTCCACCCACCCCCTACAGGTCCGCCCTTGCCCTTGGAAGCCAGAGCTTTGGCTGAATGAAACCCAAGTCCAAGGGTGTGACCTACAGCAGATCTCAAACGGGAGTGCAAGTGAACCTTGCAGGTTTCTTCCCACTATTTATTCTCAACTAGTTCCGAGGGGAAGGAGAAACGCACTTTTGCCTGCCCACCCCACATACCTCCACTCTGCAACTAGCTGCACAGAGCAGGCTCCAGAGCTGCCCATTTGACAGAGACAGGGAAACTAAGGCTTCCAGAGCATCAAGAGCCTGCTGAGACCAGTGATGGATGTGCAGGCACCAAAAAGGAAGTGAGGCTGGCCCCTGAGAAAGGCACACACCACTGCACCCTGGGTAGTCACTCTGCCAACTCAAGGGACTTACACACATAAACCAAGGGGACAACAGGAATAGGGGCAGGGTGAGGAAGGCCTGACATGGACCGAGGAAGAAGCAGGGCCACTTCAGGCCGGGAGGCTGAAGCAGGACACAGTGGGCCATAGATGGAGGTAGGAAGGGGAGATTTCCATAAGGCAAGGAGACGGGAGAGGAGCTTGAGACGGGCGGGCAGGCAGTCTGGGGAATGGGGAACAGAGTGGTTACTTTTCCCCAGCTCCGCCCACTCCTATGCTAATGGAATGAAGTGTCTCTTCTCTCTGGAGCTGAGGCTGGGGGATGCAAGCTAGCATTGCTTAAGAACACAGAGTCAGAGAGGAGCACCAAGACAGAAGGTCAGGGAAGTCCTTACCACACAAGCATGAGGAGCTGAAGTTGATCCCCCCAGAACCCACATTTAATAATAATAATGATAGTAATAATAATGATAATAATAACAACAACAGACAATAGTATATGCTGGACACAGCAGCCCCCTGCCTATAATCATGGCAGTGCTATGGAAGCAGAGACAGACGGACCCCTGAGGCTTGCTGTCAGTCAGTCTAGTCACAGTGGTGAGCCTCAAGTTTAGGGGGAGACCCTGTCTCAAAAATAAAGAGTGACTGAGAAAGTCACCTGATACTGACCTGTACACACAAGTGCGCACGCGCACACACACACACACACACACACACACATCTACACAAATGAAAACACCAGACACACATTCGAGAAAGAGAGGTGAGCTTTGATAATATCAATTTCAAGCTCAGAGTCAGCTATGCCTATACCCAGATCTGTCACTAGACTGCAGTCAGCAAAGCAACGTGGTTTCTTATTATTAAGCCAGTTTGTGTTCGTCTTCAGTCACTCAACCAAGAGTCTTAACGAACCCAGTAATTTAAAACCTTGTGTAGAAACAAGCAAGAGTTGAAAGTAGGTAGAATAAAAAGCCTAAAACCTAACCATATGCTAAAGACTTCAAGTGCAGCGTGGGACACCTCTAAAAGGGGAGGGACGCACGTCCCTGAGGTCAGGGAGGAAACAGAGACAGTGGTTTGAAGAGGAATGGCCCCCAGAGACTGGTGGGTTTGAATGCTTGGCCATAGGGGCTGGCACTATTAAGAGATGTGTCCTTATTGGTGGAGGTATTTCACTGTGGGGGTGGGCTTTGAGGTCTCATCCAATCAAGATCTGCCTAGTGTGGCACACAGTCTCTTTCTGCTGCTCCTCTTCCAGCACCATGTCTGCCTGCATGTTGCCATTCTTCCTGTTATGATAATAATGGAATAAACCTGAGACATAAGCTGGTCCCAATGTAATGTTTTCCTCATAAGGGTTGCCTTGGTCATAATGACTCTTCACAGCAATGAAACCCTAACGAAGACAGAGATATGGAGACAAAAGGAAAGATTGGGTGAGGCCTTTCCTAACACTGGTAACCCTCACTGCTGTGACAGTTAATATGGGTCTGGTCCCTGCAACCAATTCCACAACGTTGTCCTCTAACAAAGCCTGAGACAGGCAGTCAGCCTAGACCGCAACAGGAGGACAGTGTCTGTCTTTTGGGTTTTTTGTTTTTTTGTTTTTTTTTTAAAAAAAGAAAAACATTTAAGTTATTGAAAAATAATCATGTTTGACCCATGTGACATTTTGAAAAAGCAGAGACACCTGGGCAGGAAAAAAAAAAAAAAAAATGAAAAAGAAGTTATTAAGTTTAAGGAAAAGGCAAACAGCGTACAAGGAAGAAGATAGGGGGTGGGGGGGGCACATCCCCGTTTGTGAGTCCACGGGTGAGACCTAAGGAGTCAACACAAAGAATGACAACTGCAACAACTGAAGTCTAAGGATGGGGCAGAGTACCAGAACCAAGAACTGTGGCCACACTGTCTAGAAACTATATATGTGCATGCCTGCATGCACAGAGAGGACACCTTAACCATCGTAGTGAGACTGAGATGCTCCCCATCCCCTCACCCCAGCCCCTCTAGGCCTCCTCCCAGCACCTCCCCCGCCCCCAGCATCTCAGCCAGTCTTCTCCTGATGGCTCCCCATGACCTCAGGGCATGCATGCCCACCATCACCAGCTGCTCTGGGCGGTACACTGCTCACCTGTGTGGCTTCTCACCCACCCTCAAACCCCAGAAGGCATCCCCATAGCCAAACCCTCAGCACTAGTGTGTACCAGGCCTCGTCACAGATTCCTGAACAAGTCAGGAAGTGGCAGAAGTATGATCTACGCATGGCCACTTCCCTCAACCCCTGTCAGTTGGCGGGACCTGAGATCCAACGCCCCCGGGTTACGCCTGTGAATGAAACTGTCACTTACCTGTACACTGTTCCCATCTGGATGTAATGAAAAGCATCAATCTTCATCAACACGGCCTTTAAGAACACAAACATGTGCACACATGTGAAGAACAATTTGCATACAAACTGAGCAATCCAAGGGTTGTTATAAATCCTGCCACTACTACGTTTCCCTAACACAGTGGTTCTCAACCTTCCTCATGCTGCGACCCTTGAATGCAGTTGTTGTGAGCCTAGCTTTAATGCTGACCCTTCTCTCCAGCCACAGTTCCTCATGTTGGGGTGACCCCCCCCCAACCATAAAATTATTTTCCTTGCCATTTCATAACTGTTACTGCTATTAATCATAATATAAATACCAGTGTTTTTCAATTGGTCTTAGATACTGCCAACCCTGTGAAAGGGTTATTCAACCCCCAAGGGGGTCACAACCCACAGGATGAGAACCACTGCATGCAGTTTCCAAAAAGCCTTGCTTGCTTGTTAACTGAGGTGCTTTCTAAGAAAATGGCATATGAGCAAAAGGAAAAGGGAAAACATATGACAGCTGGCTTCCCCCCCCCCACATTACCAGCATTAGCTGGCACTCCCAAACAGTACCCCGATTGCAAGCCTTCCTAATGCCTCTTCCAATTGGCTCTACCAAATATATTTGGATAATCCAGTCCTGAAACCCCAAAGAACCTCATTCCAAACCGTTCCCCAAGGAAAGCACCAGGGGTTTTATTGAGCAGCACATTATTTCCAAACACCAAGAGAAACACAGGAGATCAAACTCACCCTCTGGACGTCATAATGGAGCCCCCGGATGGCAAAGTTTGGGTCATACTCATACTTCCTGATTTCCGCAGGATACTGAGAGAGGAGAGAGGACACATGGCTTAGCTAAGGATGAAAGAAGAGGACGGACATGGGGGTCCACGCCTGGGCCCCCAGCAGTTACAAAGTGTGGCAGAAGGATCAGGAGTTCAAGGCTATTCTCCGCTACACACTGAGTTCAAGGGTAGCCTGGGCTAAAGGAAAGAAAAGGAGGGCACTAAGCTCAGGATGGGTACCCTGTACGGAGGCTCGGGAGTCGTTATACCCTGTACGGAGGCTCAGGAGTTGTTATATCCTGTACGGAGGCTCGGGAGTCGTTATATTCTGGTAGGAAAACGATGCCAGCAGGGACAGACACGGCTTGGTCCTCTACGTCTCCATCTTGCCCTGTGCCCTGTCCGTTTGTCCAGGCTGAGATTAGACCTCATCCCCTTGAACCAACCCATCTGTACACTGAACACCATCATGTAGAGCTCTACAATGGTCGCTCTTAACTGTCAGCCTGATGGGATCTAATACCACCATGGAAACAAACCTCTGGGCATGTCTGAGTTATTTCTAGATTGGGCTGATGGAGGAGCAAAGACCAGCCTATGGGCTGCACCATGCCATGGGACTGAATGAAAAAGACTGAGCTGGCCACCAGCATTTCTTGCTGCTTCCTGACTACAGACACAATGTGACCAGCCTCCACTAGCTTGGGGGTGGGTCCTGCTCCAGGCCCTCTGCTATAATGGACTGTACCCTCAAGCCCAAATCTCTCCTTTTTTATCCTTGCCAAACATTTTTTCACAGGATGAGAATATTGACCAATAAAAGCTGCCCATTTCCTGACATCCAAATGTGGTCACTTCAGGAGGAGTGTCCATAAGGATTGTCCATACAGCTCACTGCTCTCACCCAGCTGTGCCAGTTGGGAAACCCCACAGCCATTGTGATGTCCCAGGGAACCATCTCCCTGTGGCTCCCACCCACTTCTACTTCTCTGAGACCACATGGAGCTTTTGGAGACAGCCTGGTGTCTGCCGTTTCTTAATTACATATCCTCAATCACGTTATACAAAAATGTCAGTCTCCCCTCTGTACTATATGAGAATCCAGGACCTTCCTTTCCCCTAGACCCAGAGCTGAGAGCACCCACTCGTCAGTTTCTGTTGCCTGTCTGTTGGTGCTACCGTGCCCATTTTACAGAAAGAAAAGCTGGGCAAGCATCAAGGCCCGAAGTGAGCCTGCCAAGCCACACTGTTGGCTCCCTGGAACCACCCAGCACCACTTGCCTCAAGGCACATGGCAAGTTGTCAAGTCAGACTGCACAAAGCCCTGACTTAAATGTCACATTTGGGCTCATTTATCTTACACCTGTGTGTGGGCCAAGAAATCCCCAACCTGATATTTCTCCCTGTGGGTGTTCTCAAGACTTCTGAACACCATGTACAGTTCTGCATATTTACTGAGATTCGTGCCAAAGCCCACACTAAACCAGCTGTGATGTGGTTCTGCTCAGTGAAAGGAGGTCAGAACAGCAGTCTGAAGCCTCCATGAGCCTGGGGTGGGGTCGGGAAGGGTCCTGAGCCATCTCCCAGTGCTGTGCTAAGCTCGCTGCCCAGCAAGCGGGAGACAATGTCTGCTGCTTGTTTGTGGCTCAGAGTCCTGAGGATTAGAGTCAGGAACTGCCCAGGTCACCAAGCTGCACAGTGATTGAGCCTTGGATCTGTGTCACACCAGCCCACCCCTATTCCACCTACTAGAGCCTCAACCAGCCCAGAACTGTCCTAGGGTTTCTATTGCTCCATAAAACACCAGGCCCAAGGGCTGGAGAGATGGCTCAGTGGTTAAAAGCATTGGCTGCTCTTCCAGAGGTCCCGAGTTCAATTCCCAGCACTCACATGGCAGAGCACAGTTCTAGGGAATTTGACATCTTCATACAGACATATATGCAGATAAAACATCAATGCATGCAAAATTTAAAAACAAAACAAAACAAAACAAAAATACACCATGATGACTGTTTTTGTCAGGGTTTGTATTTCTGCACAAAACATGACCAAGAAGCAAGTTGGGGAGGAAAGGCTTTATTCAACTTATTACTTCCACTCATCACCAAAGGAAGTCAGGACAGGGCATAGCGCAGGAAGTCAGGACAGGACATAGCGCAGGAAGTCAGGACAGGACATAGCGCAGGAAGTCAGGACAGGACATAGCGCAGGAAGTCAGGACAGGACATAGCGCAGGAAGTCAGGACAGGACATAGCGCAGGAAGTCAGGACAGGACATAGCGCAGGAAGCAGGAGCTGATGCAGAGGCCATGGAGGGATGTTCCTTACTGGCTTGCTTCCCCTGGCTTGCTCCGATTGCTTTCTTATAGAACCCAAGATTGCCAGCCCAGGGATGGCACCACCCACAATGGGCCCTTCCACCTTGATCACAAATTGAGAAAATGCCTTACAACTCTCTCAGATCACCCACTGTCAAGGGAAGTCAGAGCAGAAAGTCAAGCAGAGGCCACGAGGAATTTGCTCAGCCTGCTTTTTTCTAGCACCCAGGAACATATGGAACTCTATAAGCTGGGCCCTCCAGTATCAATCAGTACTCAATAAATGCCCTATAGACTTGCCTGCAGATAATTTGATAGAAACATTTTCTCAAGTGAGTTTCCTATGCTTTCGTCAAGTTGACCAAAAAAAAAAAAAAAAAATCCTAATCAGTGTAGGCCCTCTCCTTCGAGGCAGCAGCTACCAAGTCAGAGGCTAACAGCTTGGCTAACAAGTATTTCCATGGAGTCGAAAACCAATAGTCTATGGCTTTGAGGACAGACAGAAACAGCTGAGCCTCAGCAGAACAACAGCTTCAGGAAAACCTTTTTTATCAGCAGGCTAATAAAGCCCAAAAGTATGTCCTGTTCAGAATAGCCCTAGTAACATTAATTCCTGAGTGTGACAGGAGACTCAGGCGTCCCCCCATGCGTGGGTGACTCCTACAGTGCTGGAGCCTGGCTGTGTTCCACCTTTGTGGCTAACTGCAACCATCTGAATAGTTAACGGTTTCCACAGTGTAGCTGGGAATTTCAGAAGTACAAATGCCCGTAAACGTACTGGTCTGTCAAAGCTTTTAGTCTGGCATTTCACGGAGCCTGGATCATGAGTCTAGCTGAAAATGAAGCTCTTTCAAAGAGGAAGCAAAGACAGCACAGCCTCCGTGGGGTGCTGGCTCACATCCACGGGCAGAGTGCACACGCCTGGACCTCAAGCACTGTGCCAGGGACAGAGAATACAAGTGACGGTGTCTGTGTCGGTTTCAAGGAAGTTCCACTGTACCCTGGGAGCCATGTTATGGGCCAGCGAACACTCCCAGAGCACAATGCCTCACAGTGATCCATGCTAGAGAGCGAGAGGCCAGTGTGCGGGCCAGACAGCTGAGAGGAAAAGCAGCCAGCCCTGTGCTCTCTGGGGCACACGAGAAGACCACAGAAGACAGCACTAACAGGCCTATTAAAAATTCATTTTCCAGAATGGACGGACAGACAGACAGCTCGGGGGAGTGTATGCTTCTCTGACGTTTTCTCTGTTTGTTGGTTTATTTGTTTGGTTGGTTTGGATTTTGGTTTTGGAGACAGGGTTTCTCTATATATCCCTGGCTGTCCTGGAACTAGATAGACCAGACTGGCCTTGAACTCAAAGAGAGAGCTGCCTGCCTCTGCCTCCAGAGTGCTGGGATTGAAGGCATGTGCCACTACCACCTGACTACATTTACTAACTTTAAAATAAAGAGGGAGACTGGGGAGATGGCGCTGGCCCAGGGCAGTTTCCAGCACCCATATCCAGTGGTTCCAACCACCTATAGCTCCAACTCAGAGGGATCCAATGCCCTCTTCTGGTCTCCATGGACACACTCATGTGTACAGAGACACACAGATACACTTGAAAATACAAAAACAAAAACTCACTTGCTAGCAGGTGGAGAACAGACTCTGGGACATAAACAGAAGTGCGGGTGCCAAAAGGAAGGCCCCTGATGTACTCAGATGTGACAACTGCTCAGTCCAGGGCAGTGGCATCAGGAGAGATAAGAAGCATGTGGGTTCAAGATCATATTTTAAGTGAGTTCTCACATATCAGTAGAGTGCTCACAGCCACAGAATGACTTTTCTGGAGGGCAGCATGGACAGGCTAAGGAGAGTCTCTGTGCAGTGAAGAAGCCTAAACATCCAACCCTCAGTAAATCAAAGGCAATACCCAGCGATGTGTGCGCTGTGCCTCTAACCCCTCAAAACCCAGAATCCATTCCACCATGAGGAAAAACAACAAGCCAACCTAGGAGAGACATCCTACGATGGTACGCTCTCCCAAACAAGGACAGCAGAAAGCACTGAAGTCAGTTAACAGGGGGGGTCTTGCCCAGTGCTGTGCCAACAGGAAGAAACACCAGAGAGGATATCCATGCCAGCCTCAAATCTTCCACGTGACAAGGCCCAGCAGGAACAGAATGTCAGTATTAAGGGAAGTGGACAGGGGGATAGTCAGTCTTACCGCAGCAGCTTTTCTATATGCTAAGCCATTAAAAAAAAAAAAAAAAAGAAAGAAAAAAAAATATATATATATGGGGGAGGGGAGTGGGGGGTGTCAGAGGTTGGTGGAATTTGGATCTGAGCAGAAAGATGGTCACCAGTCACTTAACAGGAAGGAAGGAGATCAGCGAAATGGCTCCATAGGTAAAGGCACCTAATGAGGTCTCAAACCCAGGGCAAATGGCTAGCTGAGACACTGAGATACCTATGTAACATATCAAAGTGGATGCTGGCTGCCAGGGTCTCCAGCATCCCTCAGTCTCTACCTGCTACAGGGCCCTGGCTGGCATACCCTGCCCCCTGCCCTGAACTCTCCAGCCCAGATACTGGACAGGGTTTCCCCCACATCCCCAGCTCCTCTGGCCTCCACCATTTTGGCTATGCCAGTCTCTCGGCCCAGGCCGCACGTCTTGGTTGGAAGTTCCTTTCCTCTTCCTCCTCTCCCCACGTGGCCCAGCTCAGTCAGGCCATGTTTACTCTGGATTGTCCCAGATGTCCCTGCCTCTGCCTCTGCACTTTTATCTACAATAAACTTTCTCCTCCCCTATACCTAAGAGCAGTCTCGTCCTTCCTTTTTTTATTTTTTTTTTCTTTTTCATTCAGCTGTCAAGTTTGATGATATGAGTTCAATCTCCAAGACCACATGGTGGAAAGAGAGCACTGACTCCCGAAAGATGTCCTCACCTCTGTGCATGTGAATGCACGTGTACATACACAGACACACAGACACACAGACACACACACACACAGACACACACAGACACACACACACACACACACACACAGAGGACACTGACAAAGGTGTGAAATCAGGAGGCAACATCAGGAGCCCTTCTAACATTGCCATGCTTATTGGAAAACTTGAAATGAAAATACATATAGTTATCACTCAATTCTTGTATTTCTGTCTTCATGAAAAATTATTCTTTTTTAAGATTTATTTATTTATTATATGTAAATACACTGTAGCTGCCTGTCTTCAGACACTCCAGAAGAGAGTGTCAGATCTCATTACGGATGGTTGTGACCCGCCATGTGGTTGCTGGGATTTGAACTCGGGACCTTCAGAAGAGCAGTCTGAACTCTTAACTGCGGAGCCATCTTTCAAGCCCCCCAAAATTATTCTTGTTTTTAAATTTTTTCAAAGGTTTTTTTTTTTAAAAGGAGTTGAGCTTTTTATACTGTCTTGCTGGAAAGAGGTTAGATTGCAAATCAACTGTCCTATCACTGTGCATTCCAAACACAGATGCCTTCCCGGCCCTGTGTGCAGGAAGAACGGCACAGAACTCAACACTCCTTGGAAGAAGTGTTTAATCAGAGCAAGAGAAAAGTCTGCAGCTGCATGACTGGCTCTATCAATATGTCTGATGTTATTAGTATTATCGTGATTCTTTTATCAAAGTGACTAATAGATTCAATGAAATTTCAATAGTCTCCAATCTAGCGGCTTTTCAATAATTCTGCCTTCTACTTATAACAGTGCCAGACCAATCAGAGACCCTGCTGTCTCAAGGGAAGTAGACAACATTCCTAAGGATGACACCCAAGGTTGCTTTCTGACTTCCACCTGTACACACACTTGTACACAACAATGCACTTGCACACACACATGAACACTCATGCACACACATACACACAACTAGGTTCTAGGTAAGAGTCACTTGGAAAGTTGGAATGGCCCCCAAGCAGCTTCTTCACCCTGTAGCCACTCACTGCAGGGCTTCGGTACAAGGGCAGGGTCTGGGCATGAATGCGCAGGGCTGTCTACTCTTCAGACACCAAAGGGGTCAAAGGAAAGAGAAGCAAGGTCGCTGTGGCCTTACCCTGTGTTCATTGATGAGAAGGTCCCGGGCAGCATTGAAGATGAGTGTGTGGAGGTGCTTGGAATAGAACACCAGGGTGTAATCATAATCGAAGCCGTATATCTCGATGTCTGACAGGCTCATCTCATTGTTCGAGAAAATGGCGTCTGGATTCAGCAAGTTGTTCATGATGGATGGAACCAATTCTAGGAGCAAAGAAAAGAATCTGTCATCTCCTGGGATAGATAGGGGTTGGGTGGCTTTTAAACAAAGGGAGCAGTTTGCACATCCATATAATGTCCAGAACGGGCAGATCCAAGTCTGGGGATGCGGCTCAGTGGTACAGCACTTCAGAGGAGGGGGGGAGGAGGGAGAGAAGGAAGGGAGGAGAGGGAAGGAGAGGAGGAAGAGGGGAGAAGAAGAAAGGGAAGAGTAGAGGAAGAGGAGGAGAAAGATAGGTTTGTGGGGACAGAAAAGAGACTAGTGTCTATGCCAGATGGGTGAGGAGGTGACTATAACTGGGTCTAGAATTTCTTCCTAGGTGGTAGAAATATTCTCAATTTGATTGTGGTGATGGGCACAGCCGAATGCATTTCATGAATACACTAAGTCAGTGGGTGGAGCTCCTGGAGTCCTCATGGGAGTTCAGAAGAATCTCCATCACATTGATGAGACTGCCACCAAGAAAGAACGTGTGCTGCAGTGTCTCAAGAGATCAACATTTTAAAATATATGCTGATTACGGTTTTTATAAGTATACATCATGAAATTTAAATATACCTCACTAATCAGAAAAAGACAAGGGAAGGGAGAGAAACATTCTAACATTCAATGTACTGGCTACCCATGTTCTCCATATATATCCTATAAGGCTGTTCTTACTGTACACACAGGAGTGTGGCAGTCTCCATAGTTGATATTCAACCACAAGCTCACAGCACCATAGACACAGAGAATATGACCTCAGGCTACTACTTAAAACTTCAATATATATATTACATAAATGTGCCATAACCAAACTGACATTTGACTCATTTAATTTCTTCCTACTTAATAATACCATCTTTGTGGTGAACAGATAGATCACTTCCTTCAGCTGCCTTCTTAGGGATGGGATCACTCCACCCAACATCGGAGCCCACCAGACAGCAAAGCAGGTTGTACTGCGACAGGTCTCTGTTTGAGGGATGGCTATCACATCATTTCTCTTTTTTCTTAAAAGGATTCCAAACATTCCTTCTGCCTTACAATTTCTATGAGTTCAAATGGACCCTCACAGCAATCCAAGCTGCAAGGTGAGGGAGGACTGGGGCTCAGAGGCAGAGTGTGTGCTCAGCATCCCCAGCACTGACAGCATACCCTTAAGATGAAATAGAGGATGTCAGTGCTTTAGCTCTGCATTGTGTTGGAATATTTCCCTATATTGATCCCCCCTAAAGTAAGTCATCTTTAGCCGTGGACTTTTAACAACCTATGATTTTTTTTTTTTTAAAGATTTACTTTATTTATTATGTGTAAGTACACTGTAGCTGCCTTCAGACACTCCAGAAGAGGGCGCCAGATCTCGTTATGGATGGTTGTGAGCCACCATGTGGATGCTGGGATTTGAACTTATCACCTTTGGAAGAGCAGTCGGGTGCTCTTACCCGCTGAGCCATCTCACCAGCCCCAACAACCTATGATTTTTAACAAGACTAAAGCCCATACCTGCTTCTGCTCTCACCACATCCAGACACCATAAAGATTGTCTGAACACCACAGACTCTGAAGACAGCATCCCCACAGCCATGTTGGTAGCTTCTACAGAACATGGGGGAGGGAGGGTTGTACGACTGCCAAGTGTGCTGTGGGGTGTGTGTGTGTGTGTGTGTGTGTGTGTGTGTGTGTGCACTCGAGAGTGCACTGTGGTATGCTGTATGTGCTGTGGTGTGTGTGTGTATATATATGTGTGTGTGTACTATGGTGTGTGTGCTGTGATGTGTATGTATGTGCTATGCTGTGTTAGGGGTGTGTGTGTGTGTGTGTGTGTGTGTGTGTGTGTGTGTGTATGCTGTGGTGTGTGAGTGTGTCCCTGAACCACCCCCAATCAATCAATCAATCAATCAATCAAATGTAAAACCGTAAGTATTTTTAAAAACAAAACCATAACTAAATAGAGCCAAGTCTGCTCACTATTTCTACTTCTTTTGACCATGACTGCAGTAATCACCAAGGAGCCATCTGAGTAATGGAGCCGTGTCAACCTTATCAGTCACGTGACCAGGCCCCTACTAGAGCAGTCTCAGCTATAGCCCTGCAAGTTAGAGCCCTTGGGAAAGCCATCAAAAGCTAGAAAAACCTCACAGACCGGCAGTCAGCGCCAGATGGTTACCCCTGAGGTGGCTTCCCAAATACATCAAATTAAAATCCCACTTATACCCCCACATGGTTCCAAGCCAGTGCCAGCGAAGGCGTGAGTGGGCACAATTTTGCTCACACTGACATTTCTACAAAACTCTCCCAACAAATGACACATTTTCATTAGTGTCCTTCACTAAAAACAACAAGGCCTTGGGTTTCAGAGTGAAGGTGGTGGCGGTGGTTCTCTGTCTCATTCACAAGTGGCTCAGCTCTGAGGACAGTAAATAGACTAAGAAGAAAACGAGAGGCAGACAGCTCAAGAACTCACTCCAGGCGGGGAGAAGCCAGCACTGCCCAATCCTTAGNATGACACATTTTCATTAGTGTCCTTCACTAAAAACAACAAGGCCTTGGGTTTCAGAGTGAAGGTGGTGGCGGTGGTTCTCTGTCTCATTCACAAGTGGCTCAGCTCTGAGGACAGTAAATAGACTAAGAAGAAAACGAGAGGCAGACAGCTCAAGAACTCACTCCAGGCGGGGAGAAGCCAGCACTGCCCAATCCTTAGAGTCTGATACCAAAGATTCATGCTATGTGACAGGGCCACTGTAGGTGATGCTATTTCCTGAGTATGACAGATTCACCCAGATGACGTAGGTGAAGCCAGATGGCTTGTGGCGTGCCCAAAAGCTTCCCTTTCACAAATGACCTTTGTGTGGGACGCTCCGACAGCTTGCTCTAGTTTAGGCTTATATTTAGAAAAAGCACTGGCAAGAAAGCCCTCTGCCTTCTCACGGCCCAAGTCAGCGTCCTGCAGCCCTGCAGAAAAAGGCAGTGCATGAGAAACACCCCACAGGTCAGCCGGGTAGGGTCGCCCAAGGCTCTCCAGGGCTGGTCACCAACAGGCTGTCTATCACATGAGGGTCACCACCTCCACACCTGGCTGTGTCACATGCTGTCTTCAACACAGGCACAGGGGGAAACATCAGAAGCCTGAAGGGACCTCAGCTCCTCTCTAATGTGACATCATGAACAGACTGCCTCTCCCAGTCACCCACAGAACTAACTGCAGGGGTAGACATGGGAGTGGGTGTAATGGAGAAAGTGAGTTCCTTTTGCACACAACAGAGACAGCAAGAGGTACAACTGGTGCAGGGAAGTCAGGGAAGTGGAGCTCTGAGCGCCACAAGCCACAGTGAGCTGGAGGTTGTGTCCCCCAGTAGATAATATGGGGTGCTAGGACCCCCAGCACACTAGGTGGCTTCTGGTTCTCTATCTGCTAATTCCACAAAGCACTGGGATGTGTACTAAACAGCATATGATAAACAATCCCAGCACCTACAAGTACCAGGTGCGGGGACTCGAGTTTGGCCAGCCTGGGCTACACAGCGGCCTAACCCGGTTTCAAAAAAACCCCAACAAGCTGTAGGCATTCTGTTTTGATTTTGGGCTTGTGGTTTTTTTACTTTTTTATGATGAAATAACACATGTAACAAAATTTGCCACATTATTTTTGTTGTTGTTTTATTTTGTTTTTTATTGTTATTGCTTTGTTTGATTTTGTTTAGGGGATGTTTGCTTGTTTTGAGACAGGATTTCTCTGTGTAGACCTGGCTGTCCTGGAACTTACTCTGCAGACCAGGCTGGCCCCAAATTCAGCCTCCTAAGTGCTGAGATTAAAGGCATGTACTGCCACTGCCCGGCCATCCTAATTATTTGGAAATGTAGTTCAGTGGCTCACCCTCTGGGATCCCAGACCTCGGGCTTAGAACACTCACACGCCACACTCCCTAGGTAACACCCCAGTGCACACCCACCCCCAGCAGCAACACACTGCTGTGCATCTCCAAGAGGCTGGCTGTTCCTCAGTGTCCCACACAAGCAGGGTCACCCAGCACCTGCCCTACACATAATGTCCCCCACTCACCCATGGTGACAAACCTACCCCGTCCTCTTTCTTATTGTTACGTTTACCTAACAGTGTCCATACGGAGGTCAGAGAATGACCTGTGGAGGTTGGTTCTTCTACCATCGGGTCACCAGGCTCAGCAGCATACACGCCTTGACCCACCGAGCCGTCTCACCAACCCTAGTTTATACACTGTGACAAACCTCCATACTGCTTTTCTCGGCAGCTGTACATTCTTCTGGTTTGCTTTTTTAAGATTCCCCTCAGAATATCATTCATTGACTCAATTCTATCTTTGCCACCGACAGGAAAAGAAAATGAACAGAGGCAAAATTTAGGTTGAGTCCGGTATTTTCCCTCTATTCAAGCAACTATTTTAAACTGCATGAAGATCTGAGCTCAAAAAGTACAACTTTGGTCAACCTTGCTTGTTCCTCGACGTATTTGTATTTGCTAAGTAACTCTCCATTAATAAAAAGCCTCCAGTCAGGCAGGGCTACCAGTGTCAGTCACAGAGCAAATGTGGGGAGAGTGCCAAATATAAATCCATGGTCAAGGGATTTCCTCACATATTCAAAGGCAAGGTGACTGTCATTCAGCTATTGGGCAGGCAGCCTAGAGAGTCATAAGAGTTAACAAAGTGGGTGCTATGGAGATGTCTCAGTCAGTAAAGTACCTGACACTCCAGCAGGAAGACTGAGCCCAGCACTCATGTGAAAAGCTGGTGCAGGTGTACGGGTGTTTGAAATCCCAGCACTACATGTGTGTGTGGGGGGGGGGAGGGGATCCCTGAAACCCATGACTAGTCTACCTGAACCAATGTGTCTCAGGTTCAGTGAGAGACCCTATCTCAAAACTTAAGGTAAGGTAGATCTAGATCACGGAAGACACTGAATGCTGACCTCTGACCTCTTCATGCAAGCACATGCATACATGTCTTGCACCCAAACAAGTACCAAGTACATGTAGTGTGTGTGTGTGTGTGTGTGTGTGTGAGAGAGAGAGAGAGAGAGAGAGAGAGAGAGAGAGAGAGAGAAAGAGAGGATGAGCAAGCCCATTACTTCCTCTTGCCATTATTGCAGAAACCAGATAGAAAGGTGAGTTTGACAAGAGGGTCCCACGGCTGCCCGGGATAAGCCAAGCAATGCTTGTGGACTCCAGCTAGACCTGTGCCAGACCAGTTGGCCTCTCTTTCCAAGCACAGGGAGTAGGGTGGGGTGAAGGAGGATTACTAATCCCCTCCCTTGTCCCCTCCCATTCCTGGTTCAACCCAGCTTTGCTTAGCAGGTCCTGAGAGACTACAAATGGCACCCATCACTTTGAAGGCAGCATGGATGTGACAGAGAAGCCTCAAGATAAAGAAGCCCGGAAGGCCAAGCCACCCCAGGGAGGTGGCCTGACCTTGGCATAAATGAAAACTGAACTTGAGCCATCTGGAAGAACAGCTGACCAGGGCCTCCCATTCTTCCACTGCCAGCACTGTGAGGCACTGGTCCCACTGAGTGGTGTGGCCCCATGAGGCCTCAGTGTGATTCCCTTCCTGACCGCAGGGGGCAAGTGCATGGCTAGCCAACACCCTGAGGCAGGCCTCTGGGGCAGGTGCAGGATAGCCCCTGCCTATCGGTCCTGCGGGGTGCATTTCTGGGTCTATTTGGTAATTTCAAGGAAGAACCAATTTTTTTCTTCCAACTTTGGGCCTAGAGAAGATAATTCTGGAGGGCTAAAGGATTCTTACCAAAAGGCTGGAAAGAGCAAGGTGGGAAGCAGGAGGAACCACTCAGGGACATCTCCTCAATGCCTGGACTGTGACATGCTTAGAGCTAGCACCTCTGACATTCCAATAGCACGAGCCTATAAAATGGCTTCTCTTGATTCATTTTATTTCTGTGGTGCCAGGAATCCAACCGGCCCAGGGCTTCGTGCTCATAGGCAAGCACTGGAACTCAGCTTCTTTCAAAAACACTTCTTTTTTACACTTCAGCTAAGTCACCTTACGGTTTTAATTGCTCTTCAAGGACATTTCAACTGCCCAAAAAGTCTTCCTGTGTGAAATTCTAATTTTTTGCTCTGCATTAAAGGTATTTCCCAACCTCTGAAAGCTGTCCTTCATACCTATTTCAACAGGACACGTGGTCTACAGTCTGTGTCTCCACCACACTGCGAGCCTGTGTCAAAGTCTGCTGCCCCATGTATGCTTCATGGAAGAATCTCGAGGAAGGTTTCTCACACAACATACACTATGTAAAACTGAGTTAGAAAAAAACATTTTTAAATATTTAAAAGACATAGAAAATTATGAATAGAACATAACTTTCCGAATAACAAATTTTTAAAAATCCAAACATTATGTTGAAAAGGGAAGTATTGGCAGATTAACGAAGTAGGGGCATATTAGAAAAAAAAATTTCAAAACCAAAAATATCCTTAATAAATTTAAGTCTATGAAAAAGAAATTAAATAGCTAATTAACAAATGTTCAACCACCCTGAGTGTTAAAAAAAAAGGGGGGGAGTAACTGGAGAGATGGCTCAGAGGTTAAGAGTACTGACTGTTCTTCCAGAGGTCCTGAGTTCAAATCCCAGCAACCACATGGTAGCTCACAACCATCTGTAATGGGACTCACATACATTAGATAAATAAATAAATCTTTTTTTAAAGAAGTAAATAAAACTATTTGGACACCACACACCGATCTGTGCTGATTTCACATACATAGTTTTCTATGGGAAGCGAGTGATCCTTGGCAAAGAGATCAAAATAAAACTCCATTTTCCTCCTGTCTGCATCTAGGGCATTCTTGTTTCTAGTGCTGTCTGCTTTTGGTAAGGATGGAGTGAAAAACTGGGGCTGGGGCTGGGGCTGGGGCTGGGGCTGGGGCTGGGGCTGGGGCTGGGGCTGGGGCTGGGGCTGGGGCTGGGGCTGGGCTGGGGCTTTGCACCTTCCTCCAGGCAGTTTCAGAACAGAAACCAGGATTTTGCAAACTTTCTGGAAGGTAGCTAGCCATCAGCCGCAGGAGGATCATGGTCTTTGACACACTCTCTCACTTTCCAGGATATCTATGCTAGGGAAACATTCAGCTACGGAGAAGGATGTGTACACAAAGATACTGTTACAGTGCTTTTAGTAGAGCAAACACTGGGGGAGATATGCTCGTGCAAGACATCTGAGCTCAGGAACCCAAATCATACCACTAAGAAGACATTACCGGCAGGGGAGCTGGTACACGCTGGACAACTCTCAAGTCCAACTTGACCGAAGCCACAATCCCAGAAACATTATGATGACATTCTCTCCTGACATAAAGTTATGATTTAACTTTATTTATGATTAAATTTATATAAATTATTTAGTTATGCCAGGCGTGCTGCTGCATGTTTGCAATTCCAGCACTGGGGAGGCTCAGAACGATCAAGGGTTCCAGACTAGCCTGGACTATATGAGAGCGCCTGTCTCAAAATGTCAAGGGCTGAGAATATCACTCATGGGTGGAGGGCCTGCCTAGCATCAAGGGGTGACCTCGGGTTTGATCTCAGCACCACAAATAAAACAAAATTATTCAGGTTTTTTTGGGTTTTTTTGTCATATGCTAGATTTAAGTTCTTTTCTCGGGGAGGCAGAAAAAGAATATATAAATTCAAAAAGACTTGTGGAAGAAACAGGATTTTTTTCCTAGTGCATTTAGCAGTTACAAAAGGCCTCTTATTTTCCCAATACAGCAGCCAGCTCTCTGGATCTCCACAGTGCACAAAGTGCCAAGCTCTTAGGAATCACGTGCACTTACTTACCCTCTGTATGAGGCACATGTAAAACAGCCACAGACTGAACTCTTGCAACTACACTCAATCTACAGAGCGGGACAGAGGGATGACATAGACGCTCATTCAGGCACACATTCTATAGTTTGCGGTATGTACTGGCTTGAGTCTAAGGGTCCCCATAGACTCATATACTCGAGTACTTAGTCTCCAATGGGCGGCAGTAACTGAAGAGGTTTAGGAGACGTGGCCTTGCTGGAGAAAGCATGTGGCTTTGAGATTTAAAAGCTTCACGCCACTTCCGGCTCGCTCTCTCTACTTAGATCTTGTGGTAGGAATGCGGATCCCCTGGCTTCTTGCTTCTACCGTCACGCCTCTGCCATGCCTCCCCTGTGGGACAGAGTCTTACCACTCTAAGCCAGAACAAACTCTTTTCTCTTTAAGTTGCCTTGGCCATGATATTTTATCACAGTAACAGAAAAGTAATTAAAGCACAATATATTTATAAGATTTTATTTTTTTCATTTTTAATTTTTTGAGACATGGATTGGAACTCACTGTGTAGGATCAGACTAGTCTCAAACTCAGAGATCCACCTGCCTCTGTCTCCAAAGCGCTAAGATTAAAGGTATGAACCACTGTGATGGTTTGTATGTGCTTAGCCCAGGGAGTGGCACTATTAGGAGGTGTGGCCCTGTTGGAGTAGGTGTGTCACTGTGGGAATGGGCTTAAGTCCCTCATCCTAGCTGCCTGGAAGTCAGCATTCTCCTAGCAGCCTTCAGATGAAGATGTAGAATTCTCAGCTCATCCTGCACCATGCCTGCCTGGATGCTGCCCTGTTCCCACCTTGATGATAATGAACTGAACCTCTGAACCTGTAAGCCAGCCCCAATTAAATGTTATCCTTATAAGAGTTGCCTTGGTCTTGGTGTCTGTTCACAGCAGTAAAACGCTAGCTAAGACACCCACCCCTGGCCCAAAATATGTTTCTATATTCCTAAGTCAACAAAAGATTTAAGATACAGGCGTTCCTTTGCTTTCAGGATAACACCCTAGAATCCATAGCAAATTTAAAATATTACAGTTGAAAGTGCATTTGGCCAGTCAGAAGAGTGGCTTGTGGGTAGGACACATTCAAAACCACTTGGAAGGTTCATATGGTTTGAATCCAATCCCAGCACTGAGGGCTGGGAACATTTAATAGATTTTACCTACAGGCAGCCATAGCTCAACCTAGGCTACACCCCAGTGTAGCCTGAGAACACTTGGGTTAGACTCCAACTAGAAAGATTACAACCCAACAGGGCACACTGGAGAGGATGGCTTGTGTAGCCCAAACTCACTGCCAAAGATTGTTCCTCTCTCCACCCCTTCCTGAGCATCTCAACCCTTCTAAGAAGTGACTCTTTGACAGGACCAAATCACACACCCTCCAGCTTCTTCCAGGACACTGCCCAGCAGCTGCAGTTACTGACTGAAGGCAAGACAGACACATGGTCCCTCCCTCAACTTGACATGGGGACCTGCCTCAAGACAAGCGAAATGGGCCAGAAATCTTTCTTTACCTCTGCTTTGATGTCATAGCTTTACTGAGGTACAAATTGTGTGCAAGGAGCTGCATATCCAACATAGAAGTCCAAAAAAAAAAAAAAAAATCAAAGAGTGTTCTATTCCTCCCAACCCTGCAGCCCCCCACTTCCCTCTGCCCCTGCTGTTCTGGGGTCAGATTCCTATGCTCATCTCCAGAACTTTCTGCAAATGAGGTCATCCGACGAGGCATGTTTTTATAACCTGGTTTTCCTACTTGCAAACCTAACAGGATTTTAGCACCTACAAGCCTCCTATTTGTCAGCACAGTAGAGAGAATGCAGCAAGAGTTATTAGTTAGAAAGCCCAGGTTGTCAGTGGGTGGAGGAAATCTGCATGTATATCACTGGCACGGGACACAAAGGGCTGGCTCTTCCATGGGGACAGACAATGCAGCTGTCATTAACATGGCTTCTAATAATCGAAAGAGAAGCTTTCGCCTTTCCAGCAGGATTCTGCATCATCTCCAGCAATCCATGACAAATAGAATTACTCATCTAAAAAACATTGCTAACACACATGACATTTATACTACTCCCACTGGAAGTTAAAATTGTACCTTATTACTCTGTATTAACTGTAACTCCCACTGCTCCACAGAAACCCATCACACTTCCTCGGGTTCCGGAAATAAAAGCACACACAACCGCACAGAGATGAGATTAAATGTAATAATGGCTTGATGGCAACCTAATCTTAAGGTAAGTCATTTAATAGAAAAATAAAGCTAACTGCTCAAGGGAAAAGTGCATTTAGCTTCAAGGGGCAAAGTTTCTTAGAAGGAAACAAAGCCAAAGATACCCAAAGATGAAACACTCTTGCCCATAGGGTACTGAGACAGAAAAGGAAGGAACATTGGTGCCTTTCCATAGTCCACACACTGGGGATTCTCACAGTCAGGGTCTCAATTAACACAAGAATCCTAAAGGCAAATTTCAGATCTGATCTGCAGAGGACCCAAAAGCAGGGCAGGAGGTTTTCAGTCAGCAAACCACTGAGTGTGGGCGAAAGCCAAGCACACAGTAGGTTCTTTGTAAACTTGTGTCCATTCTTTTTCTTATTCATTTCAGAGTCTTTTTCCCACAGTCAGTGGTCACTTGACACAATCTAGGAATTGTCTCATCTGAAGCATCCCCCTGATCTTTCAGAGATTTCAATTTAGGTCAAACAGGGACTTGTGGCTTTAAAACAGAAAAGATTTTCAGTGATAGCCAGAGCTTGAGATTTTAATGGAGGCATTTTAATGCAGACTTTATGCCTCCACTCTGGTGGCTCTCAAGTTACTTCCTGAAAGGTCCTCACAAAGAGGGGGGGAGAGAGCAGAGCTGCCTGGGTGGGCCCTACTGTAACTGCAAGGTCCTTGGATGTGGAAATGGAAGCCGGGCAGGACCACATGTCCACGAAATGAGGAGGTGCAAGGAGACTTCAATGAGTGATTACAAATTTTGAAAATGAAAGGGGGTTCAAAGAACACCAGAAGCTTCTAGAAGCTGGAAGGGCAAAGATGAATTCTTCTTGCCAGCAGCTTGGCCTCAGCCCAGGGATCTGCTCCAGAGTTGTCAGGGCACAAATGTATACCCTGCAACTCGCAGACTGTGATTGCAAATGCATGCCCTACAATGTGCAGGCTATGATTGCAAATGTATACCCTACAACTCGCTGGCTGTGATTGCAAATGCATGTCCTGCAACATGCAGGCTGTGATTGCAAATGCACGCCCTGCAACATGCAGGCTGTGATTGCAAATGCATGTCCTGCAACATGCAGGCTATGATTGGGGGCACAAGTCAGACACAGAGACTGGCGGCTGCCTTCGCTCTCTTCACCCTCGCATATGGTGGCATTTTCCAGAGGCTTCCTGAAGTCTGTACTACAAGTGACTGAGCGCAGAATCAACTGGAGAACCCAGGACTCCTCTAGTAGTCTGCACATCACAGAAATTTACAAAGCTATAAAACCATGCTGATCCCCTAAGCATTTTTATTTTGGAAAATCTTTTTTTTTTTTTTAATAAAAATAAGCCCCTAAGCATTTTTATTTTGGAAAATCTTTTTTTTTTTTTTTAAATAAAAATAAGCCATGCTTGGCTGGGTGGTGATAGCACACATCTTTAATCCCAGTACTCAGGAGGCAGAGGCAGGTGGATTTCTGAGCTAGAGGCCAGCCTGGTCTATAAAGTGAGTTCCCAGACAGCCAGGCCTACACAGAGAAACCCTCGCCCCAAGTAAATAAATAAATAAATAAATAAATAAGCCATTTATGTTAACAGGTAACTATTATTACATTAAACAAATTGCTAGGTACATTTTTTACAACCTCTCCATTTTAATTTCAATGCACCAACAAATATAATTCTATATAAAGTTTCCAGGATCTTTAAGAAGTTTTGTGGGCTGAGTCCTGGGGGCTCACAGAGACCAAACCACCAACCAAAGAGCATGTGTGAGCTGGACATAGGCCTCTGCACATATTGAACAGATGTGCAGCTTGGTCTTCTTGTGAGTCCCCTAACAACTGGAGTAGGGGCTGTCTCTGACTCTACTGACTGAACGTGGATCCCCTTCCCCTAGCTGGACTGCCTTGTCTGGCCTCAGTGGGAGAGGACGTGCTCAGTCCTGCTGCAACTTGATGTGCCAAGATGCATTGGTACCCATGGGGGTGGGGGGCCTTCCCCTTCCCTAAGGAGAGGGGCAGGGGTATGTGAGGGCGAGACTGGGAGGGGAGAGGAAGGGCTTAATTGGGATGTAAAGTGAATGAATAAATAAATAAATAAATAAATAAATAAATAAATAAATAAGAGGTTTGGGGGGTTATGATGCAAAGTCCTCAGCCCAAGACCTCAACTATATATGCCAACTATGTACTGAACCCCTTAAAAAATTATTCTCTGAAGAAATTTAAGTTTATAGAAAGTTCTAAAGACAAAACAGAAAAGAGCTGTCTTAGCTATACCTATCTCGCCTACTATTTCAGTTAAAGTAACTACCTCACTAATGATAATCACAAGAATTTGTTAAGAGGCTGGAGAGACAGCTCAGTGGTTATGGGTACCAGCTGCTCTTGCAGAGGGGCAGGATTCTGTTCCCAGCGCCCACATAGCAGCTCATAGGCATCTTTAGGACATCGGATGCTTTCTCTTGGCTGTCCCCAGGCTCACACGTAATGCATATACACACAGGCAGGCAAACACTGACACACATAAAATAAAATGCATCTTTTTAAAGCATACTTGTTAAATCAGTGAGTCCTAAATGGGTAAAAGTGATACACTCTGCTATTAAATGAGCTGCTCGCATGGATTCAAAGAAGCAAAGACAAAACTGGGGCTGGAGAGATGGCTCGGCAGTTAGGGCAACGTGCTACTCATCCAGCAGACTCAAGACCTAGCACCCACATGAAGGCTCACAACCATCTACAGCTACAAGCTTACGCATCCGAATCTCTCTTCCAGCCAAAGTGCTGACATTGCAAGCATGAGTCCACACCTGGCTTTATTCAGATCTAGGCTTTGTGTACACAACCCAAGTACTAACTAAGCCCCAGCCCCAGCCTGTACCCAGGTTTTACATCAATATCTGATCAATTCACTTAGCAGGAAACACTTCCTCAAAACCACGATAAACTAAAAGGCCGGGCCAGTGAGACAGCTCAGCAGGTAAAGGCACTTGTTACCCAAGTCTGACAACATGAGTTCAACCACCCAGAACCCACATAAAGGTGGGAGAGGACCAACTCCCAAAGGTCATCCTTTGACCTCCACACAGTAAATAATAAAGTCTTTTTTAAAAGTCACCTAAAAGCCGGGCATGGTGGCGCACTCCTTTAATCCCAGCACTCGGGAGGCAGAGGCAGGCGGATTTCTGAGTTTGAGGCCAGCCTGGTCTACAAAGTGAGTTCCAGGACAGCCAGGGCTATACAGAGAAACCCTGTCTCGGAAAAAACAAACAAACAAACAAACAAACAAACAGTCACCTAAAAGCCAGGCGTGGTGGCACACACCTTTAATCCCAGCACCGGGGAGGCAGAGGCAGGAAGATTTCTGAGTTCGAGGCTAACCTGGTCTACAGAGTGAGTTCCAGGACAGCCAGGGCTACACAGAGAAACCCTGTCTCGAAAAACCAAAAAAAAAAAAAAAAAGTCACCTAAAGTGAAGAACCAACTCACTAACTAGGAAGCTTTCCTCTAAAGTCCAGTCTCAACCAGCTATCCTCCCCCAACCCCCTCTGTACTAGCTGTACCATACTGTGCAGTAGTTGACTTAATAAAATAGGACTACGGGCTTCCAGGTACCGGCTGGTGTGTAGAAGACACACTGAAGGAAACAGTTCTTTAACCAACCAACATATGCTTTCAAAGTGGGAAATTAGAAAACTGTCAGAAAAGTTTTTTCTCCTCCCTTCCCTTCTCTATGACATATACAGTCAGTTCAGAAAGGACAGTGTGATTCTACTGACCATTCATGAGTGCAGAAGGACTGCACCACCATTGACCTCCAAGGGCATCTTAACTTACCAGCTGCTTACCCCAAGAGAGCCAGGCACTTCCCTCCACCATGAAGTGGGCAAAGTACACGACTCCCTGCAGCCAGGACCAAGAGAGATGGACAAACTAGACCATACACCAAACTGTCCCAGGGAGGACACCTGAATGCCATTGTCCTTTTTAAAGCAGCCATATACACAAAAGGAGAATCAGAATAGCTTTGTGATTCAGCCATTCAAAAGTTAGTAGCTTTAAAGGCAAGCAGATGCCAAGTGGGGCTGTCAACAAAGAGTCCCAAGACTGTCAACGTCCACCCCACCTACCAAAGGGAAGGGTTGAAAGTTACAATGTAGGAAGTTTGTCCAAGTCCTTCCCTTATCACCACTATGGTGTCTAAGACCAGAGAACTATCAACAGTATCCACCTAAACTAAAGGGCCATTTCTAAAGAACAGATCGTGCTGCTTGTAAGATGCCAAGAAAGGTACAAACACAAAGAAAAAAACCCCACATCCTACCATCCAGCCAAGAAATAAAAGCCCTCTCTCCATCCAGCGCTCTCCAGCCTCACCCCTACCCAACACCTCCCCTCACTTTGGTTTATCATCCCTGAGTTACTCCAGACTTCTGCCTCCAAGCAGACATGTCATCTGCAGCATTACTGTGCTTAAAATCACCTTTAATTAGCATCTATCTGTAATCTGAGCCCAATGTGTGCTGGGAAGAGCCTGTGATCCCAGCACTTAGGGTGCGAGGGCAGGAGAATCATAAGATTGAGCTTATGCTACAGAAAAACCAAACAACAACAACTCAACCTGTGCCAAGAACCTTGCCCAGATAAAATAAAGAGACCTCTCTCTGTCTCTCTGTCTTTCTCTCTCCCCCTCGCCCTCCCTCGCGTGTATGTTTGTATGTGTGTGTGTGTGTGTGTGTGTGAGATGTGTTTCAGCTGAACTCAGAGCTCACTGATACAGTTCCTCTAGCTAGCTAGCTTCCTACACGTCCCGCCTTTACAGTGGGTTTGGGGGGGGACCCTGTTCCCCTGCTTACATGACAAGCTCTTTACCCACTGAATCATCTCTCCAACTGAATGATTCATCTGTAGCCTGACTTTTGCTGCTGAGGGCCAACTTTCTCAGAAACCATTATGAAGGTAGCCGAATGATCTACCATTTAATACGTGGAATTAGGGTTGGGAATGTGCCTCAGTCGAGAGCACGCACAAAGCCACCTAGCTCCAAGCTCAAGCCTTAGCACCCATAAAACCAGCCATCAAGGAGCTATTGTGATCCCAGCACAAAAAGGAGACAGGAAAATCAGGAGCTCAAGGTCATTCTAGGTTGACTGAGAGTTCAAGACCAGCAGAGGCTAGAAAAAAACAAAAAACAAAAAACAGAGAAAACAAAACAAAAAATATCTGGAGTTAATTTGTTTTCTTTCACTGAGGACTGAATCCTGAGAAGTGTAGAGAAGAAGACAAAATAGTAAGGGAGATTAAATGGTAATTTTGATACCAGCCTTTGAAGACAAAAAATATATATATTAAATTTTAAAGATCAGTATTTCTCAACCTTGGTGGCGCTGGCTCGTTTGAGAAGCCTATCTGCAAACATTGCTGGGCTGGAGATCTTACAGTGCTTACAGTCCTGGGTTGTGGGTTGGATCCCCAACACTGACAACCCAGCTAGGTGCAAACAAAGTCTCTATGCTGAGCTGTGTCAGTATGTATCATCCAGGATATGAGTCTTTTTACATGTGCGGAATAACAGAACACCAAACCAACATTGGGGTGTGATTCAGAAAACCAATGAGATCACACATAAAACGGCTGTGTACAATTGCCAAGTGTAACTTAATAGCACAAACAAGCCTATTTACCTAAGGACACAGTACAAAGATTCTGCAGACTCTTAAATGGACTCCTGCCTCCATATCCTGCCATTTTCAACTGCAGAAGAGGAGCACACTTCGGTTGGACCATGAAGTATCAGCCACTATTAGTAACATGAATTCGAACTAAAAAATTACTAGAAATTCCAAAACGCAGAACCCCAAAATAGGGTTATTAACACAAAACATGGGGCTTCAAGGTCAAATTTATCCAGGAAGCAAGATACTGACATCCTTTCTCTTGAAGACAATGACTTTCAAAGCTAGTACTGAAAAGCCCAGCTATAAAGAAAGAAGAAAGAAAACCTTTCATGTGGATTTTTTTTTTCCCCTAGCTCCATCTCTCAGAAGATTGTGGAACAGTCTGAGCGATGTGAGTCTAATTTGAAAATTATTGAAGAACATCTCTCTAACCGACTGCAGCCCCTTGAGGAATGCGTGTGTGTCATAACTTACTGTGGAGCACATTATCTTTGTGAGAATTATCTTTGTGTCCAATGCTGACTTTGTACCTGTTCTGCTTGCAACAATATTCCCTGCTAAGTACCTAAGCCATGTGTGTGGGGGTGAGGGGGTGGGGGGGTATACAGTATATGCTTGCATGCACTCGTTTGTGGGTGCATGCCCAATGTGCACTGGTGCAGAAGCCACAGGAGGGAATCACATGTCTTCTACCACTCTGCCTTACTGCCTGCAGACAGTGTCTCTCACTGAAACCACAGCTTGCTGGGCTTTTTGTTTGTTTTTGTTTTTGCTTGTTTTGTTTTGCAAGCCTGTCTGTCCAGCAAGCCCAAATAATGCTCTGGTCGGTCTCCCCACCTGCCAGCTGGGGGCTCAGCGCGGCACCCCTGAGCCTTTTATGTGGGTTCTGGGATCTAAAACTCAGATCCCCTGCTTGCTGGAAGTTCTCTTACTTACTGAACCACATTCCCAGTCCTCACAAATACCTAATTTCTGATGGACTATCAACTTCTTCAACCCAGAACTTTGAATAAATCCTTCCACACCTCTGATTAAAGCCTGTGGCGCTGTACAGTAACTCACAGTTTACCTTCTTCCACTATGACCTCACCAAAGGGGCATGTATTCTAATGAGCTCAGCTGGAGCGGATTAACTCCTTTAAAAAGAAAGAGAGGAAGAGGGAAGAGAGAAGAGGGAAGGAGGGAAGGAAGGAGGGAGGGAGGAGAAAGGGGCCAGAAGCCGGCTGCAGGCTTTACAGAAACCATAAGTTTCTCTGTATATCCAAAGCCGACTTGAAAATTTTGTTTTTTAATAAATTTCAATTAAAATGGAGAGAAACAAGGACTGGGGAAGAGTGCATTATAACAAAGTCTAAAATCTCACCCCTTGCCTGGCAGGCATTTCAAGGGCTAGGCCTGAAACTGAAAGAAAATAATATACGAGGCCTATGGTTTAAACAGCAGAAAACCTGAGGCAGGTACAGGCGAGTAAACAAAGTTGTTGACCGGTTATAGAGATAAAAAGGTATGCAAAGAGAGTAATGGGCCATTTGGCCTGGCCTCCACTGACACAAGAAAACCCCCTGCGGGATAGCTGCTACCTGGGGACTCTTGCTGGTNCCTACCCCATTGTTATAAAAGCTCCTAATTTTCGAGCCTCGTGGTCGACTCTCCCACCTCTTGCATGGGATGGGTGTCGTCCCGCGGAGCTCCGTGAGTAAACCTCCCTCATGTGTATTACATCAAGATGGTCTTTCGTGGTTCCTTGTGTGCGCGAACTCCTGAGACTCGAGTGGGGTCTTTTTCATAGACCTAACAGAGGCAGGTAGATTTCTGAGTTCGAGGCCAGCCTGGTCTACAGAGTGAGTTCCAGGACAGCCAAGGCTATACAGAGAAACCCTGTCTCGAACCCCCCCCCCAAAAAAAAAGAAAGAGGAAAAAAAGCAAGAGAAGAGCTCACAGGGCCCTGACAGGACACACACATTTGCCTGGAATGGTGGCTCCTGCCTGGAAGGATAGAACACACAGGAGACTCATGACTTTAAGGCCTGGAATACACAACCCATCTCAAAACACTTGCCTGGCCAAAACCAATAAGCCATTCTTTCAAAGAAGTCTCCATTGCTGACGACTCTGAATGTGCTGTGAAGATTATTCTAAGTGGGTTTTGTTTCACTTGAACAGGCATGTGGCCAAAGACGCAAATGGAAATCCTACAAAATGTTCCCTCACCAACGCTCCTCTTCATGTAGCCCCCTCCCCAAACCACACTCCTCCCCAAATCACTATTAAATCCTCTGATAGTGTCAGTGTGTCTACGCTTCACTGGCCCTTTACTCCAGGTTCCAAACGTTTGACTGCAAGAAGCACAAAGCAACCGACAGGACAATGGATTCCTGACCCTGGGTCAAAACCAGTTTTTGTTTAGGCCCTTTGCTCGCCCTTCCCGTCTACATAATGGACATGACTCCCTCCTCTGGAGGCTATGGGAGATTTCGAGACATCAATACCTGATTCTATTATAATCTGGTTCCTCTTTCCATTCCTTCTCCGATTCCCTAACGGCCCAGCCAAGCTCATTCTCAGTTCACCTGACCACAAGTGTTCCTCTTCTCCTTGCAGAGGGCCGTGGATAACCAGATCCCTCTCCCCTTTCAAACAGAACATTTCATCTACTCCACCCTGCAAAAGGGAGACAGGCTCAGCCTCCTGACCCAGTCGCCAGAGCTGGAGCTTGTCTAGGACAGCGCGGCAGCAAGCTGGGCTGCTACTATCATTCCCAGCGTGAATGACACACCTAACGGTGTTTGGGGGAATGTCTTCCTACCGACTCCCTTGGAACCCTCGCAGCAGCCCAGAGCACTTCCGATGCACACTCCAGATTTAACAATCCCCAGGTAAGAAATAGCTTCCCCGGCGGGGGAAAGCCAAGCAAGAGTTGCGAAGTTTTAGAGTCGCCTTCCCCGCGGGGGCCGCGCGACAGAGGTAGAGTGCGAGGGACCCGAGGAGTCCTCGAGTGGGCAGCGCAAGTGGGGACGCGCACTCACCGTCCGTGCTCCTCTTCGCCTCGTGGTAGCGCGCCCACAGGTAGCTTTTCATGTCCACGGCAGCCGGGGCAGCCGGGGCAGTGCACAGGCGCCGAGCGCAGCCCGCGCGGGGTCGTTCTCGAGCCACAGCCCCGCCGCCGCTCCGCAGCCCTGCCGCCGCCGCCCTCGCCCCGGCCCCGCGGGCCGCCGCTGCCACCGTGGCCATGCTGCCACTAAGCTGCAGAGGTACGGACAGTCAGAGACGCGAGGCTCCGGGACGCACGCCGGCAGTTCCTACGTACGAGCAAGTGGCGGCGCGGCCCAAGAGCCACCCACGGTGGGGCGGAGCCTGGGCGGAGCCGGGGGGACGAGGCTGGGGGAGGTGGGCGGGGTCTAGAGGGAAGCGGGAGGCGGGGTCAAGGATTAGGCTAGGAGCCCCGGAATGGGTGGGGCCTGGGCTGGGTCAGGGGCGGGGCCTGGTTGGAAAGAGGAATGCCCAGGCTGAGTAAAGAATAGGGTCTAGAGAGTGAATGAGTGGGACCATCTCGATAGCGTCAGAGGCAGAGGGTCAGAGTCAGGGACCGAACCTGGGCAGACAGAGCCGGGGGCTAGGCTAGTAAGAGGCTGGGTCAGGTGCGGGCCTATGGAAATGGAGTGGGACAGAGCCTGGTTGAGTCAGAGGCGGAGTCAAGGGCGAGGCCTTAGAGAAACCGGGTGGGGCGTGGCCATAGCTGCCAGGGCTCAGCGCCGTTCTGCTGCGGTCACTTCCTGACCTGCGATGCAGGAGGGAGCGGAGGGTGGTTGAAGCTACACAGACTAGGATGACTCATCTCGGACCCTATCGCTGCCAGCAAGACTCTTCTTTACAAGACTCTTGCCTTCCGTGGCGGCCCCCAATTCTGATTGCACTGATGAGTGTACTCACTATGCATCTCGGATCCCAGTCTCTGGAATGCGACCCACTCTGTGTCAATGGTTTCTGCAGGTATTTCCTGGATCTCAGGTGCCTCTCTGAGACTGCCCTGAGGCAGTCTTGGGCCTATCCAAGAGTTGCCCTTTAAAGAGTTGCCGGGCTGAGATTACACTCGAGGTCTAAAGGCATCTGCAAGATCCTGCCCCTGAAGACTCCTGATAAATGTAAATTTCCTTAACAGTGCACTGCCTCTGGAAAGCCGGGTTCCCACCTCCAGAGAGGTCCTCTGGACCTGATTAGCAGTCTCCTGCCCACGCTCACAGCACTCTTGGTACCTGCTCCACTCACTTGCTTAACTGCACTTATCTCATGCCTTGGAACTCCACTAATAGCCAAGTAACAGTAGCCGCCCTACCAGGCGCCATTTTTGTATGCGCTGAGTCAGACTGGGCTCCTGCAGGACTTTCTACCATCCATTCAAGACCTGCCTGAATAACACTGGGCCCTAAGGAATTCCCAGAGTACCCCCATGGTGACCACTGAGTAGGGGGTTATAGTGGGAATGGCTGGAAGGGTGAGACAAACAGGGCACAGTGTGAGACAACCCCAAGCATTAGGGACTCTTAAGTTGTGGGCTGGAAAAGTCAGATGTTTTTGTGGATGATGATGACACTGGAGCTAGTTCCTGATTGATAATGAAAACCATTAATAGAAAGCTGGCTGTGTATTTTATCTCATACACTCTTCCCAGCTGTCTTGAAAGTAAAGTACCGGGTCTCTCCTTTAAACACAATGAAACTGAGGCACAACAGAGGTGAGATTGCTTGCCTAACGTCTCAGAGCTGAGTCCCCTCTTCTGTTGGGTGGTAAGGATGAGGGTAGCTAGAAAGTAATCCTTAACTCTTATAGGTTAATGTTTTATGGATCAATGATAAAATGGAGGATAATAAAATGTGCAAATAGATATGGTATCAAATCCATGGGCTCTGGTAATTAAAGCTTCCTTTATGACTTGAGGACATTTCACTTCCTATCTTTTCTTATACTAATAAAAAGTTTTGGTGATAACAAAAATACTAATTAAAAGTTTTGGTGATAACAATCATCAATTTTACTTAGGTGAATTTTTAAGTCAAAATATACTATAGAATTTATTTTTAAAAAATTACCATTGGTAAGAGTGCTTCTATATATTTTCTTAGAATATAGGACCTTGTGGAATCACGATTGTTGTACTTACCATAGAAACGTGGATCACTTGAAACCCGCTCTTCTTGACTAAAACCAGGTACAGTATTATAAGGGAGTAAGAAAACTGAATCCCCAGACCTGGATAGTGACCACTCCTGCAGAGTTAAAAGAAAATATATGATGAAAGAATCCAAAATAAGTGATAGGGAGATGCCTTAGTCTGTTTAGAGTTGCGTGCACGTGCCAGCACTGCTATAAAAAATGGCAACCAGTTCCTATGGCCTCAGCACAAAGAATGGAGAGACAGGAAGCTCCCTGGTGCTCACTGACTACCAGGCGAATAGAATCCCCGAGCTCCAGGTTCGGTTAGATCTCAAAAAATAAGGGGGAAAGCGTGAGAACACTGACATTGACCTCTGACCTACACACAAACACGGGTGTGCACACTTGTACTACACACACATACGCCTTTCAAGAGAAATGAGTAAAAACTCAAAATACAAAACAGCCCAAAATTATTTTTATTCCTTATCAGGGTCATCTGAGGTCTTCAGCAATTTTGACTCAATCTGAGATCTTCTTGGAAAGACAGGCTTCTGAGGAGTGAAGCAGTACTGAGGAGTGTGGAAGAGCCACTTTTCCGACACGAGTTCGGATATGGACTTCCAGGGACTGTCTGCACTAAGAGGCAGCTGCAAGGGTTGCCGGCAGATGGAAGTGATCAGGCCCTTTCTGCTGTCCAGCTCAGCAGAAGAAACATTCTGCCTTGAAAGTCTCACCAAGCCGTTCTTGTCGATGAGTGAGACCGTCTTAAGGGGACAGGCTGTCTTTTTCCTGGGAGGTTGCCTTCTTGGACTATTCCATATTTGTGAATCTGAAGCCTGATGTTGGAACTTTTCCTCAGGGGACTTGCACAGAATTGGAGCCAAGGTCTTCTTTCCTCTGCCGGGAACATATTTTGGTTTATCTGAAACCAGAGAAGTCTCTGTGCTTTTAACTCTCTGAAACCTACGTATACTCATACACATTGCAGTGTTCACTGTGTCAGAACTCTGAGCGCTGTGAAAGTTTAATTTAGGCACATTCTCCCATAATGAAAAGCTATACCTAGAACCGTCAGGGAATGGATGGTTCACGCTTTGAGGCCAAGACCTCCTGCCCCGGGACCTCTGAATTTCTCTTAGAAGGCTGCAAAAGATAAAAAAACGTTTCAAAACATGGCTGTCTACTAACACAAATACTCAGACAGTCTACTTCTTTTTGAGACATGCAAAAGAAACTCACTGTAGTATTCCTTCAGTGGAAGCGTGGGAAGGCCCCAGGTAAGCTGCTCTTAAATCAAGTGACCTATACAAATAGCTGACTGCCTCCATTGTGGCATGATGGCAGAAGTCACCTGACAAGAGCTGGCCTGCTGGAGATATGGGAAAAGAGAATGTTAGAATTTTTTTTAATTACGAACTTTATACATGTAAAAGATTTGTAAGGCCAGCATTAGAGCACCATCCGTCCTAATACCCTGCCAAAGACATATCAGCTTCATCTGGAGTGAAGAAATGGTCAGATACGGATACAAGGGTACTAGGTCTGAGTAAAAGGAACAGAAGTTGACTAGACACTCTTCAGAAAAGAAGCTACTGATGCTCTGAGACAAGGGAGTGACATACAAAAGGAAGAAGAGAAGCAGGGAAAGATAGGAGGGGTCAGTGCTGTAAGCTAAAAGAGACAAGTAAGTCCAACCCAAGCCCTTGGAAGAGTCAGGAGAGCAGTTCAGTTGTAGGGAGCCGGCCCCAGCATGCTCTCCATCCTCAACAACAGCAACAACAACAAACACACACACATGCACACACACACATGCACACACACACACACATACACAGGCAAACTGAGTAGGATATTCTGGGATTGAAACCCAAGATGCTATAACTGATAATACTGCTACACTATAGGAAGAGAATCTGTGGAGATTATTGATCACTGGCCATTCAACCGATAATCATCTTACATCCTAGTTCTGTTTCCTAACTTGATTATTGGATTGTGGTGGCACTGTCCTTGTACCTTGAAAACATTCTTGGAAGTAGACAGAGACACAACTTCAACCATCTTTCAATGATCCCAAAAAGTGTGTGCATGTGTGTGTGCCTGTGTGTGTGCGTGTGTGTGTGTGTGTGTGTGTGTGTGTAAACAATACAAATGCAGCAAAGTGTTAAAAGCTGGTGAATGTTACTGTAGTTTATTATACTGTTCTCAAAAATTTTTTTTCCTCGTTCCGGTCAACCCTGCTCTCTCTGGTCTGCCCCGCTCACTCCGGTCGGTCCCACTCGCTCAGTTCCTGCTCTCTCTGGTCCAAGGATTCATTTATTATTATTCATAAGTACACTATAGCTGACTTCAGACGCACCAGAGGAGGGCGTCAGATCTCATTATGGGTGGTTGTAAGCTACCATGTGGTTGCTGGGATTTGAATTCATCGCCTTCGGAAGAGCAGTCGGGTGCTCTTACCCACTGAGCCATCTCACCAGCCCTGTTCTCGAAATTTTATACGTTTAAATTTTTTCCCAAACCAAAAGAAGGAAAAGAACCTTTGTTGTCAGGTACCATTGTCAATATTAATTCTCTGAAGTATGTTAAAGGTCAAAACAGATTTTTTAAAATCTGGTTTTAAGGTGGTTTTCATTTATCCATTTTTGTTATTTTTAGAACTGCTGATTTTTATTATTATTATTATTATTATTATTATTATTATTATTATTGTTTGTTTCTCTGTGTAGCCCTGGCTGTCCTAGAAGGTGCTCTATAGACCAGGCTGGCATCAAACTCAGAGACCCATCACCTGCCTCTCTGCCTCTCTGCCTCTCTGCCTCTCTGCCTCTCTGCCAGGGGCCAGCCCCAGCATGGGGTGTTACTTCTTTCTTGCCATTCTTCTTGAGGCAGTGGAGGGGGAATAGTGTTGGCAGCAGAGGGTAAGACTTTGTCTTACAAGAAATTTAGGGTTGCTGTATAAAAAAAGTTTACTTTTATCTAAGTCTAACTTACTATGCTATTGTAGCTGACCTGCCTTCTGTGTTCCTCTGAGGCCAGAGACTACAGTCTCAGGCACTTAGCATCTCATCCTAAAACAGCCGAAGATTAAGTAAAGGCTTAATTGCTAGAGCCTTTTCCCTGTTGTCCTGATTCCTTTCGCTTGCCAGGCTAGGGGGAAGTTTGAAGCAATAAACTTCTATTGAACCAGGAGAAGAGAATAACATTTGCAGAAGGAAAAACTTTTACATAAGCGAATATGCATAATCTCACATAACATACACACTCATTTATTCATTTATACATTTTCATTCAAACCCAGATGGTGCCAGCTTGCATGCATTTTCACAATTACATACTTACATACACACATGCATGCATACATTCTCACAATTACATACTTCCAGACACATTCATACTTACATAAGTATATGGAGCAGAGGACTAAGCACTGGTGCAGAAAGAACTCACTCATTCTGGATGAAAAATGAGCTCCAATCTTTCTTACATAAAGAAAGAAAAGGCTTCTACCCTTTTAATGCTAAATGAATTAAACCCATGTTTGTAAGAAAAAAGCTTTGTTTCCTTTAACAAGACAAAGCCTTCCTAGTCCCTACCATGAGACATCAGGCCTGCCTGCTCCTTCTGCTCTCTGCAGCATCTTTTTTCCTCTCCCCCTCTGCATTCTGCACATTGCTCTCTTAGTACTTTATGTTACCTATAGTTTCTAAGTTATTCCACTCTGCATTCTCCTTCTAATCTAAAAAAATGTTCCGTCTAAAAACTTCTCCTCAGCTCAGTTCCCCTCTCAGCTCAGTTCTTCTCACCTCCGTTCCTCTCACCCCAGTCCCTCAGTTCTGACTCTTCTCTTTCTCCTCTGCTCTTAAACATCACTCAGAGTACATGACCTTTTGATGAACCAGAGTTCATCAAAAGTTCACACACAAAAATCAAATCATAAATTGAAATAGAAGTTTACAACAGAGAATGTTTACATGCACATTACATTTACATTTACAGCTCCACTGGTTCACTGAAGGTTTAAAACCATAACTAAGTTATAAGTGAAGTTTTGTATAGATAAACCCACTCAATATTTTATCTTCTGTCCCAGCACCTATAATAAATCGTTAGTTCCCTTTTTATGACCATTGGTTAATTGTTTTATAACCTCTTGGAATGTTCTCCGAGTAGGATAAAGTCTGGTTACTATCTAAGAGCAATTAACTGGTGACACTTGGGAGACTGGCAGAGTTCTCATCACAGGTTTGACTATCAGAAAAGGACCTAATAGCAGTCCCACTATAAATAAGCTTAATAATCACTGATAAAATTTTAGGAATTCTTATAGGATCATCATAAAGACTTAAGTCATCTATTTATATAGCATCACTATAAGACAATACATCTTTGTGGATCTGCAGATATCTGCTCCAAAGGGGTATGCTATTACTTAGTGATTATTATATATGTTTAATAATAACTCCTTTCCGTATAATTATCGTCCTTAGAAAGGTTTTTACTTAGGGAATGTCGGAACGAATTATTCCCACGTGGACAGTGTCTAATATATTATTAGTCTTCGTCCGGTAAAGTCCTACTAGTGGACGATCAATAATCGAACAGGGTAATACCGAGGACTGTACGGAGGACTAACGACCCTAATTTCGGTACGTGGTTATGCACCTAGCTAGAACTGCTGGCTTATTGTCTTGGTTACAAATGCACTGCAAGATTGGTGCCAGCAGGACACTGACCGGGACCTGGGCTAGAAAGACCGCTGAGGATGTGAGAGCTGCAAGCGTGGACATGTGAACAGGTGCCTGAGCTAATAACCAGGTACATGACTGTAGTTACCATCTCTGCTAATCCAATAAGAGCGACACCTGACACTGTCATCATCTGTCTTTTCCATTTGGCCTTTTTCACAGTACACACAGAGACCTGTGGCTCAAACACAAAAACGGACCCAAGTGTGATGTAAAAAGTTCTCCCTTCCCTGTGCCTCTAGAGGCAGTGCCATAGGTTTCCAGTGCCTTTAAAGAATGCTCAGTGACGTGCACTCTGCATGTCTCTCAGATGGTCCAGCCTGCCCAACAGCTGGCTGGGCAATGACTGGACTGTAATAAGCATCACTGACTTCTACTTCCATTCTTTCTCCCCGCAGTCCTATCACATGAGTCACACCGCCTGCCGCCTTTTGTAGATGTCTAAAGGGGAGTTTGGGGAGGTTGTCTGCTTAGCCATCTGTCCTTGGTTTGGAATTCTTCCATGACTCCCTGTGATGTTTCCAGCTGCTGTAGCATGGCCATCTGAGTTACTCGGTTGTGATGGCTGAGTTCCAGGGGCTTCAACTGCCCTTACAAGGGAAAATGGTGAAATATAGAACATCACATAGCTGGTGTGGCAGAACCCCCTGGAGGAGATTCTCTGCCCATCCATCCCCAGAGTGACCTGCAGAGTGACTGCTGCTCTCCTAGAAGCTCTTTTGAGAGGCACTACGGAGCTAAGTTGTTCCTGGGGCAGCTTCCACTGATGTGTGGCCCTTCGTCCAAGGCCCTTCCTTCCCCTGTGGCCCAAGTCAGATTTGTAGCTATAGCTTTGACCTTGGCGTGTTCTTTCACACAACCTGATCCTTTCTTCTTTGTCAGCGGGTAAACTTTCAGGATCAGGCAGCTTTGCCTTGGCCTGGCTGCAGTCCTCACCCTGGAGCTGGTACCAGCTGGCTTAGTCTGGTGAGTTCTCCTGACCCAGGGGGGAAGACAACCAGCCAGGGAATGCCAATTAACTGAGAAATGTCTGGGCCTTCTCCCATATCCAACTTGTTCTCTTGATGGGGAGGGAGCCAAGCACCGACTTGCTTGCTTCTGTTGGTTGGTTTATCTCATTAAATAACTGTAATAATCCAATGGGCAGGTAGTATTTAGCCCCTTCAGGGGAAAGAGACAACTAAGGTAGTGATGTCTACAAGCCTAGAAAAGAGTGCAGCTGGGCACAATTCCAGATGTGACTCTACCAGCAAGAAGAAGACAATTCTCTATGCTGCGCTTATTCCTTAGGAGATTCAAAACAGTCATCATCCATCTGGAGGGGTGGCTCAGGATTACGACACATGCCACCAAGCTCGATGACTCGAGTCTGACCCCCAAGACCAACATGGTGGAGGAAGAAAACTGACTCCTTCAAGCTGACCTCTGATCCCCCCACTCCCACAAATATATAATGAAATAAATAAACAGATAAAAAAATTCAAAGTAATAATACTAGGGAGGAACCTGTGTGTGGTACAGCTATAAGGAGACCCTTCCCAGGGTCCTTCGCTTCCTCTCCACAACCTGCTGTTCATCGTCCAGGACACACTACATGCCTGTGGCTAACAGCTTTCCTCCACAGGCTCACTTCTGTTCCTAGACAACCAGGTACTAGCATGATCTAGAGTCAGCCAGGTTCATTATTCTAATAAAGCAACTTGATTAAGTACAAAATAACAGATAAATCTTGGAACTGAAAGGTTGATTGTCTTAGTCAGGGTTTCTATTCCTGCACAAACATCATGACCAAGAATCAAGTTGGGGAGGAAAGGGTTTATTTGGCTTACACTTCCATACTGTGGTTCATCACCGAGGAAGTCAGGACTGGAACTCAAGCAGGTCAGAAAGCTGGAGCTGATGCAGAAGCCATGGAGGGATGTTCTTTACTGGCTTGCTTCCCCTGGCTTGCTCAGCCTGCTTTCTTATAGAACCCAAGACTGCCAGCCCAGAGATGGTCCCACCCACAAGGGGCCCTTGATCACTAATTGAGAAAATGCCTCACAGCTAGATCTCATGGAGGCATTTCCCCAACTGAAGCTCCTGTCTCTGTGATAACCCAGCTGTGTCAAGTTGACACAAAAACTAGCCAGTACAATTGACCCCTTGTCAACATGACACACAAATACATCACTAGTAAGCCTCAACCCTTAGTTCTTTCTCATCCCCAAGATCTTAAATAAGTTAAAAGTTCCACAATCTTTACATAAAATTTAAAGTACTTTAAAATTCAAAATCTCTTAACTGTGGGCCCCACTAAAATACTTTCTTCCTTCAAGAGGGAAAAATATCAGGGCACAGTCACAATCGAAAGCAAAAATCAAACTCCAACCATCCAGTGTCTGGGATCCACTCACGATCTTCTAGGCTCCTCCAAGGGCTTGGGTCACTTCTCCAGCCATGCCCTTTGCAGCACACACGTTGTCCTCTAGGCTCCAGATGCCTGTACTCCATTGCTGCTGCTGTTCTTGGTGGTCATCTCATGGTACTGGCATCTCCAAAACGCTGCTGTAACTAGGCTTCAACACTAGGCTCTCATAGGCTCTCTTCATGGTGCCAACCCTCAACTCCTTTGCATGACCCCTTCACTTCCTGGGCCATCAATTGCAACTGAGGCTGCACCTTCACCAATGGCCTTCCATGGCCTCTCACAGTGCTTCCATGGCCTCAGCTGCTCTGCAGGACTCCTTCATGCCTCTAAAACCAGTACCACCTAGGTAACTCTTACACATTACCAAGTCCAGTCACAGCACAATGTATAACCATGGCTATCTCTGGAACACAGCCTCCTTGTGCTTTCAGAAAACACATCCCAGAAGATGTCACCTCAATGATGCTGGTCTCTTCTTAATCACCGCTAATTTCTTAGCTCCAGCTAACCAGCATCAATAATCCCAGTAATGCAAAGATTTTGCTTTAGTAGTTCTGGTATCTTGTTAATCACAGCTGATTCTTCAGCCCCAGCTAACCAGAACCACAGTATCTTCCCAATAAAAATAGCAAGGGCCCTGAAAAGAGTCTTTAATTTTCCCTCTGAAATTTCACAAGCCAGGCCTCCATCTTCTGCACTGTTCTCAACATTATCTTCCAAGTTCCTACACAACATCCCACAGAGCTCTTAACACAGAATGGATCTTATGGCCCAAAGTTCCAAAGTCCTTCCACAGTCCTCTCCAAAACATGGTCAGGTTGTCACAGGAATACCCCACTCTGATGGTAGCAATTTGTCTTAGTCAGGGTTTCTATTCCTGCACAAACATCATGACCAAGAAGCAAGTTGGGGAGGAAAGGGTTTATTTGGCTTATACATCCATACTGCAGTTCATCACCAAGGAAGTCAGGACTGGAACTCAAGCAGGTCAGAAAGCTGGAGCTGATGCAGAAGCCATGGAGGGATGTTCTTTACTGGCTTGCTTCCCCTGGCTTGCTCAGCCTGCTCTCTTATAGAACCCAAGACTGCCAGCCCAGAGATGGTCCCACCCACAAGGGGCCCTTGATCACTAATTGAGAAAATGCCTCACAGCTAGATCTCATGGAGGCATTTCCCCAACTGAAGCTCCTGTCTCTGTGATAACCCAGCTGTNAGGAAAGGCATATTAATAGCAGGAATCTTTCCAAAAATGAATCCCTTACAGCCTTGCTTAATAAGGGTGCACCTGTCACAGATTATATAATAATCAGAAGCAGGCCATTTCAGGATGATCACCTGCTAGTTATTAGCTTGTCCCATTATGGCTCCTGACATGCCTCCTGATTGCTGGGATTAAAGCCATGCACCAATACTACCTAGCTAGAACTGCTGGCTTATTGTCTTGGTTACAAATGCACTGCAAGATTGGTGCCAGCAGGACACTGACTGGGACCTGGGCTAGAAAGACTGCTGAGGATGTGAGAGCTGCAAGCGTGGACATGTGAACAGGTGCCTGAGCTAATAACCAGGTACATGACTGTAGTTACCATCTCTGCTAATCCAATAAGAGCGACACCTGACACTGTCATCATCTGTCTTTTCCATTTGGCCTTTTTCACAGTACACACAGAGACCTGTGGCTCAAACACAAAAAACGGACCCAAGTGTGAAGTAAAAAGTTCTCCCTTCCCTGTGCCTCTAGAGGCAGTGCCATAGGTTTCCAGTGCCTTTAAAGAATGCTCAGTGACGTGCACTCTGTATGTCTCTCAGATGGTCCAGCCTGCCCAACAGCTGGCTGGGCAATGACTGGACTGTAATAAGCATCACTGACTTCTACTTCCATTCTTTCTCCCCGCAGTCCTATCACATGAGTCACACCGCCTGCCGCCTTTTGTAGATGTCTAAAGGGGAGTTTGGGGAGGTTGTCTGCTTAGCCATCTGTCCTTGGTTTGGAATTCTTCCATGACTCCCTGTGATGTTTCCAGCTGCTGTAGCATGGCCATCTGAGTTACTCGGTTGTGATGGCTGAGTTCCAGGGGCTTCAACTGCCCTTACAAGGGAAAATGGTGAAATATAGAACATCACATAGCTGGTGTGGCAGAACCCCCTGGAGGAGATTCTCTGCCCATCCATCCCCAGAGTGACCTGCAGAGTGACTGCTGCTCTCCTAGAAGCTCTTTTGAGAGGCACTACGGAGCTAAGTTGTTCCTGGGGCAGTTTCCACTGATGTGTGGCCCTTCGTCCAAGGCCCTTCCTTCCCCTGTGGCCCAAGTCAGATTTGTAGCTATAGCTTTGACCTTGGCGTGTTCTTTCACACAACCTGATCCTTTCTTCTTTGTCAGCGGGTAAACTTTCAGGATCAGGCGGCTTTGCCTTGGCCTGGCTGCAGTCCTCACCCTGGAGCTGGTACCAGCTGGCTTAGTCTGGTGAGTTCTCCTGACCCAGGGGGGAAGACAACCAGCCAGGGAATGCCAATTAACTGAGAAATGTCTGGGCCTTCTCCCATATCCAACTTGTTCTCTTGATGGGGAGGGAGCCAAGCACCGACTTGCTTGCTTCTGTTGGTTGGTTTATCTCATTAAATAACTGTAATAATCCAATGGGCAGGTAGTATTTAGCCCCTTCAGGGGAAAGAGACAACTAAGGTAGTGATGTCTACAAGCCTAGAAAAGAGTGCAGCTGGGCACAATTCCAGATGTGACTCTACCAGCAAGAAGGAGAAGACAATTCTCTATGCTGCGCTTATTCCTTAGGAGATTCAAAACAGTCATCATCCATCTGGAGGGGTGGCTCAGGATAACGACACATGCCACCAAGCTCGATGACTCGAGTCTGACCCCCAAGACCAACATGGTGGAGGAAGAAAACTGACTCCTTCAAGCTGACCTCTGATCCCCCCACTCCCACAAATATATAATGAAATAAATAAACAGATAAAAAAATTCAAAGTAATAATACTAGGGAGGAACCTGTGTGTGGTACAGCTATAAGGAGACCCTTCCCAGGGTCCTTCGCTTCCTCTCCACAGCCTGCTGTTCATCGTCCAGGACACACTACATGCCTGTGGCTAACAGCTTTCCTCCACAGGCTCACTTCTGTTCCTAGACAACCAGGTACTAGCATGATCTAGAGTCAGCCAGGTTCATTATTCTAATAAAGCAACTTGATTAAGTACAAAATAACAGATAAATCTTGGAACTGAAAGGTTGATTGTCTTAGTCAGGGTTTCTATTCCTGCACAAACATCATGACCAAGAATCAAGTTGGGGAGGAAAGGGTTTATTTGGCTTACACTTCCATACTGTGGTTCATCACCGAGGAAGTCAGGACTGGAACTCAAGCAGGTCAGAAAGCTGGAGCTGATGCAGAAGCCATGGAGGGATGTTCTTTACTGGCTTGCTCAGCCTGCTTTCTTATAGAACCCAAGACTGCCAGCCCAGAGATGGTCCCACCCACAAGGGGCCCTTGATCACTAATTGAGAAAATGCCTCACAGCTAGATCTCATGGAGGCATTTCCCCAACTGAAGCTCCTGTCTCTGTGATAACCCAGCTGTGTCAAGTTGACACAAAAACTAGCCAGTACAGTTGATATAAACCCCATTTGTCTCCATTTAAGGACCAGGTCTGATTTTAAAAAGAAGGCCATAAGGCACCAGCCCCAGAAACAGACCATAAGTCCCAGAAACTAGGCCAAAAACCAGCTCTAGGAACAGACCATAAAATCCAAAATGCTGTCGTAAAACCCCCTTCCAAAGAACAGCCTGGAGATAACCACAAAAATGGGGAAATATCTTATTCCGGGATGGGGCATCTGGGCTGAGCAGCCCTATCTCATCCTAGAGTTAAATGTTCATGACAGAAATGCAGACAACTGACCACCTGGCACCAGCCAATCAGAAGCCAGCCCCTGTGACCTCCCCAGCACCCACCAATAAAATTTTAGATTGCCTAACCCACTCTCTAAAGAACTAACATATTAGCCAATCTAAAGAATTAACATATTAGCCAATCAAAGTTATACTAATGCTACAACTTTGGCCCCTACCAATCACATTAGAGATTACCTACTCCTTCTAGAGAGTTCCCCTGGTCCCCTGTAAGAAGGCCTGCATGCCTTTGTCTGGGGTCACCATTTTGGAGAATGGCTGACCCCGCACGCTG
This sequence comes from Mus minutoides, assembly GCA_902729485.2. NCBI lineage: Eukaryota > Metazoa > Chordata > Mammalia > Rodentia > Muridae > Mus > Mus minutoides. Next base: position 98,506 of record LR750205.1, on the reverse strand, counting down.
GTTGTTTCTGCAAAATAAATGCTCTTTGCCTTTTCATCCTATATGGGTCTGGACTCTTCCTTCAGTGATTTTTGGATGCTTACAGAATGAAAAAGAATTGTTATCTGTGAAAACTAGACCAAATGCTTTAGAAAGATCCAGTCCCATGAGATGCTGAAACAGTTCAGTGTTTCTAGGTAGGAGCAGGCGACACAACCATAAAAGACATCCAGGGGCAGTCTCAGGGGACCTGGCACAGAAACTAAACCACAGTTGCCCTCACTCTTCAGAAGCCCACGCTAGAATGTGTGTTTCAAGAAAGATGTCATCCAATTCTAATCCAAAAGTCCACTCTTAGAAGGGGAGAGAGACCTGATGCAGCTTTTAAAACATTTGGGGAATGTTTGATTTCAGACTCAGAGACAAGGGACTGAGGCTTCAACTTGGCCTACACACTCCTACCCCAAGATGGTCCCACAACCCGGACAGCAGTAAAACAACCAGCTCTTCCTGGACTTGGCTGACTTCCAGCTTTTTGCCCATACTCTAAAACGGTACTCCAACATCAGCAGAAGGATGATTACAGCACCCCTCATTCATTTATAATCAACAAAAGGCTGGGATGTTTGGTTTCTGACCAGGGACAAGGCATCAAGGTACACATTTACATTTCAAAGCAGACCTGGCTTCCAGGTTCTCCCAGCATCCCTCATTCTCTGCCTGGCATACTCTGCCCCCAACCCTGAACTTGTCAGCCCAGGGGGCTAGGCTGCCCTTCCCCCAGAGGCTCCTCCCTATATAATTTTGGTCTCTTCTCTTCTCTTCTCTTCTCTTCTCTTCTCTTCTCTTCTCTTCTCTTCTCCACCCACTCTATGTGCACACTTTTTCTTTCTCCCCTACCCCCATGTCCCCATAACTTCCCTGGACTAGATCCTTAGGGCCAGTGAACATGCCTGCCCAAGAACAGCTTCCCAATAAAGCTGCCTTTAATATAATCTAATCTGGCTTAAATTGGTTCATTTCACTGGCGTCTGAGAATTAACCTATCAGGAAAGAGAGGACATCTATACCTAAGTCAAAACTAAAGAGTAAGGGCTGTCTGGGTTACTTTCTAACTTCTGTCAGCAGAGGGTTCTGGCTGAGGTGAGAATTTTGACATTAAATAGGGAAGAGGGAAGAGACTGCCTCTCCCTGCTGAGAGTAGCTGGATGGTACCAGTAATTTCTTCCTTCAGAAGGTTGGCATTTCCTTTTAAAGAGAAGCCCAGGGAGAGGGAGGTGGTGCTATGTTCATCTGTCATTTTTTATCCCAAATAAACTGCTCAGGAGAGAGTACAGCGTACACAGTGGGGAAAGGAAGCCAATTTTTTTATTCTTTTCTCCCAGGACAATGGTTTCTCAATAGCAAATTTCAGCAGTTATCATGAGACTGCTGTGGCCAGGGTGAGCTTGGAACACAGATCATGGCATAGCTGGCATAGCTGCCATTCCTACTGCAAAATCTCTGGGATCTACAGCTAAGGTTTGCACTTGCAACTGAGTTATGAAGGATTACTGAACAAGAGAGACTCAACAGAGCAATCAGTACCTCACAGCCGTGATCACAGGATACAGGATGAAGGATCTGCTGCCTTCCTACAGACCGGACATTTCAGCACATAGGCACTACGGTTATAGCCTCATGCATAAAATCTGGGGATTAGAATTTAAATCTATCTTTGTTTGTTTGTTTGTTTGTTTTTATTTTTCGAGACAGGGTTTCTCTATGTAGCCCTGGCTGTCCTGGAACTCACTTTGTAGACCAGGCTGGCCTCGAACTCAGAAATCCGCCTGCCTCTGCCTCCCGAGTGCTGGGATTAAAGGCGTGTGCCACCACGCCAGGTTTTTAAATCTATCTTAATTGTCAACCCTCTCTTCTCATACCCCATTGAAGACTAAACTATATTCAACTTGTTGACCTACTCAGACAATAACAAAGGAGGAAGATGTCAAAACTCTCAAAGAAATTATCATTGCAATTATCATTGTTAATACACTATCTAAAACATACTCTGGGGGCTGCACAGATGGCTCAGTGGTAAAGAGCACTGTCTGCTCCTCCAGAGGACCTGGGTTCAATTCCTGGCACCCACATAGTGGCTCACAGCTGTCTGTAATTCCAGTTCCAGCTCATACAGACATGCAGTCAAAACACCAATGCACATACAATAAAAATAAATAAATATTAACACATAATCTGGAGGGGCTAGAGAGATGGGTCAGTGGTTAAGAACGCTAGTTGCTCTTCCAAAGGTCCTGAGTTCAATTTCCATCAACCACATGGTGGCTCATAACTACTTATAATGGGATCTGGTGCCCTCTTCTGTCATGAAGACATGCATGTAAATAGAGCACTCATATGTATACATAAATAAATCTTTTTTTAAAAAATGACCTGGAAAGTCAACTAAAAATAATTGATTTCAAGGTGGAAAGATAGCTCAGTGGTTAAGAGCATAGACTGCTCTTCTAAAAGGTCCTTAGTTCAATTCCCTGCAACCACATGGTGGCTCACAACCATCTGTAAAGGGGTCTGATGCACTCTTCTGATGTGTGTCTGAAGACAGTGACAGTGTACTCACATAAAATAAATAGACAAATCTTTAAAAAAAATAATTGCTTTCAGTGGGGGAAAATCATTTGAGTTGTTTCTATACCGATAGCTTGGAGCAGGTTATTCAATGGAATAACCCAGGACACACTGTGTAGAATATCCACCAATACCCTGTGTTACCCATGGCCCCTCATACAGCTAGCATGCTGACAGAAAGAACAAACACTAAGTCCCCTGTCCCTGGGAATTCTCAGTCTGTCTGAGAAGTTAAGAATGCACACAATGGAAATAAGAGTGATGGAAAGGATCCTTGAACTCTGTGGTGGCTCTGACCCAAGTGTAATCTAGGACTGTTACATTGGAGATCTTGGTGAAGGCCGTGTGTGTGTGTGTGTGTGTGTGTGTGTGTGTGTGTGTGTGTGACTCTTCTTAACACTTACTTCCCTGGCTTTCAGTTGCTATGAAGGTAACACTACAACCCCTTTCCCTGGCTTTGGAGGAATGTGACCAGTCAGACTCTCGAATCCCCTCCTCGTGCCCCTCCCCATCTGCTCCTACACACGGGCCACTGAGACCACCTCAGGTCCTGCCAGCCTCAGATATTGGGTAGCTACTGCCTGGAGACTCCTTCCCACTCCTGGGCCTTCTTCTCATCCCGCTACTCCAGTCCCGGTAACAGCGCTCCCTCGTGAGGGCCTGTCCCATCCACCAGAGGAGGCATGGTCTCCTGGAGCACTGGGATTTTCCCAGACTACACTTATAGTGTGTTCGATATTACTGTAGCATTGTGTTAGTTGTAGTCTCCAGGTAGCACTGCACCATTTAAGTTAAACAACAGGTGTTTACTTCTCCTATAAGGTGAACTCAGCCAAGGGCACAGTTGGTCTCTATCTTGTTCACTGCTGTCTCCCAAGTGACAAAAACAGAGTCTGAGATGTAAAAGGCAAAGTCAGTATTTGTGGAATGGATTATTAGTAATAACTGGACAACTGAAAGAACTGTCTGATAAGAATATAAGAAGTAATTAATATTCAAACTCCTTTAGTAGCCACACTTGCTTTTCTTTTTGATTTTTTAGACAGGACATCAAATAATCCAGCTGACCTCAAACTCTCTAAGGAACTGAGGGTGACCTTGGATCACAGGTGTATACTGAGCCTATGCAGAGCTTCCAGCGTGCTGCACCCCCATCCCTACACTCGCTTTCCTAAAGAGAGAAGGCAAATCAGAATTAACTAAGGTATTTCCTCCCTTGTGTATGGGCTTGCTTGATAAACGCAATAGTGAGTGGTCAAGAGAAATTGAGGCTTTTCCTATTCGAAAAAGGTGTAGATGGAGTTGGAGAGATGGCTCAGTGGTTAAGAGCACTTGCTGCCCTTCCAGAGGATCCAGGTTCAATTCCCAGCACCCACATGACAGCTCACAATGTCTGTAGTTCACACACTCACATGCATGCAGACAAGACACCAAGGCACATGAAATATGAACAAATAAATTATTAGAAAAAAATAGTAAAGGGTGCAAACAATAATGATGATGATAATAACAAACAAGTAAATACTTAGCTTTAGGTAGTAAGAACTATGTGAAGTATCAAGTAAAGCTTCATAAGAGAATATAACATGGGTAGGAAGGTTTTAAAAAGAAAGGGTTCGGGTACAGTTACATAAGATGGCAGGGAACTCTTCCCTGGGACATTGCTGGACAATCCTACCAAAACCATCCAATTATATTGCTCTTTTAGATTGTCAGATGCTGATGTCTGGTGGTGACACCAACAGGTGACACCTGGCTTTTACTCAAGCGAGGTCCTTATTGTCTCCTCCACTGGACGGACACACAGCTGGTGCCTGGGCAGACTCACCAGTGCTGGCAAGGCTCTGCCAATAGGACAGTTACACGAGCAGACTTCTCTTACAGAGTCTCCTGTTGCTTGCTCCTTACACATAAGTCTGGTAATAAGCATCTAATTGCTCAGTTAAATTTTGATCTGTTAAATACAACATATGTCAATCTCAATATACCATTTCTCTGACACCTATGACGAAGCTCCTAAGAGTTCTTTGGATATTGTCTATCTTCTTCCTCTCATAAGGGCAAACCTGCCCCGCACACTTTCCTAACATCCAGTAAGAATCACAGCACAGCTAACAGCCTCCCGTTTCGTATGACACCGATGCCCCCTAGCTCCCACGGCAGGCTCAAAGGAAGCAGGCTGTCATCTCATCACAGGGCTCGGCTCACTACCTCACTTCTGGATCTGTGCTTTCCTTCAATCAGCCCTCCTTGGAGGCACGCATCCCTCCTTGTGTCAGCTTGGAGAGGGAAGTCTGTGCCACAACCCATCCCCCAGGGAGGGGGTGAGAATGTAGGAATTAGAGCCATGATGAGGTGATAAAGGTAGTGACATTCCAAGATGGCTAGCTTCTTCCTTACCCTCCTGACCTGACTATTCTCCTACCAAGAGGGCCCCCTACTGATGTGCTGGCTGTAAGTTCAAGGCCAGATCAGAACATGTCTACACAACAATTGTGGGTCCCTCAGCTGTCATCCTGAAGACCCTTCAGAGACTTTAAAAGCTCCCAGCTCTAAAAAGGAGGCTGAGCTGCAGCTCACCAAATCATTATCATGGCCCCCGCCCCTTCCCCATGTGCTGTGTGTGTGTCTGTGTGTCTGTGTGTGTGTGTAGGGGTATAGAGGGGTGTGTATATGTGGGTGTGCTGTGTGACTCTGTGCCAGCTAGATATCTGTCTTCCCTCTCCCCCAATAAAAGCCTTTTTTTCAGTTGCTAGAAAAAAAGAAAAAGAAACTGGATCACACCACACTGAAAATAGACTGCAAAGCTGAGCCATTTTGTATAGACTTATTTCAGGAGTCTTAAAAACTTTGCACGTGACACCATTACAGATGCCTACCTACTTTTTGAAGTAAATGAATGTCTTCTACTTCCTTCCATGGTAAACTAGAGACCCAGAATGTCACAGAACGGGACCTTGTGGAGAAATCAGAATAAACAATACCAAGTCCTTTCCCAAGTATTTTCTCCATTTTTCACATCTGCATTTTCTAGTTTTAGGAAAAACACTTTACCAACCTCAGCCTATCAGATTTATGGAGGTGGGTACTATTTGTTCATGTGCACACACACACATACACAAACATACACAGACACACAGACACATACATACACACATACACACACAATACACATATACACGCACATGCATGCACACACACAGACACACACAGACACACACATTCACAGATACACATACATATACACAATACAGATACACACGCACACATACATACACACACACA